>CM056168.1:31563824-31936343 GCA_029691765.1 Entomobrya proxima
CATGATATACGCAGGATAATTAATCCAACAAAAATGGAGATAAGGACAACAAAGTTTTTAAGTACGATTTTTCAGTTTTGTACAATAGAAAGCTTCATGATTCCTAAAATCTCTTGCAGGATATCGAAGAGTAAAATGGTAGGCAAGGGAAACAATTCGAACCTTCATTAATAATTTGTATGACTGATTGACGGCTTTGCAATTTTATTTAAAGGTGTAGTAATACTATATGACACCAGAACACTACGGGAAGAATACATACACACATTATTTAAATATTTGACAAACTGTTTGCATCATTTAGGTAAAATATGAGTAGTGGTAGATTGGCGCTTTTAGTACCTCCAGACGCCAGTTTGTCTGCGTCGATAGTGGTGGGAGGTGGTGGGAGGCGACAGTGGCGGGGAAAAGCGGTGGCGGTGGTGGCGCGCGGGTTTAAATGCACTATGGATGCTATGAATGTGGATGAACGTTTATGAAAGTTAATGAAAACACACGTATGTTTTTATAAAGCTATTTTATTGGCCAATAATTATATTTAGGTTTACAAGACAAACACCTTGGAAGGTTGCCTCTGATTTTCACAAAAGGCTTAATCCTTTCAAGGTAAAAATTACTTACTAAATTGTCATTATAATTAGTATCGTTTATTTTAAAGGAATCTACAATCTTACAATATGGTATGCCTGCTAAACGTTGTTGTATAAAGTATAAAGCAAATTGACCACATACATTAGAACCATTACTTTGATATTCAGCACAGTTTTCTAATACTTTTAAATCGCCGAGGGCTCTAAAATATTTATTATACATATATACAGAATTACCATAGCTATCAAATACTTCAAAATTGTCATATTCCATACATATTATAGCTAACCAATGTTGTCCTGGATACCCTTTTGTGTTTATTATAAAAACCTTGGGTGCTTTACCAGAAATTATGCAATTTATGCCATCTGGGCCAAAAACTCCATACGACTTTATTTCCTTACCTACAAGTAAATATTCTAGTGCATGCAAAATATCATTTGAATTCATTGTAGAACAATACCGTTAGGATTAATACTTAATTCAACTCGATACTGCGACAAAATAATAGCAGTTATTGCTTCAGACGCACCAGCCTCTCCAAAGTTAAAATTTATTGATAGGAAACCTTGATTGTTGTTATTTTGGTTTTCCAAAATTTTAAAACAAAATATTGTATTTCCCTTCATGTAATTGTTACGGTTTAATCCAATGCTGTCATAATTAATACCAAGCTCACTAACCAGGCGGTTGTATGCATTTAAGTATTCCGTATCATTTATATCTAGACTCATAAAGTCGTTGGCTATATTATTTATTGTTACATTAATATTGCTCAAACCAAATCGTGAAAAATTCCAAGGATTCTTTGTAATTTTTCCATTAAATGACTCTGTTGTCATAAGAGCCACCACAACGATTGATGGTAACTGAGATCCAGAATATAAATTATCTGCAGTGTAGTTGACAGTGCCACTTGGTATTGGACAAGCCCGCAAGTCTGTCTTTAAAAATGGATATTTTATACTTGATCGATGTTCAATTTTAGATTTTACTTTATTTATATACAGAATGCACTGCTCAATTGATATCTTGTACTTTTTGGTGTCAGTAGTTACTAGAGCAAATCCGTCAGGTGCTCTCTTAAACTTTAGTCTAATTTCAACATCTAGAGGTAGAGGGCTCTCTGAACAGAAAATGTCGTCAAAAATGGCAGTAATAATTTCGCAGCTTTTACTGTCAGCAATATACTTTTTACGTGATTCTACAGATATATTGTTAGATATACTGTTTGGTGAATTGTCGTGTACATATATACAATTTGCAAGTTCATTAGACTTATAGTTTATAGGTAAGCTAAGTAGAGTCTTCAAGTAACTCTGAATGTGGTATAAACTAGAAGAACTAACTAAAGACCCGGCTATCCACACCTGTACTTGTTCGAATATATCAGCACCAAATAAATTGACGGGTGCCACTGGGCTGGTTGATGTTAGCAAAGTTCCGTCTTCCTCTTGTATTTTAACTTGCATATACAAGTAACAAGATTTCCAGTTTAACTGATGCTGGGGTATAGGTTTGATCTACAAAATATAATTTATATTAGAGACTATGTATATTTTGAAATTGTAAAATTTAAATTACTCACCAAAAAGTCCAAATCAGCACTAGAATCCGAAAGATTTGAACTGGAATAAACCTTTTGGTAAACACTAGACTCAAAATTTGAATCCATCCTTAACTTTCTTCTTTTTCTTGCAGCCACGTTTAACACATTTACGATTACCACTTCCAACAAGATCTGATTTTGTTCTGACAGCTTTCCCAGCTCTTTTTCGTTTTTTACCTGTTTTTCCCTTCAAGCTTCGACGTTTTCTTTTCTTGGACGGGGATGATGTCACCATCCAATTCGTTGAAGCCACTTGAGGCATTAACCCTTTCATATTGATTTTAAGCTTAGAACAATTATTATGTCTTCCTGAAATGGAATGTATTCACCAGCTTCATCCAAAACCTCTACATGTATTGAAGTTAATTCATGTGTACGCACCAAAGGACAATATAGAACTGATTGAAACTGCACATGTACATCCCTTTCATTATGGTGCTCGTGATCGATTATTCTTAGTACATTGTCGCGTCTGGTGTTACATACTTGTGGTTGTATACAGTTTATTTTTAGAAGAATCTTTTTTGAGCCACGAAAGCAGTCTATCCTGTTGGATTTAAACCCGTTTGTTATATACACTTTATCTATTCCAAACATACGTTTTAGTTTATTGGACAAATACACTCGTTGATCCTTTGTTTCGTTCTTTAACTCTATAACATCATCGTCTTGTTCAAAATTTACACCTGTTATATTAGCTGTTACTAATGCTAAATTTAAACTTGATACCAGCCCGGCAACGGATTGCTCATCGGGTTCGTCCAACTTGCATATAATTGGTTTAGAAAGATTTAACTATATCAAATGAAAAACTTTCGTTTGTGTTTAGAGAATTATACACACTGTCATTGTAGGGATTTTCTGCTACCACTTCATTTGTATAGTATATGCTGTGTTCAAAACCCATTACCTTTTTAAATTTATCAGTGAGACGGATTGCAAATCCATCAGTATAAGTTGTCTTGATTTCGTAATACACACTTCCATTTAAAATCAGCTGGTGAATAGATATTCCTAATTTGGTCTGCGAAGCAGTCAAATTAAATATTGTTATATCTGCACTAATAGATGTCGTTTTTATTAAATTGCAAGTTAGGTGGGATGCATGATCTTTTTCAACTACAATTACGTTATCGCCTTTACTGTAGCCAAACAAGTTTTTGACAGGTGTATAAAATATTTCGGTTAATCCAATCTTACATGGTCCTGTCACAGGTATTGGGGTTAAAAAATTGATACAAAAATTTGAATGTGTAAAAGTAGAATTGTCTTTTTTACACGCATCACTAGATATCACAATGTTTATTGGATCCATCATGTCACTCTTAACAGTTCTCTTTCATAAAATCCTCCTAAAATTTCTGTTTTACCATCTGTATCATAAAGAACATATGACACAGGCTTTGTATTTAGTACTTGCTTTATTGTGTGCACTTGCTCACCGAATCGTCTAGTGGAACCTTTTTCAAACGTCTTTTTCACTCGACTTATACGAACTTTTTGCCCAACTTCAAGACGTGGCTTTAAAAACGTTGTTGATGAATACTTTTGGTAGAGTCTATTCCAGATTTCATCAGCATTTTCTTGCTTATGGGCATAATTTGGAGAGCGTTTTAATGTGGAATGTACAGTACCATTGTAAGAGTTTACTATATCCGTCAAAACGTGCTTCCATTTGTTGTTTCCTTGATGAGTAAATATTCTTGCCAAACGTTGGCGGAAACTACCAATCACGCGCTCACAAATTGATGCTAAAAACGTTTGTTTCTAGTTAAGCGTAATATTCAAACGTTTAATGTAAAAGATCGTTTTAATTATTACCTTTTATTTCAGACTTTGTATGAAACCAGATAACGTTCTTTTCCTTAAGAAATGCTTGTGTAATCTTTGAGGTGAACTCAGTTCCTAAAGAAATAGAGCATTTATCCTTTTGTACACAACGTTTTTTGAATAAATAGCAAAAAAAACCTACCTTGGTCAGACTGTATGTATGCAGGGGTCTTTTTCATATCTTTAAACAACTTTTTAAGAGCCAATATTATATGACTTGGGCGTTTGGTTGAGAGAGGGTACGCCCACACTTTCCTGGAAAACGTGTCACAGAATATAATGATATAGTTGAATGGCTTATTCTCCTTTGCAACTGACCGCATGTCCATCAAATCAGTACAAATCTGCCAACCAGGAAAGTTTGTGACAACCTTTCTTCGTCTAAAACGTTTTGGCGCAGGAAAAAAACTGTAATATTCTTTTAGTTTTAAAAGTTCATCTTGAACAGGCTTTTTATTGGCTAGATCTCTAGTTTTTGTAAATGCATCAGCACCAGAAAAAGATCCGGGAAATTTTCGATTCAGATACTTTTTCTTTATGTCAGACATATTTTATCACGACCCATGTGTGTGTGTTACTTTAGTATTCCAGATTCTTTTGCTGTCATCCATGTACAGTTTTTATGCTTTGACACTAGTTTTCGTGAACGTTTTTCTAGGTTTACATTGGAAAAGTTTTGTTGTTTTAAGGCATTCAATACTATATTCAAACCTTTTGTATTCAACTTGTGTGTTGCTACAGATTTTGTAAGAAAGTTTAAAATGTCCACCATGTTTGTATTTGGATACACTTTGTTATTGTGCTTAATTTCAAGTGTAGGCGTCCATTCAATTTCCTCTAGCTTGAGAAGATTTAGAATTTTCCGTGCTGCTGGTCTTTGTTCCATTGACAAAAATTCTAAAATGTCAACCTTTTCTTGGGGAATAAATGTTGTTGATATGCTTTCAACATGTGCCCCTTCCCCAACTATTCGGTTGTAGAGTGAAACCGGGATGGCTTTATATATTTCAAAGCTACTCATTTTGAGTTAAAACTCCGCAAACAAACCCTTCAAGAACCTTTGACAGAAATGTTACAACTAGTAAAACAATTAACCTGGAATGCTTTATAAAAAAGTTTTTAAGTTGACGTATACTCCACTTTCGTTTTACGAAACGGTTTATAAGTGATTGATATCGCTTAAATCTTTTTTCTTCTGTTTTTGTAGTAACAAACGTTTTATAGTTGATGATTAATTCGGACAAATAGCCAATTTCGTCATCGCTAGAATTTTGTATGATCTGTTTCACTTTTCCTAGTTTAGCATTTGTAAATGTCTCAAAGTACTGTCGTCGTTCATTTGAATCCATGACTAAATATTTAGTCGTTTTGTTTCTCTTCTGTATCTGATGCTAACGTAGCCGTGTTGCATGTTACAACATTCTTCACATCTGTACATGAACCTAAGCTTTGAATACGTAAAGTTTCTTAAAATCTTCTCATGTAAAAGTTTAACGGTTTTTGGTTTTAAGGATTTTTTACCACAAAACTCACACTTGTAGTTTTCCATTTTGATGCTGTAGTGCTGCAGACTATTTTGTGACTGGCACATAAATGTTTGTTCCTTGCTTTATTTCAACACTGTCTCGGATTCGCCATTTTGGGTTTTGATGAACAGACAGGTCTATGAACAGATAGGCCCTGTTGGATTTTGCAGTTATGAAATCGTAAACGTCCCGAAGAAACTTGGGGTATTTAGGGTACATTTCGTAACTTAATCTATCCACTATTGACGCATCACGACTATTATGAAAATACAATAGATAGTCTGCTTGCAGAGCCGCTGTACGCAAAAGAGGGGATGCATACAAGTGATGGAGTACTATAATAGCGCTGCAATTTAAGTGATGCACATCTCTGGTACAGAAATCAGTTATTCGTTTACGTAATGGTCCAGTCAAAGCTGATTGCAGGTCGTCAAACACAAATAGTGTGTTTGGTTTTATAGATGTTTGGTCAAACGTAGGTGTAAATTCAATTTCTGGGTGGTTTTGTTTAAACAAATGATACTCTGGCGTATCAATTCCATAAATATAAACTACACGATCAATGGTTCCTTGAATAAACTGTTGTCGTCTGTGGATTAAATCTAATATAATTGTCGTTTTTCCAATTTTTGACCTTCCCTAGAAGAAAAAAGAAATTCATATTTAATTAGTTTATCGCTAGATTTACGTTTAGTGCGTAATTAGAGTTTTACCACGACAAAAAATGAGAATGGGTGCACAAGTTGAATTTGGAGAAAATCAGGACCCATCTTTCTACTTTACTCTTCAATTGACATATGAGCAGCATACACTGCGTGAACGCTGCTCATATTCTAGCTTTACTTACGTTTGCTGTGAATAGCGAAAAAAAATCCAGCTCCAAAACTACCAGCTAAAGTCTCAAAAACACCATTGTATAACTACTACCACTTCCCTTTGTTTACCCAATCCATCAATGCCATCGTTCTTCCGGTCAGCCCTTTTAGCCGTTTATTGACATTTTTCATCTTTTCCTTTTTTCTCCCATACTTCAAGCGTTGTGATATGTTCTCTCTTGCAAAGATTTTTTCCTTTTCTCCCATACTCCAAGCGTTGTAATCTCCCATGATCTGCGTTTTTTTTATTGCAAAGATTTCCCCTTTTATCCCACACTCTAAACGTTGTCATTTCCCATGTTCTGCATTTTTTCAAAGATTTCCCCTTTCTCCTCTCCAGCTCATATACTACTACACATTTTCATTGTTTTTCATATCTCTAGTAAACTGCTAATACTTTGCTTCAGTGATCTGATGTTTTGCATATTTGTACGTATTCTTGACTATCAACAGATTTTAGTATGCTTTCACCCAGCAAAGAAGCATCAACTTTTGTTTTGTGCGACAAATTGACAAGTTTGAAAGTGACAGAGGCATTTAGAGGTTTAATCATAATAATAAAAACATATTATTATGTTATCTTAAAGCTTTGATATATTTTTTAATCTGATCATTTGGTTTTAAATTGGGGAAAGTGAATTTTAACTGGGAATCAATCACACATGAAAGTGGGAATTAACGAGGTAACAGTGAAAGCATTAGCAATAAGATTGTCTTTGAGTAGGTACACGTCATAGTTGACATATACCTTTATAGAACCTATACCACTATAGAGCTCTTAAGCCTATCAATACTAAAACGTTCTATACACATATCAGATTTTTTAAGCTCTTGTTTCAGCTTGAGCTTACGCTTTAATGCTTTTATGGCTTTATGAACGCGCGCCACCACCGCCACCGCTTTTCCCCGCCACTGTCGCCTCCCACCACCTCCCACCACTATCGACGCAGACAAACTGGCGTCTGGAGGTACTAAAAGCGCCAATCTACCACTACTAATATGCATTAGGTACAAATTTTTAAGGTATGCATACAAATTTTTGGCTCGATAGCACAACTATCAGTATCAGGATCATCACTTAATAATTTAGACTATAAACCTACTAAATATCCAAGAGTACATCAGTTACAAAGAATTATTGTAGATGTGATTCCTAAAAAATTCAAATATTATCTTGGATTTTCATGAATACTTTTTTCAAATTGATTGTTTTTTCAAGCAGCAACATCGGATATGTTGGGTACGTTGTAAGGTAAGGTATTTTTTGGAACAGTTGGATTTAAAATTTTGTACACAGTTTCGTTTCAGCCAATTTTGATACTAGTAATCGTTCATTTGAAAGTCTACAGAATAATGTTAACAAACTTGACAGCTAGATATTCTAATTCTAAAAGCAAGCATATAGTAAAGCACTAATATAATGATACTCGTTCTGATTCTTTCAATGGGGAATTATATCATTTAAACCTTTCTGGACTAAAAATTCATAAAATAGTTTTCCAAAAAGGGTATCTGATTGTGCATTCAGATAAATCAAAAGTGAGTTCTTGTTCATATTTATTATTGTATTAGAGACAAAAAAATGTTAACTGTGAGCAAGCAAAGAAATTTGAGCGCACCCGTGTATGTTCTAACTGAAGTTTTAAAAGTGGAGGGTTTGTTGTTAGTAAAATAATGCATGCATAACATCTTATTAAATTCCATAAAAAGTTGGATGCACTGCAAGTTGGAATCTGAATCAGACTGTCACAACACTTGAAGTGGTGAGGTTACGTTGAGTTATGTGCTAGGTATCTTACACAAAATAGAATATTACACAATTTTGCGGCATATTACATGATAAAGATGGAACCAGTATCAATTTGAAAAGCGACATTAGACTAGAAACATGAAGATTTAAATAGTTTTAAAAATTAATACATAGTATTTGTATCGTTATTTATCCATACGCACATTATTATAAAAAGTCAAAGCAAGGTACTTTAGTACGATAAATAATATGATTTTCAAAAGTATGTTTGCTTTGATAAACTTACTTTTTGCAGCACGTCTCTCCAGATTAAAATTAATAAACTATCATAACTTCTCCATCACAACCAATAATTTAAAATATTAAAAGCAAAGCCTGGAACTCATAAATCTTAAAGAGAACTATGCTTAAACATACATTTAAAATTAAAAAATAACATGCCTGAGCAGAATTTAAATTGAGTAAGAATTTGTGCGGTAAAAGTGCATAAAACATTTCAAATATAATGTAATATATTGTATAATATACTGAAATAAATCTATGCTAACATTTTTTCTGAATTTATAAAACAAGTCACCAATCGTTCGACTTTCTAGAATTTGAAGGGTTTTATTATATAGCTCAAAGTTTCGGAAGATGCCAATTTCAATTGTACTTATAGTGATTGATTAGGTGAAAGCGACACAGTAAACAGTCAATGCACAATACACGCTTAGCTAAGCGGGAATATAATGCTACTTTCGGATTCTATGTAAATTAATATACTTAATTAATACTTTTGATTGATGTTGTCACCTTGCAAGTTAAGTTTGAATTGCTACCTAAAGTATATTTATTAGAGCTAGGTGAAAATAAAACGTCGTTATCCAACGTAACCCTCTTTTAGGCTGTTCTACAATCGGTACGAAATATTCGTTTCAAATGGCCGTTTAGGGTATTGTAGGTTGTATAAATTCAAACTAATACTTTTGGAAATTTCCTACAAAATATATTTGTTGATTCGAAGTTCGTGGACCTGTTTATACGACTCGATTATATTATTAGCTTTTAGGAAAATACCAAAAAAGGTATGTTAGCGATTAGGCAATTTTCATTTTAAGTTTGAAAACTGATTTTTTGACAAATCTGAAGGTTAAAGGTCTGGATTTTACTGACAAGCTCGACAAAATCCTTCAAGTTTCATATATCCCAGTTTGATAATTCGACGATTTTCCACTCGATCTAGATATAAAATACCTTTAATGAATATCTGTGATATCGAAAGTCAGTTTTTTTACAGCTACTTCGTTTTGCGTTTTATGTAGAAAAATTATAATTCTGACCTCAGGGAGAAGGCAAGCAATATTTTGGAAACAAGAAGCAAAAGCGACACATGTAACACGAAGCAGCATTTATGCATCAAATCTGAGTTCATGCTGAAGCAATAAAGCTTTTAACTTTAACTTTACTTTTAGTTTGCAAAAAACATGGGTTTAAAAGTATCTGATACTATCAACTATTATGAATGACACAAAGGATTTTTGAGAAACAACAACTATTTGTCACCCAATACATCAAAAATCTTTGTATTCTTTTTATGATAAATTTTATACATAATATAGCTGAACAGTTCTTTAATACAATTCAATTTCTATGACCTTTAATGTATCTTTTAGTAGATATAATGAGTATCGACTATAGACCTTCATTAACTTATTTTTACTACAGAGCAATACCATCACATGCTTAATATACCATAACCAACCACAGTACATCAAGTTAAGACGTAAAAATAACAAACTTATGTGGTGTGTAGCATAAATCTCCCACTTTCATATATCCAGTACCAGTTTACTTTAACAACTTATTAGCTCGTTCGTTTGCCATTGATATTCGGACTTCGTTTGAGGCGGCCTATAAATATGAACAATTATTTCTGTGCAACGACAACTAACTAATAATGAGTAATAAAAAATTAAGCTTACCATCAAGTTAATACGATCAATTTGCGTATTTTGGTTACCAATTTCTGAACCCATATCAATTGCCATGTTTCTCAGATTACCCACCATAATGGATACCTCCTCCATGTTGTTTTCCATTTCATCTTCACGTGCATCATTGGTGATTCTATGCAAGAAATATGCTCAAAAGTAATTAAAACAGTAAATGTGGGAAGTGGGTCAGGTAGATCAACGCTATTTATATTAAATTCCAATTCTTAAATTCTTTGGTTTTATGAAGATAAAGTACAAACACTCGTTGTAACTGAATTTCATTGCTACAAAAAGTACACTTTCCCATTGTCTTGTTTCTGATATTAAAAGTCGTAATTTAGTAATATGTAATAAATATGTCATAAACAAGGTTTATCATCAATATCATCAACGCAGATGCCTCCGGACATCGATTAGTAGCATAATGGAAAGTTACGACACAGATGTAAAATTCGCTAAGTCATAATATTAAACTAGAATGCGTGTGCTTTCTTTTGTCTTGAAGTGTGTTTACGTACAGATGTAATGGGTTGCTAGCTTCGGGTTAAAGTTACTATGACAACGAGAAAGGTGAAAGGGGATAGAAAATAATGCAGCATGGTTTAACTTTGAAATCAAAAGCAATTCTTTTTGTAGAATTGGCGAGTCCTGTGTAGAAACTGTACTTTCTTCTTCGTGTACTTAAGAAAGAAAATGCTCATAGCTCGCGTCTTACAGTACATCTGTGTCCAGTATTGCTGCAACATTAACCAATATTATCATTCTCATAGTACATTCTCGGATTACGTCTCCTCTTTCTATCATCGAATAACCTTGCACGTGTAGAATGAGTTAAATAATATTACATCCGTTACGTGTACATTCCCATTCAAGGACAATGGTTGAATGAATGTTGAACTCTTACATCTTAGTTGAATGTTCATCGTTTCTTAGCAAATTCTAGGGTTTTCAGTTTACAAGGTAAAAGCCATGCCAGTTTGAACGTGGTATCATGACCATGTTAAAAGTTGAGTATATGTCAAATGCAACTGGATTTGTTGAGGGGATTCACTTTTAGAAGGCGTGAAAATACATATTATGTAGATGACAAAGTAGTTAAAAGTATTACAGAGGAAAAATAGAAAATAATATTAATATAACTGTAATAAAGTTATCTCACCCCCCTATAATTGTAAATTGCATATGGTATGTCTGCACTTTGTTATTAGCACCGTTCCGAGATTCAGATTCATTACTTTGTTTTTGAATTGAATCTACTATATTATGTATTTCTTATTTCTTTATACGATGAAAATCGAGACTGAAATATTGAGCAGCAATGACATCGGATGTTTCAAGTTACCCTTGCTTTTGAAGTACGGTTTTGTATACCATCGGGAAAGCAAAGTACATGCTTTAAAAAATTAACTGCTACTCAATCAAATTGGTCTCTAACCAGACAAAGGGAAAGCAGTAATTGATAAAAAACATAATATTTCATTACTAGCCCTTAGAAATATCTTTTGAAATGTATTCTTGTATAGCATAGCCGGTGAATTTGTTCAAGCATGTCTTTTTACTGTCAATGTATACTCTGAGCGTATATACTTTCATCGAGTTAGTCAGGCTTATATTTTGACTTTACAATGTGTGCTTACTTGGCAATGTAACCTCCATATGCAGGAACGCCGTTCATATCAACATTCCTTTGTGGCTCTCCATTTCCCACCTTTCCATCGTCATTTCCTTTCCAGGTTCCGGCATCTTCTTTGAATTCATTTGATCTACTAAAATTTAAATGACATTCATAATCGTTAGATACACAAAGTCAAAAGAGATAAAGCATGGAAAGGAAAAGCTAAAGCAAGCTACATAGTAGGACCAATAATGCTGTCAGTGTGCAGAATTATAAATTACATACATCAACGATTAGAATTAGGTTGCCTCTACAGACTAGCAACGAAATAAAATTAAACCATATGTACTTAAGCTGTGCAACCCAACACAGGGTGTGCATTTTTTTTCAAATCGCAGTCACAGAAACATTCATGACCATTAAATGATGTGATCATAAACTTCTACATATGGCCTGGAGTAAATTGATAGAGCAGACCAGTGGGTCTGTGTAAAAGTACTTTGTGATGATTACTTATCGTGAGAAATCGTACCTGTAACTCCATGGGCAATGAGAATTTTTTGTCCGCGACCTACGGAAAATAAAATTTTCGTCACCATATCCGTATTCCTTGATGAAAACTGGTACGTTAATGTGCAATTTTAAAAATCATATGACCTCACATTAACGAGATATGGGTCACAACAGGTTTACTCAAAGGGCAGCTGATAACTCGGCCCCAGTTGCCCATAAATTCACGAAATTTGGTATGTACAATCCTTAAGTGACTGTGCAGGCGGTCAATTTTTTGTTTTTCCAAAATTCGAAATTTTAAGTGGGGTCAGAGGTCAATTTTCTCAAATCGCCCCGAATTTTTTTAAAATATTTTTTTCTGGATTCCCTGGGACATTTGAAGCAACTTTAGTGAAGACGCCATTAAGGTAAGTATTTTTCCAAAAAAGTTACAGCGACTTAAAAAATCTCCGACATAGACAAAAAATGGGAAGTAAGGTCTACCCAGATAGCATATACATTTATTAATCGCATACTTTAGAATACTGAAAGGCATGTGCAAAAAACGAAACCGCAACCTTCTACGTCATACCGTTCTCGAAAAAACTCGATTCTATGTTAAAACAATCTCATGCCATTAAAATTCAAAGGGCAGCCGATATCTCCAAAACGACTCAACCAAGAGAGTTAGGCTTTGGCATAGCATTCCCTTGGGTCACTGTCGTCACGGTCAATTCAAAAAATCCAGCCTGAAATATCACCAATTTGAGTCGGGAGCTTTCCTCCTGGTGGAAGGAGGTGGACTCCCAGGTGCTGCCGCAGAGGGCAGCCGATATCTCCAAAACGACTCAACCAAGAGGGCCAGGCTTCCTCATAGCATTCCCTTGGGTCACTGTCGTCACGGTCAATTCAAAAAATCCAGCCTGAAATATCACCAATTTGAGTCGGGAGCTTTCCTCCTGGTGGAAGGAGGTGGACTCCCAGGTGCTGCCGCAGAGGGCAGCCGATATCTCCAAAACGACTCAACCAAGAGGGCTAGGATTTGGCATAGCATTCCCTTGGGTCACTGTCGTCACGGTCAATTCAAAAAATCCAGCCTGAAATATCACCAACTTGTGTCGGGAGCTTTCCTCCTGGTGGAAGGAGGTGGACTCCCAGGTGCTGCCGCAGAGGGCAGCCGATATCTCCAAAACGACTCAACCAAGAGGGCTAATCTTCCGCATGGCACTTCCTCAAGTGACTGCCGTTACGGTCAATCCAGCCTGAATTAACTACCCCCTTCCACCTTCCACCAGGAGGAAAGCTCCCGACACAAGTGGTATATTTGAGGCTGGATCTTTTGAATTGACCGTGACGACAGTCACCCAAGGGAATGCTATGAGGAAGCCTGGCCCTCTTGGTTGAGTCGTTTTGGAGATATCGGCTGCCCTCTGCGGCAGCACCTGGGAGTCCACCTCCTTCCACCAGGAGGAAAGCTCCCGACACAAGTTGGTGATATTTCAGGCTGGATTTTTTGAATTGACCGTGACGACAGTGACCCAAGGGAATGCTATGCGGAAGCCTAGCCCTCTTGGTTGAGTCGTTTTGGAGATATCGGCTGCCCTCTGCGGCAGCACCTGGGAGTCCACCTCCTTCCACCAGGAGGAAAGCTCCCGACTCAAATTGGTGATATTTCAGGCTGGATTTTTTGAATTGACCGTGACGACAGTGACCCAAGGGAATGCTATGCCAAAGCCTAGCCCTCTTGGTTGAGTCGTTTTGGAGATATCGGCTGCCCTCTGCGGCAGCACCTGTGAGTCCACCTCCTTCCACCAGGAGGAAAGCTCCCGACACAAGTTGGTGATATTTGAGGCTGGGTTTTTTGAATTGACCGTGACGACAGTCACTCGAGGGAGTGCTGTGCTAAAGCCTAACTCTCTTGGTTGAGTCGTTTTGGAGATATCGGCTGCCCTCTGCGGCAGCACCTGGGAGTCCACCTCCTTCCACCAGGAGGAAAGCTCCCGACACAAGTTGGTGATATTTCAGGCTGGATTTTTTGAATTGACCGTGACGACAGTGACCCAAGGGAATGCTATGCCAAAGCCTAGCCCTCTTGGTTGAGTCGTTTTGGAGATATCGGCTGCCCTCTGTAGCGGCACCTGTGAGTCCACCTCCTTCCACCAGGAGGAAAGCTCCCATTACAAGTTGGTGATATTTCAGGCTGGATTTTTTGAATTGACCGTGACGAAAGTGACCCAAGGGAATGCTACGCCCAAGCCTAGCCCTCTTGGTTGAGTCGTTTTGGAGATATCGGCTGCCCTTTGAATTTTAATGGCATGAGATTGTTTTAACATAGAATCGAGTTTTTTCGAGAACGGTATGACGTAGAAGGTTGCGGTTTCGTTTTTTGCATATGCCTTTCAGTATTCTAAAGTATGCGATTAATAAATGTATATGCTATCTGGGTAGACCTTACTTCCCATTTTTTGTCTATGTCGGAGATTTTTTAAGTCGCTGTAACTTTTTTGGAAAAATACTTACTTAATGGCGTCTTCACTAAAGTTGCTTCAAATGTCCCAGGGAATCCAGAAAAAAATATTTTAAAAAAATTCGGGGCGATTTGAGAAAATTGACCTCTGACCCCACTTAAAATTTCGAATTTTGGAAAAACAAAAAATTGACCGCCTGCACAGTGACTTAAGGATTGTACATACCAAATTTCGTGAATTTATGGGCAACTGGGGCCGAGTTATCAGCTGCCCTTTGAGTAAACCTGTTGTGACCCCTATCTCGTTAATGTGAGGTCATATGATTTTTAAAATTGCACATTAACGTACCAGTTTTCATCAAGGAATACGGATATGGTGACGAAAATTTTATTTTCCGTAGGTCGCGGACAAAAAATTCTCATTGCCCATGGAGTTACAGGTACACTTTTCTAAACACATACGAGTTGCTTGTAATAGCAAAAGTTTGAGTAAAAGTAAGAGGTACAGAAAACGTCATATAGTGGCAAACTTGAAGAAAGCATTTAATTGAGAAGGAGCTCGTAAATAAAAACGAACGCAATTATTTGAAAGCCGGTAGCAGAAGGAGAGTGAAAAGAGCAGTTTGTTTTGTATGCTAGGACTGTGTTCTGGGTATGTGCGTTTATATATATTACTCCTACACGACATACACACTTACTTGCCACAAGGTAACGAACAAAGTCCGCAACATTTTTCCATGCCTTGTAGATTCTTCTCAGCTTCTCTCATGTCCTCATTGATCTGAATCATGCCATGCTCAATGTGATCCAGCTGCTCTCCTTGATCATCAAGAGCAACCAATGTACGGATGCCAGCTTCCTTTGCCTATAGAAAAAGTTTTAATCAAAGAAAATAGGATTAACTTCACAAATTCCTAAACTACAACTACATATACAGAGATAAATTGGATTGCTTTCAAATTTCACTGTATATGAACGTGTGGCGTTGTTGGGACTAACATTAAAAGGAGATAGACATAATAACATATTTTTCTTATCAATATTTAATCACAAGTCTTACCTCTTCACAAAGTGCTCTCATACGACGTGTACTGCCAAGAGACTAGAAAGAAACAAAGAAAATTGGCTACATCAAACTTTTCCGGTTTGACAAGAAAATGATTTATATGCTTATTTGTCATTTTGGACTTCTCAGACTTGAAAAATACATAGCAGCAGCAGTATAGTTTACACTATAAACAAGGCTTAGTTCTCTTAACAATATTAATCCATGAATAGAGGTATGTATTTGAATTGAAATGATTGGCAAGTGTATTTCGTCATGACTGATCTATTTATTTGAATAATCATTTCTTAATGATGAAAGTTTTTTTTTTCAATTTCAACTTTAAAAATCAAATCGTACACTAGCACATTTGTGTAACTTAACTTTTAGTATGTGTACAAGAAAAGCATTCATATATTTGTTTATTCGTACAAATTTGTCGCAGTACTTATTTTGTTTTCTACGACGAGAAACATAATATAAACTTAAATCGTAGAAGTTTCTTCTTCGAAATTAGCCAATCTGTCTCAACTTTTAGCTTTTGTTTTTGGAGAATTCTCTCGATATATAACTTTATTAACTCAATTTTCGTCGAATTCGTCTAAAGCAAACACAAAAGTTAAATACCGACTTAAATTCTCAACTGCCACAACATAAACAAAACTTTCAAATCCACCGACAAATGAAATCCTCTAAGGTGAAATGGAAAAAACCTACCCCACAACTACTAGTGAGCCGAAACTGTTTATGAAACAGTTTATGTAGTACACGTTGGATGAAGAGATCCAGTACATACTAGTACTACATCTGAGAAACGTGGGGCATTGTGTGACACATACGAGTAAAACGTGTCAGTATAAACCATGTTTTCCAAGACTTCTACATTTTTATCATACTACCATTTACTTAAATTATCATTTTAAAAATCTCATAAAAATGTAGCTGCGGTCACTTCTAGTCAGTCAACTTCCGCTCCGTATATATTTCATTTATGATACTGTAAACATTCTCATTTCTCACAAGCCAGTGCTATTTATACCGAAAAGAAGGTAAAGTTTGGAAGTCAGATAGTTTGCAGATATGGATAACATTTTGTTATCTGTGTACATCTTGTTTAGTCTTTCTTTCTCTTTACGAATGCTTATTTAGCCAACTAAAAGGCTGGAATCAGACAACAATTGCGTGACAGTGATTATCGACACAACATAAACCTCGATGTGTCTACCATTGTAATAAAATATTCATGATAGATCAATATGCATTCATGCATGTACTACTCCAAACTGTTGCATCACGTTACAAGTTCGTATATAGGTAGAAAACGAGGCGGACGTTAGACAAATTCTTGATAGGAAGGAGGCAAAAGACAATATACACGAGAACACCATTCACATTCTAGCTGACTAAGGAATGGAGTGAGTTATTAATGGATTACTTGTAGCATGCAACTTGTCTTGTTTCCGTGTTCCATAAAAAGTACATACATACAACATACGTTATCAGACACTTGTAAAATGGCAAAGTGATACTTATAAGATTTGGATTCGTTTGGGTCAACACATTTACTATGAGCACGTCTTCTAATAAATTGAATTTCAGCGAAATCAATACCGATGACAAAAAGAAGAATATTCAAGAACTTTTTCTACACAAATTACATTTGTCAGCTACTACCTAAAATTATCGATGCCAAAAACCGTTTATTAGTCAATACGCTAATTTATAAAAACAAATAATACAATAATAATACAAATATTACTTGTTATTATTATTTTAGGACATTTGTTAATACAATAAAAGGGTATAAAATCGTGAATTTGTTCAAGTACAAAAATAAAATATTCTCACTTATTGATTAAAGAAGCTAAGCTAAAAGTTAAGCATTCCCACTAAAGAAAGTGTGGTGCGTTTATTGCTTTTTAAATTGATTTTCCAGTAGTACAAACTACCAACGTATATTTACTCTAATTCATGCATAAAATTAAAATGAATTTAACGGTTGTGCATCGATTTCCCAAGACGCCAAAGTAATAAACATCTATGTATATTGTATCGTATACTTTGAAAGTATATTTTAGGTTAGCTGTGACAGTAAAAAATCACCCCGCAAAATTCCTGTCACTCATGCTCGATTATGCGGAAGGAACGTGGATCAATACATACTTGGAGGGTGCCTACAGAAAAGCCCGTACAAATGAATATATCGACTTTCCATTATTATAACCTGCTTTGGCGATAAGATTATGATGGTGAAAGTGAAACGACTTTATAGTTATTGCACATGTATCACTACTACATTCTCTTCGTAACAGTTCTCGTACATCACATGTTCTTTACTACATCACTGACAACTTGAGAAATAAACGAGAAAACTACATGACATCTATAAAACCGTTCCTCTCATAATATGCTGGTTCGTAGACTATTCCATGATGAAATTTTTTCTAAGTAACCACAGCTCATTCGGCATTCTTCCCTTCAAGGACCTTTTTCTTTGGTTCTATGTTCTACCACGCTCTTAACTTTGCAACATGCGAAATCCATAGTGCAACCAACCAACCGCTTGTGTGGACACGGACCATGGAACCTTATATCCTTCCATTCAACTTATATATATTTGTTGCTCAAGCGTATGCTGTAAACGTACACAGCACAAGACCTTTTTTGGGTCGACTCAAAAAGTCATGAAAGTGTTCGATATTCGAATGTTTTTTTTCATACCAGTAGTATGGATGTATAGTGAGTATAATAATCCACTAGAAGAGTTATATTTGCACTAACAATAGGATTGTTAAATAGACTTCTTGCTGAAAGAAAAAAAGTCCGGGATCAACAGGAAGATTGCGAATTACGCCTGCGATAAATTTAAACTCGTTTAATGCATGTGATGCTGCATGGGAGCTACTAGTTCACATCTTCCCGAAATGTATAGAATGGTGGTCTGATAGGACTAACTTTTAATGCCTACAACAAAAAAGACTGTCTCATAATGTATTACATGCAGTCAAGTAGTTCAAAAAATTACATACTTTTACAAAAAGTTTGAACTATGTCAACATTTGAGTGTAAAAGTGAAAGCATTAGGGTATTGGTTTTTTGGATGGCAGAATTACCCATAAAAACATGCCCGCATACCTCAGAACTAATACTACACTAGATTCTATAGACACTATAGGTACCTGTGTTCATTTTGTAATTACGTGTGTACAATATATATGTTTTTTTAAATTGAGAATATGATACAATACTCCATCCCTTCTAAGATATACATACTGCGATTCATATTGAATTACTGGTGCCAAAATTTGCAAACTTTTTTTTGCAAGTACAACTGTTTTTGTGGTTGCACCAATAGTATTGTCATGAGCATCGTCATGATCATCATCCCCATGCAAAGGAATCTAATACGTTCCAATTACAACATGGATTCAAAGAGTTCGAACGTACAGCAGAGGGATACAACCGCCATCATCTTTCCCAAGGTGGTAGTCATCTTCTGCAAACAGAACATTATGTATGGTTACTTGAAGCTTCTACTATTTCAACAGTTTTTACAGGCGTCTATAAATACCCAGTACTTTGAACACTTTTCTCTCTCAGAGCCTTGTGCATCAGAAGTATGTCTATTTATATTTAATATTGCAAAATAGGCATGCTTCTTCATACACCACTAAGTACAATGATGTAACGGTAGTACGTGGTTGTAATACAAGAGGCTGGCGACGTCTTTTTCCTTTCACATACAGAACTACTTGACGTGAAGACAAGCAGGGAAAATGAAGTTTTCTTTCTCTGCACATTACATCGTACTTACTATGTACACAAAGAAGATGATTGTCTTCATAATAATAGTAATGATATTTGGCAAGGATTTGCCCCTTCGCCTTTTCGTCTACTCAGGAAGGTAGGTGTCTTTCTCATTTTTCTTTGTGCAACGGCATCCATTATACTTCCATGAGCATACATGCAATAACCGGAAGGCTTGTCAAACTAACCCCTTGTTCTATAAAACGTTACAGCAGCTCAGGCGAAAAGTGAGTAAAAGTAGATACAACAAGTCTTTTCCGTTAGCGTTTTGCACACTACTCAAGCGTCTCGACATATACTTTCCAATCTTTACTGCTCCAACAAATGCAACAATGTATAGGGCTTGGCTGTTGCCTTTCTTGAGAGTGACCTACTTTTTGGAAGGGCCCAGCAGTCGCTCGAAGTCCTCCATGATAGTGTGTTGAATGTGCAGAACATAAATGTTTGTTCTGATGTCTGAGCATCAAGTACCTTATAGGGAGGCATAGTCTATCGCTCTGGAGCTCTTTCATAATGTCAAAGAGAGAATGAGTGAGTGTGAGAGAGTGATAGTTAGAATAAAAAAGAGAGGAAAAGAGTCAAATCGGGAACCGAGCGAGCCAACTAGTAGCTCATATAAATGCAGACCACACAAACACTAGGGCTTTGGCACGCAGATACTGAATACATGCACGCTTGGATCCCTACAACAAAAGTGAAACCAGCTTTTTGCCCATTTTTTTTGCACAAAAACATTTTCTGAGCGTTTGAGTTCGTTTCTCTTAAAACGCTTTCGCTTTCACTTCCGTTAATAGCATTTCCATCCTTTCTTTTAGTGGTGCAGTAAAATGGATGTTTCACAAAGCCCCATGTATTTCAACTTTCACATTTAGATACATTTTTCCTCTATCTAATCGAATATATGTGCATTCTTTCTTTTGAGACCCCTTTCTTGTCAAGACGTAATCGGCATACGTGTGCTTATTGCAAGCGGCTTCAGACGGAAATCATTTTTAACTGTTGGGTACTTTACAGAGAATTTCAAAAGTTCGTATTTGTTTGTACTCTCAATTACTTTCTCCCACTTTACTTTAACAACTCCAGTTTGCGCTTTTCTCACAATTATTAGATCGCACAAACGTTCATCCCTCTGTTTACCAGAGACTATACAGTAGTAAGAATAGTTTCAAAATCCGTAAGCGTACTTGATAGCGGCCTAATATATTTGTTATAATATATTCTTTATACCCACATGGCATTATAATAATAAATGCGCCAACATCTGAGTGTCATATTCTGTACTTAGTACTCATGTTGGTTTGCTTTAGAGCAGTTTTGGTTGTCTTTTCTTTCTTTTTGTATTGTATAAACAATAGACGAGCTCACACAATACTTTCTTTTTTGTGTGCAGTCAGAAACACGTAACAATTATGCATGTAGGCTTACGTAGTGTACGTGCTATCATCATGCATTCCTCGCACATAGTATTTTATCATGCAACCCACACCAAATAAAATCTAAATCCTTGTGTGAAAGCTAAACCCTAAGTTAAAATAAAAGTAAGGAAATAGAACGGGCGAGCATACATGAGCTTTGTTGTATTCCTCAGGCGAGATATCATGTAAAAAGCATGGTTAGCCAGCTTGGGAAGTTTATGCTAGTGTGGCTTATATCATTATACAGATAAATTCACCAGATATGATATGATATTATCTATTCTTCTTTAAAAGTTATACTAATATAAAAACAAACATAGGTCCATTCATTTTAGTTGAATCCCTTGCTTACCGTTACTACAAAGCTTTCATTTTTATCATAATCGTGTGTACTATGAAATGCGGTCTGATAATAATATGAAGTATGCACACGTAGACTACTGAATAGAAAACTTCTCCACATCTTCTCATAGTTTGTATTCACATTTCTCATAGTTTCCAACTCTCTTTTATTTTTTTATATGGTAAAAAGCTGGATGTGTTTCTCAATTTAAGTAGAAAAGAGTTTACAAAGGAGAAAGCTGTATTGTGAAATGTACAAAGCGAATTAGACTTTTTAGAGAAAAGGTACACATATGTAGCATCCACAACTCTGGCTCACTAATCCCTCGTCTCTCTCACACGTTTTTCTTACTCTTCCACAACGTCTTTTTGTTGATTTTGCTGTTTGGTATGGAGTGTGCAAACGCATATATATATGTATTTAATGTGAATATAAAAAGGTAATGGACAAGTTTAATATCTTGCAGCGACTTGTTACTTTTCTCCCTTTCCTATTCTCTTTCTCTTATGTTACTTGACTCTCTTAATCTCAAACAATTTCTCTGTACCATTCTCTGTGACGTGTTTGTGTGAAAATGTATAAATTCCACATTACTCAGGAGGGCTTTTCATACATCAAGTGTCTCTGTTGTCAATGGCCCAGCGCCCTTCAGGAAAAGCAAAGTTAAACCGTCTGGTACTCTGCTCAAGTATTTTCTTTCTCCTTCTCGTTATTTTTCTATCACAATAATTTCAAATTCCAAGCTTGTGTGATGTACAACCATTCTATTCATATCAAGGCATAGACCCTGTGCACAGGGATGCAAAATATTCACTTTTAAATGGATGAATGAGTGTGCAATTGCCTCTAGAGATGCGCTTTGTTCATTTGAATGAGAAACAAGAAACCTTCTTATGATGAAACCATAAAAACAACAACACAACCGCATGATGATGGCGGACAGTCCTGATTCCCATCTGGCTCACTTAGAAAAATACTCCCTTCAAACTTTCCCTTGAACATATAGGCGGTAGTTCACATATTATTTAGATGCGTACACATTGTACGTATTCATCAATGCATGGTGTTAATTCCTGTGTGAATTTCAATATTCAGCTATAGCTACTTCTGGAATTCATACCCCGGAGAGACGCTTTGTCCTTACACTCTCTTTCTCGACCATGTTGCCCTCGAGAAGATAGTACATAATATGTGTATAACAACAAGCAGCAAGCAGCATCAATGCTGTATAATCCATTGTAGATGGGAAATTATTTCAGGAAGGAACGTGATCTTATGACAAGTGAAGCGAAAATGGAGAAGAGGCCGAGCAAAAGGGAGGAAAATGCTATGAATGATTTTTTCGTGGAAAATAAAGCATGATGATGTGTTGGCAAGTGGGGTAGGCTTACCACTACCACTTGTTCTCTTAACACTTTATAGTGAAAAGAAAGTGAAAGATGAAACACTTTACTTTCTAACATCTTCGTAGTAGTGGCGTATGAGTCGATCCTTTGTACAAGGTCGTAATATAATTTCCCATGAATTCTCAAAGGTTGCTGTGGCTACGTGGCATTCTCGAATTCCATGTTTTCACATTTTATTTCTTAATTGGATTCGCTTCGATTTAATGCTCAGTCTGTAGCATTTTTTGCAATTTACTGTGAGGCATGTGGAGTCAAATAATGTATAAATGCAGCTGAACTAATATGCTCAAATATCGACATTATCAATGTATGTGCATACTAGTAGCAAGGAATAGCATCTATTTACATAGTGAGTTCAATGAATGTATGCATAACCAATTACGCGTGTCCGGGTAAATGTGGAACGTAATGTATCTCTAAGCTGGCTACTCTGCGTGAACAGAAATAACAGAGTGGAAGAAAGTCAGCTTGACCGGAAATTACAGGGGAAGTAAGTAATAATTGCAGCAACGTTTCACGAGAATACATTTGTAAAAGCACACTCGTTACAACATTGCATCATCAATGTAATGTAGAGTACATAAAAGACGTAAGAATTGACATTTCATGAACACTGAACCAAAGTGAAAGCAATTAGTTCTTTAGTAGTCAGTAATTTTACATTACACACGGACACAATAAGGAACATCGCAATGCTAATATATGCATATAAAAGTGTACATAACTGGAGTAAATTGATATATTATACATATTAATTAAAACTGTGTGCCCGCTGTCCATCTTTCATTGTTTACTCCCTATCTATATCATCTCTTCTTGACATAATTACAAACATAAATATGTATCTATTCTAGAAATTTCGCATAATACACTATTAGTAATGCCAAAACCGAATTCAATATAGTCAAGGAGTTTTCAAATATTATAAATTCATATTTAAAAAATTCTCTCTTTAATTGTGTATGAAGACAGGATGGCTTTCTTGGATAACTTAGAATGAAATGATTTTATATGACGATCTTCTTACCTGTGAATATTAACTGCCTACTTATATCTTATTTTGTAAAAATTTACTGGTTCTTTGCAATTTCTTGCAAGCAAGCACTTTTTGGAAACATAAAAGTTTCTGAAAAGCAGATATGTTGTTTGTTATGTACTTTTATGGCAAGGTGCAAAAAATTAGGGTTCTTCAACCTCTCGCAAGTACTTTTCGAACTTTCAAATCATACATTGTATCCGACCATAGCAGCGAGCATATTTTAATGGTTTACTATGGATGATTATATATACATTTCGTGATGAATTGTACTAAGTAAGAACGTTAGGCCAAAATATAGTGTTAATGGAGAAAGCTAGATATAACTACATAATATTATGCCATATATATGCCATATATAATATGCAAATTTACAAACCAATCGTAACCATTTACACATAGCTAATCGTAAAGGTAGTTGCATTTACTGTGACATTATAAAGTTTTATCATAATGTTCATCCAGGTAAACATCAAACATGAACCTGTAGGGAAGGAATTAAAAATTTATAGGTACCTTTGTAATGTGCAAATACATGTGTAGGTGCTACATAAGGTCAATTTTTATGTTTTTTTCTTTTAATGAACCTTCCAGTTTATTTATAAAACATTTAGGCCAGAAGCGTAGTATACTTTTTGATCGCAAAATATTAATCATTCCATTTCCTTTCTGCTATAATGTTTCCCCTGAAATTGTAATCTTTCTTTCCGGTGAGTCAGCAAAACATAGACACATGGGATCTCTCGTTACGACAGAATATTTTCTCCTGATTCACATTCATATGATCTCATACATTATGACACACGACAAAACACGTGGTTTTATTATTCTACAAACACAATCGTGAATATGTAGAGTTATAAGGAAAATGCTTAATACATCGGTTTCCACACGGATAAACAGACAAATGAACCATTGATTGAAACATTGTCAAAAAAATCATAGAAAGCTGTACAATAACTCTGGAATTGACAAAAATATGTACTGACTGATCGCTAACTATTCTGCATTTAAATTTATTCTGGAGTTCACCTTACAATTCTTTTACCAACAAAAACAAATTTTTGCAACGCTTCAATAATTTCTAAGCGTAGGAAGTTTATGGGTGGGCGAGCGCACAAACTACTTAATCAAATATCAATATTGACTTACCTCATCTGTGACTTGATTGGCCTGAATCTGGAGTTCCTCCAATTCTGATTTTGGAACTGGAGGATCTGCTGGTGGAGGTGGAGGCATGATGGGCTTTTATGAAATCCTGTATAAAGCGCATAACAAATAAACAAAACATTTTAGCTAATTGAATTATCTGCCTCATTACATGCATTGAAACCAAAGCGTGATTTTATTAGTAATTATTATCATTAAAGTATTTTTTATCAATACGTAAAAGTCTGTAAGCTTAAGATACTTGTTAAAACTTGCAACTATTAGCTGTATATTAAACGTGTTTTAAAACGTGCTAAACTGCGTTTCTCTTATATAACTCACATAATTTCTTGTTTAGCTAATAAGGCGAATCTGGCGATAAAGCGTCAATTAACGAAGTCCCACAGTAGCGGAGAGGGAACTTTGTATTTTAGTAAAATAATATCATAATATGTAGTGATTGTGTGGTTATATACGCGAATGCACATTAATTTGACATTAGTAGTAATAATATATTAAATTGTCATGCGTTAACCTAAAATTTCGGATTCAGATCCAGCGCGCTAGTAAACTGTTGCTAGTTGCTACGAGCATTCTTCTAATAACCTACTAAATTTCAAAAATGCACTTCTATACTTATTACTTTGAATCTATTGGCTACAAAATCATTGGATATATATAATCAATGTATAAATATATGAGTGGAGAATGGATGGATGAGTTCATACTTTCAGCATGACCATACTCGCCAACGCCAATGTCACCATGATGATTCGGAAACTTGAAAACGATGAGTGATTTAATTCTGTCTTCCAATAATTTCATCCTGAGTCCTAACTATGTGTAGAGATGACGGATCGAAATTAACTAAACTGAATGTATCTAGTCATGCTTGCTAATTGAATCATTTGGATATAAGCTAATCATTTAACTATACTAGTCAAAATTAAAAGAGCTATATCCGTCATTTCATTCATTGACATTGTTAGAACATGAGTCTTGATTGGTGTTGCTTTGTAACGTTGATTCCCCAGGAGAGCAGTTATGATGTTGCTTCAATCAACGGAAGGGACACTCGACAATGTCTGCGTAAATTGTTATAAAGGAAATTTTATGGCTAGATTTTAATTACGGTTATTATCATTGTATTTTGTATGTTTCTCCCTCACTAACATTAATCTGAAAAGATGAGAAGGCCAAAGCCAATACACGATATTGTAGAGGTTTTTCATCTTTCTAGAGATATAGGTTGTGTAAAAAGTTAAAATGTTATCATAATAAAAATGAAAACTTGGAGAAAGTCTGTATCTAGCTTGAAGGTTGATATTTTATAGACAGTCAAAGGATGAACGGCTCTCTTTTACATCGCATCACTCTTTTTCATTGCTATCTGTTATCTTAAGGAAGGAATATAGTTTGTTTGTTCTACAAAAACTCAAGCTATGGCTTTGAATATTTAATAAGAACCTTTTATTGTGAAAAGGTGTGCCCAGTGGGATCAGATGCTCTTTGACATTTATTTCTTTCCTTTTACATATATACTCGTTTTTATGAAAACATTTACGGACAAACTAACGTACTTACTAAACTAAAGAACTTGTTATATGAATCTTTGTTTTTGTGCCTTGAAAATTGAATTCAAGAGTTTTTCTTTGTTTGAAAGTTATTTTTTATGTTAAAAATAACTAATTTCATTATAAGCAGTAATTAAGTTTTTAAGATTGTGACTTTCAAGAAATGTTTTCGTTTACTGTTTTTAACAAACTATGAGCATAATAAAAATTAGCAAACTGTTTATACATCCTTTTCTCTTCCACAAACTTTATGTAAATTAATAAGAATCAGAAGTTTGAACAAGTGAACTGTTTTCTCTTGACTTATACTTCGTCATCATAGCTTTATGATGTGTTAATATAACTATTACTATTTCTACCTTTTGTACATGGTAAACGCAGTTTTGCGAGAAACGTATTTTGCATATATTTTTCGCTAAATATATAACAATTGTCACAAAAAACAAAAATATATCTTTGATTTTTATGACTTATTTGCAATATAACAACAACTTAAGTCAGTACAACTTCAACAACTTGATGCCACAGACAAAGTATTTTACTTAAATGATTCCTTTTAATCTTCCTTGAACTTCTAATAAGATATATTTTAAATATGTCTCAGTGTCATTATAATATATTATGCAATTTGACGTCATATCTTTTTGGAGTAAAACAGAGTTTTGCGCTATTTTCTTCAATCAGCAGTTTTTACGCACTATGCACCTTCAAAATGAATGTCTGATGATACATAAATGTTATACGTTACAATAAATAAATATTCGTATTTTTAAATGACAATAATTGTTATTTGAGAGGTCAGTTGAGTTTAATACTACGCATTAGGTTTGATGGTCAATTTTACTCGTTTCTTCGTAAGTAGTTCTATTTAATTTTCCGAAGTGAAAGAAAAGTTACAAATATGAATGAATGTGTACATTTTATTTTATGATGGCCTTACAGTTTCTTATAGGCGAGCTAGATATCAAGTATGAATGATACGAACGCTTCCAGCCAATAAAGATACAAGAACCGGCCCCGTAGGAAATAAACATTCTGACAAATGTTGCAAACTGCAATTCTGGCCTTTTATCACTCTATTGTAATGTACTTATTGTAAACACTTACTTCGTCAAGTCGATTTTTATTGAATTTTATTCCTTGCACGTGAAAAGTCGAAGCCAATACCTCAACTCAACAGCAAAATAGAGGTGAAAGCTATGTCTCAACTTACCCCAAAGACGGATGCCGGATTAGTCTTCGTATTCTGTTCACCAGAAACTCACCAGAAATCCTTTTGCTTGACTATGCAATCTGAGTTTTTTATCTGGGCTACCAAAATCGAATTTTATCAACTTCTAATATCAAACACAATAATTTCAAGAAAATTTTAAATGTTAGTTGATTATAGAACTACAAACTATAAACATTTGATTTTGGGAGGGTCAAACAACTCAAATTATATATATTTACACATAAGTATCAGACTCCTAAACTTAAACTCATACTTTTCACTTTTCATAGGCTGTAATTTCAAATTAAACCGAACTCACAATTTTGTTTTTAGCACAATTCTAGGTATGATAATGCGCAAACAAGTTTGAAACCGATAAGGTAGCAAAATATTACGTTGTCTATAATAGGTTAGCTGTGTGAGTGACACATCAACGTGTATACCTGTGGAATAAAAATTCATACACTGAAAGAACGCAAATATACCGAACTAGCATGCTAGGCTGATGAACCTTAACTGAGAAGAGTTTCCACCCAAGAGCATTGGAACATTGAAAGCGATGTGCGATAGCCAAGGAAAACCAGAAGAGATACGAGCTTTTCTACTAAAATCATTCCGACAGTACAGAATGCATACATGTGCTTGCGAACTTACCAAATTTATACCAACCAAAGCAGCAGGCTGCTTTTGGGAGTACAAGTTAGAAACGCTTTCTCCGAAGGAAAAGCTAGGCAAAATTTGGTTTGGTTTTGGTAAACTTCATCCAAGC
The DNA here is from genome assembly GCA_029691765.1 of Entomobrya proxima. Lineage (NCBI taxonomy): Eukaryota > Metazoa > Arthropoda > Collembola > Entomobryomorpha > Entomobryidae > Entomobrya > Entomobrya proxima. The sequence goes on from CM056168.1 coordinate 31,592,313, forward strand.
CGCGCTGATGGAAACAACGCAGCCATGTACTTATAATACATTTTTGTTACCCCTCGCCATTTTGCCTACTATTCTGAACGCGCACAGCGACAAAGCAATAACTGAGTGCATCTCTGTACACCTCCATTCTGGATATTCCGTTTCGTCAGTCTTTTCCTCCCGCATACCTTTATCATTTTTAGTTTATACTTATAGGAGGTTCTTCGTCGGATCTGAGAGAATGTCCGACTGGATTCCGAACGATAGGAAATAACGGGTAAGATAGTTAGCGTTTCCAGCTCTATCGTAGATATCTGCATTGCTGCAATTGGTAAAGTGATTCCTTTGTACCCTGTTGGTATTGTGGCGTACATGATCCTGATAGTGATGTAGGGAAAACCAGGTTACACCCAACCAACAAGTAGGGACACAGCACGGAATCCAGAAGAGAAAGTCGTTTGCTGAGTTTTTATTTTACGCGAGTTTTTGTTTGAGTTCCTCATTATTACTTTGACTTTGCTAAACTTGAAAATTAATGATCACATCTTACTGTTGAACTAACGAATTATTCAACAAAAACGTACTAAAAATTACTTCCAGCTAGAGATTATTAGTACTAACTCTAACCCTACCCTGTTCCGTATGTATGTATTAGTCATATTGTGCTTTTGTATGTTTTGTGAAAAAATGATTCATTTCATTTCTTCCACTTGTTGTTCCCCATGTTGATAATAATAATATGCTTTTATATCCTAGTTGCTCAAAAGTTCCAGCCAAATAAAGTGGGTTAACAAACAGCAAACAGCAACATATTATTATTTCTTTTAATACGTACATATATTCGCAAAATGTCATCAGGTCATGCAAACTTGTGGCACATAAAGAATGTGACTAACATTGGCCATTATTGACTTTGAGACTTTCAAACACATGTCAAAGGAATAACCAATTTTGTGTAATTACTATTGGGGGGAGCAATTCCATTAAACTCAAGTATTTATGTAAGCAGAAAAACCTTGATTACTAAGTACTTAGTTGTCGGAGTGCAAAAATGGCATCGCAATTCAATTCAAATAGCACAGAAAAAACGCATTCTCTTGAAAATTAAAAAGTGCTTTGAGACACTTTCGACAACTTTGTTTAGCAGACAAAACGATAATATAATTTTATTTTATAACGTATCAGCAAGAAGGATTTTTAATAATTATAATTAGTTTTAATGATGTTTATTAATACTATAAAATTTGAAAATGCTATTTCCATTGCCATTACATAATTGAATATCTTACTAGGTACTAAGCTCAAAAAAGCGCCGTTCGCTCGTATATCAATAAATCTTATAGTTTTTTAATAGATTTGTAGAATATGAAAATGAAGTCGGTTTTTTGTTTTGGACATTTGTTTGGCCTGTGTGCTTGGCCGAGTGTTTTGAAAATTTGACCATAGAGTCCACACGTATAGCTTTATATCATAAAACTGATTTCACTTTCGAATTCTACGCAGTTTAATTGTATATACAAAACATAGTTTTACCAGATTCAATAAAAAGTGTAATACGGCCTATTCTGGACGTCTCAATTTTCCCCGTAAAAACCCAGTGTAAATAATAGACAATTTACCTGTATCAAAACCGACTTCAAAATGGATTCTAGACCTAAAAATATGTTTAAAACAATACAATAATATTATAATATATTTGGCTTCAGCAATTTGCACTTGGCCAATAATAATTTTTTCCTAAAATATGACTAAACGCATATTTGCCATAATATTTTTATGCATGTATATGCCCAGTTGATAAAATCGCAGAGGTCGGTGGCGTATTGAAATTAAAATACCTAACCAACCGTGACATTATGAAATCATTTCATTGAAATGTATCCGTCATGAAATTTAATACCCATTTTGAGCCTTTGATGACTATTTAAATGTTAAAACACTTTAAAAGTGTAATGGCTGTTTGGCTCCTACATCCTACTTCGCTGTAATGCGATCATCTGAAATTCGAAACGTATAACGTAGGGTTTGTTTCCACTTAAAAATAGGAAATAATAAAAATACGGGCAATCAACTAAAACTTTCTTGAAGGATCAATCATCAAGTTGCAATCCAAGCATTCCTCCGATGAACAGGTAACCTGTTACAGGTTGATAGTTTGGTACACACGAAAAGCTTGTGGGGATTCGATATAATATTTGTGCCTTTCTGGTAGCCAATAGAGTTTCTCAGTCTCGAGTGTCGATCAGCTCGCGCTCGAGCTTTTTTCCTCCATCCTTGAGCCGATCATGTTCACAATGTTCAGTGCTCTAAGCCGTGCTTATGTGCATCATCTGTCAGTGTTGGGTTTGCGTTGATGTTACGAAAAAAATACTTCAGTCACACAGTGAAAACGTAAAGTACATGCATCTGAAGTGTGAACTAGCAAAAATATTAATTTGGATTTATTAAGACCGTGACGCAATTAGGGGCTTGCTAAATGTTGATTAGCAAATCAGTTTTTACCTGTTAGAACAGTGCTGGGCTTAGTGGTTTATTTAATATCTTAGGAAATTACGACGACTTGACATTGTAGGACGTGGTATTCCAGTTAGTAGTTGCGCATTGGACTCCAGTGAAAACGATCGAGTGTAACACAGGTCACAGAAGTGACAGTTGGTAGTAATTGTTCTACTTCCTGAAGTAAAAAGGTAAGGCGTATGTACTGTTACTTAAAGGCAAGATAAAAGTGTGGTAAATGGTAAAGACGCTGTTTTAACTGTGAAGATTTTTTTGTGAACAGGTGGCTCAAGAATCTTGACTCAAGATGGCTCACCGACAAAAGCACGCTGTGAAAATAGTTGTGGATCTTCCACAGGCTTTTCAAAAACCGGGGGTAAAGAGTTTTGAGCTTAATTTGAGTCCGAAAGACTTCAGCCAGTCATGGATTGAGTGCATTGCTAAAAATGTCAAGAATGACAAATTGGTATGTTTTTAAAATGCAATAATTCCTTATCTTTTTGGAAGTAAAATTACGACTTTTACAACAGGAATGTATTCAGTTGTTTGACGTTTTTGTTTTCAGATCAAGGCTCTGCAGGCATCACGTCCTGTGTACACGATTACGGATAAACGCCTACCGGGAGTAAGGAAAATCTGGAAGTTGTCAGCAAATGTAAGTTTGTGTGCTGAAATCATTTTCACTTTTTAAACTTATTTATTGTATGTCTCTGTTAATAAATTGCATTCAAATTTTTCAGATTGGCAGTTTCATCGATAGTTTTGAACGTACTATGCAAAAGTACACAGCACATATCGGAACGTTGCAGCCTAATACTCCTTCACCCGCTAAAAATCCCCCACAAAGCCAGAGCAATTCTCAGAATACTGCCAATCAAAGTCCAGCTACTAAAAGGGTATCCTTTAACCCTCAACTTGCTCAAGGGAGGCAGGAAACGCCAGGACCCTCAAAAACTGTGTTAACGTCATCGTTGAAAAGGAAAAGCAACAATGCCACCTCTTCCAACCAGAACCAGGCACCTGCTAAGAATCCAAGAATAGTGGAAAATGGCAACGAAGAGAAATTATTGCATTTTAGTGGACGCATCCAAAATGCCGTGAACCAATCTCCAGGAATGAAGACACGAAATAATAACTTGCTTTCCCCAAATCAAAGACCACCGGTTCATTTAAATCTACCACCAATACCTCCACCGGTTAGACGTAAAATTTAAATACATTTAATGCTTCTTGAAAAATTCCCTATAAGTTTGTTAAATGACAATCATTTTGTTTTATTCTATAAAGGGGGATGACAATGCCTCAATGGCCGAATCTATGTTCAGTCAGGATTCGCAAGAAGACTTAGACGATGAAGGGATCGACATTAGGGAGATCAAAGAGGCAATTATACAGAAAATTCGGCTTAAAGTTGACAATAATACGGTATGTCTATAAAACTAAATCAAACGCATGCACGCACAACAAAATGGTCAATGGTTTCATTTATTTAAAGTTGTTGGCCAATAATACAATATAACGGATAATGGGAGCCTGCTAAAATAATTCTTTGATTCATTATAGATGTTGCGAGTACAGCATGAACTGCAGAAACTGATGAATGATGGCAAGTTTTTCCGTGCCGCCAAGTACCTTCCAATGACATGCAATGTCTTGCAAATCATATTTAATTTGAGTTCATCGTAAGTTTGCAACGGTTGACGGTAGGACATGATTAGATTATAAGAATAGTGCCTAAAGTCTAAGTCCGTGAGCTTAGATAAGACATTTATGTCCTTTTGTAGCTACGTATTATGTAGAATTAGAATATGAAGTACTAGTAATAATAATGTGTACATATCGATAGGTAAATGCGAAATCGTTTTATTAATTAAGAGCAAAGAGTGAAGATTTATATATTCATATTATATATCTTGTATCTAGCCTTTAGAAATTCACTTGCTGAATGACACAAATGACACGATCAATTGAGATATTGTAACTTTCTGATATTCAAAATTCAAACGGTTTATATTAATAATATACCCGTATTAATGACAATAATGTGTTAATAATTATATTAATAATTAGATCAATTCAATAAAATTTATAACCATTTGTAAATTTTTAATAAAATAAGCTTGTACGTATATAAATACATTTAATTCACATTCCTTCGAAATTCATTAGCTGCTTTTTACACAATGCACACATCTAAATGTAGCAATTAAATAGATAAAGCATTTTTAATATACTGACACCAAGTTCAAGTGGAACTCCAAACCCAAACCATTCGAGAATGAAAATTCCATGCCCCAGCACCTTCACAAAATGCCCCGAAAAGTTAAAAAGTACGGCGGCATTAAATTGTTCGTTCTTCTTGAGCTTGTTTAGATTTGGTTTTTCACGGTTTCTCAGTTCGAGTGTGGAAGGTGCCAAGAAGCAACGAAATTCTTGATACGAAGAAGAAAACGTTACTGTTAGGAGATTGTCAACGGTAGTAGAATAAAAATGGTGCCGGAGTAAACGAACGAAATAATGCATGAACGACCTTCCATTCGTCTCACCGTTTCAAAAATGGACCAAATCTCTGGATTAAGTATAATTAAAGCCTATGGCTCTGATGAATCAGAAGACAGTGAAGATGAAAACGTCGTAACTGTTGCTGAAGCACCCCGTAAACACAGGTGTCATCATCAACCCGCAATCCCACTCAAGAAGCCCAAACTATTTCATTTTGAAAGCGAGGAAACTTGTTTACGTAACAGTACAAAAAATGGTGCTAGACTGAGCCATTCTGAAGAGCCTGGTGAAGTAAAAATTGGCCAAGATGTAGCTAAGATGAAAAGTGTTCCTGTCCTTCCCAGTGTCCCAAAAAATATTTTAGAAATGTTCCCGGAAACCATTGAGAATACACCTAAGGACGATCCATCAGAACACATGGGCAGAGTCAGATCATTTCCTCACATTCGTGGAAACTGGTCCTCGTACGTGTACATTTTCTGTAAGTAGACCATTCCATGTAAAAATCAATCAAAGTTAGGTTCAACCATAAATGTTAATTAGAGAATTTACTTCTTCATTAATTCCAGTTCCGGAGGATGCACCTGTGATATCTGAAGTTAACAAGCTTATTCGCGAAACCGCAAAATCGTTGTCAAAACTGGATGGCCTGTACTCGATCGATGAAAAGCATCTTTCGTTGTCACGTACTTTGCCGTTCCGTCATCACTGGATAGAACCGTTTGTTTCCAATTTGAAAACGGCAAGTAGTCAATGCATAAGGTACATCCAATGATTTGATTCAAATAAAGCCTACAGATAATTGTGATTTCGCTCTTTCTGTTGGGTTCCTATTGTGCATTGAAATTGATAACTAATGTCAAATGCTTTTGTCTCTCTATGATTCCCCTAGTTTTGACCTCTACTTTGATGAATTTGACGTGTACACGAATGATGAGAAATCGCGGACTTTCATAAGCATGAACGTCATCAGTTCGATAAACTTACTAGAACTCGTTGGAAAATGTGATCTTTGCTTGGCAGATTTCCAATTGGATCCATATTACAAGGTAATCAATTTGGGTGGTTGGACGAGAAACAAGTAGTTTTATTGCTACATATAATATAAATGCATAACAAATTACTAGTCATTAGTCTTATGTGTACTGATTGTTCTTTGATTTCTCTTTTAAAGGATCCATCGTTCCATATTAGTTGTGCATGGATGCTTGGGGATAAAAAAATATGGGCAGAACAAAACCTACTCCCCATTTTAAATAAGAAATGGAACGAAACCTTAAAAAGCGACCCGGAAATACAACGCTTTAATGTCTCTTCAATAGAATTTAAAACTGGAAACAAACTATTCAGATTTTATCTAAAGAAATTGTGTAGATAAAATAGGAAGTTTCAAAAATAACATAAGGAATAATCAATGTTCAAATCAATCAAGTCAAGTTGACAGTGACAAGTAGACAAGTTATTTCGATGAAGCATTTTATTGTGATCGAAAATTCATACTGGATTAACGGGATTAACTATAAAGGTTAGGTCACTGCTGCAGATTACTTTCAAAATAAATACATGTAAAATGCACATGCAAAATTACTCATAACGAAAATATAAAATCTGTTTGCAAATATGGAATTAATATTATGTATTTTTTTAACTTCCAGCCAGCCATGTGGTAGAGCCCAGCTTCATGCAATGCAGCCCCAACTAACTTGGAAGGAGCAAGATGGAACACGGAACTACAAATTCTATATGCGACAAGATTAAATAAAAATGAGCACCTTTCGGTGCTTAATAATTGGTGATCTGAGGTTGTGTGATATTCTAGCTTTGTATTTTATAAAATACTAAACCATCATGAGTCTGAAACAAAAAAATATTAGAATTAATAAATTTATTTTATTAACATCCATTTAATAATCTTGAAACATGAATTTCAGCTTGCGGTCCAAAGATAATTTAAAACTTATTTATAGCGAACAATTTTTTTTATATCATCATGTTTCATAAAATATATTATTGCAAATTTCCCATTTCAACTGCAGCAAAGGGAGCATAGCTTAGCAAATTAAATACAAGTATTTTGAAAGTTCATAAAGTAAAACAAAAGTCAAATGACTAAATGTCATTTTACTCATTTTAGTAAATTACTTACCTTACCTAAGTACATACAAGGTAAGTAAAGAAGTATCATGATAAAGATGATCATACTTTGTACTTCAAGTATGAAGATGTGGGAATGGGAATCGTTGCACTGCTGGGATGATGCAAAATGCGCATGAAAAGAGACTGGGGTAAAGATAGAACGGCAGATGGACAGAATGAATGCTGCGGAAAACAGCGCAAAAGGTAAAATTTAAGACACGCTGTGCTCTCTTATGATCTATCAACACATTGAACAACAGCAGCACAGCAGAGACTTTGTGATCGGAGAAGTGCGACAAACTTCCAGTTTAACGGGAGAATTATTTGAAATCCTTAACTAGGAACTCCAAAACTAAGTTATTATTTCAAGGTAAGTCCATAATCACATTTATCTTAATATTTGCCCGGTTTTTAATTGAAAACCGAGGGTAGTATTTTGACAAACTGAAAACCGGTGCATTGTCAAAGGTGCTTTAAGGGTAAAAGGCTGTTTGAAGTTTAACGGGGAAAGTGAACTTAAAGTGGGTTTAATTAGTGTGAGTATTTGAAATAAGGTTAATTTTCACAGGGGATGGGTGTGGTTTAACAGGAAAAGCAGTTTAGAGTCCTTCGAGTTTAATTGAAAAGAGTTTAGGGAACTTTTAAACTGAATTTATGTGCTTGATCATCATGCAAGTATAATTTGTGGCTAAATAATATTCATGAGAAATGTAATAAGTTGTTGTTTCTGCTTGATTTTAGATGCGTTACGTAAGTGCGTACCTTTTGGCCGTTTTGGGCAGCAAAGCTGACCCTTCAGCCTCGGACATCGAGAAAATCCTTAGCTCCGTAGGCATTGAATCCGACAAGGATAAGCTGTCTAAAGTAGTTTCAGAGCTGAAAGGCAAGAATGTAGAAGAACTGATAGCGGAAGGTGAGACCTGACAATTTTACTAACTTTGAGTTCGTTCATTAATTAATGCCGGCATGCTATGATGATCAATTTTATCACCATCTTTCGACTGTATAAATGATGCTGATTCTCTAAATCCTGAACATGCATTGGATCCAAGACTTAATTTACAGTAGCAATGTTCGTTTATTTGTAATATCATAATTCATTTAATGGCTTGTTTATAATTGCAGGACAAAAGAAGCTCGCTTCAATGCCTGCTGGAGGTGGTGCCCCTTCTGCTGCTGCAGCGCCTGCGGCGGCGGCTGGTGGTGATGCCGGCAAAGGTACGTTTCCAACTTGGCTTCCAATTAGTATAACAATTTTAAGAAATATTGTTGCGTCAAATATTAAAACTCTTTGTTCGTCATTTTTATTACAGAAAAGAAAGAAGAAAAGAAGAAGGAGGAATCAGAGGAGGAGGATGATGACATGGGCTTTGGACTTTTCGATTAGAAATTATCTTAAGTTTACGTTATCAAACTCTTCTTTAAAATAAAGGATTTCTTATTGAATTTTACTCGTGTGTCACCCTTTTGTCACTTTATTTGTGTTCTCTTGTAGGTTACATTTAAAACATAACATAATGAATGATGTGAATCAGGGTTGTTCTGTAAGGATCAGTACAAGAAGTGTTGAATGTAGGCAGGAAGTAGGTACATGTTTTATGGTGGTGAGGGTTGTAGGGTTGGACTTTAAATCTAGTTTTCTAGGAGGGAGGAAACCTTATATCTTAATTGGGATTTATGACAAAATATTCATCCGCATGCATTTTTGAATTGTGCAGAGTATGAAGTATGAATCTGAGGTCAGTTGATTTTTCATCAAATTAATGTCTAGATTGATTAAAACAATGGATTGCACTTCATGAAATGGTGCTTCATTTATATTTCTACACACCTTCATCACCTACATAATTTTTTCTCTCATTTTCAAGTTAAATTTTCATAACGAAGTCAAAAAAAACTAAAGCTCTAACAATAATACAAGATTTACAAAATAACCATGCAGCATCCGTTGAATACAATAGTACCAAATACAAACGTCCATGCCCATTTAATGTATCTGACGTTATTTTATTGTCATAAATCACATAAATTAAAAGTGCTACTTATTTTTAGGGGAAGAATCTTTCCGTGCCAATTTCTCCTTATGGTGATGTGCTCAGTTTCATATTTCAAACACACGTCTTAAGTCATGTATGAGTAAATAACTAAATGAGGGTAATGATAATTCGGTTACAAATTTTAATTTTGGTAATGGTATTTTTTTAAAACATTTCATAGTTCGTGAGAGTAGCGGCAAACCTCTCAAAAACAGTTCATACTTTTCATATGATTTCTGCAGTATAAAATCGAAAGTCACAAATTGATTCATGTTTCCTTATAGGTATGTACGATATTTCCAACAATGGATTAAGAAAGTCGAAGGCGAATCTAATAACTACAGCATTTATATTTGCTGCCATATGTCACTTGTTGCACGTACCAAGTACATTATAGTAAGCACTGTATGTAGTTTTCAAAGTTTCAATTCAATTTTACCATTATAATATTAGCAATATTCACTTCTCTAGTAAAAATGTGGTTTTCATTCAATTAATGCACCTGTGTCTTAGTTTGCGTACTAGCTATACTTGTTAGTGCATTGTAGTTAATACCGTAACCAAATTCAACCGATGATGATACCTCTTTACCAATTTCACTCTTTTGGTTTTTCTGTGAAAAGGGTCTTCTTTGTAATGCATTATAACAAAATATCTTTTATCACCACAACTTACTTGACTTGTGCTTTGGTTTGTTCGCTCATTCATTATTCATATAGGAACAAGAGCTAGTAAGAGGACGTAATGCAACGCTCCGAAAAGGTGCAAAGCACGAACGGGGTACGTTTTTACTGAAGATGTATGCAAACTGCATGTAAAAGTAACTGACAGAAGCAAACATGAATACCAGAAGGAAAAAAGAAAATGATTGAATTGAACGTATCTGAACTTCAGTCCTGTTGTGGCTACATGTGAATGTTCTACGGTTTCATCAACATGGGACAGAGATTTAATTTGGTACCTGTTAGCTGTTCTCATTGCATTGTTCGTGTTCTACTTAAAACATTTTTGTTTGTTCTAAATCTATCTCTGTCTGAACGATAATTGCACAGCTTTACGTTTTTATTTGCACTCATACATCATATAGAGGAAAATCAGACAATCATTTCGCTTATTATGTGCAGGTTCTTTTTTCTTACAGAGAGAGTATGAATCCAAAAACAGATAAAGATAAAGTTAATCTGTTTGCGAATCGTAACTCGTGACAAAAAGCTTTCATTCAAGTGCTTTCCCACAAAGTATTTACATCGCAATGTACACACGACTTATCAGATTTAAAATCTTGCAAAAGCTTTAAAGCTGGCAAGGGAAAATGACAGCAGTTAGACGGGCTAGGAGAGTTTTACGACTTCGTTTCATGTAATAGGTTTGGATCCACCTAAGAGCATTTGCTGACATATCGAAGTTCGTGGAAGAAACAAAGTGTGATGTGTTAAATACGAGTCTCCGTCTTCCTTGGAACTAGAAGCATTGACTTCATAGGAACATAGGAAGTCGGAACAAAAGTAATTGTACATTTTTAAACAGACAAATAATTGTAGTACAAATCCCATTTGTACTGTAGACATCGCAATTTAATCCCGTTAAATACAATGTCTGTTTGTTTTGGCATGGTATAAAATGCAATATTATAAGTGTTATAACTTACACATAACTCAATTGAGAGAGAATACACTAATGCGATAGTGTACTTTTGAGAACAATAGGCAATTATAAAGCCAATGCAAAACAACTTGCACGAATCAAAGATAGACAAGTCATTTCGTATGCACAAGATTCGTATTTAACATCCAGATTCACAGTTACATTAGTCGTAGAATCCATCGCTGCAACAGTTACTTAACATGAAGAATTAACTTTTTGTTTTCATAATAATGTCGTAGAAAATTAAACGGTGCGCTTATCGATTATAGTGCGGTGTAAAGATATTTATCCATGAACTTGAATCTGCGGCGTCCGTGCCTTTGGCTACGCCTGCAGTTATTTGCAACGCGGTGATCTTCCTGTCAATTTCTTAATTAACTTTTTCGTTGAGTGACAAGCATCGGACAATCAATATGGCAAAAAGCGTTACCCTCGCATATATTTGTTGGATCATCGGAGGATGGTGCGGCCTCCATCATTTTTATCTTGGCCGTGACCGACAAGCGTTTGTATGGTGGGCTCTAGTCGGAGGGTATGGAGGAATCGGTCTAATTGTGGATTTATTTAGGATGTCCAAGTATGAATTTTTTATGAATTTATATCATAATATTTTAACTGATTTCAAACACTATGAAACTAATTATCGCATTGTTTGGATAATATCAAATTTATCGTGTAGGTATGTTGAGCATGCAAATTATAGTAAAAAATATCAGGAGATGGTGAAGGAAAAAGAGAAGCTGAGGTCGAAAGTAAGAAAAACATGGATTCTGCTTTAATAATCTATAATTCATTTCTTATATTTGCTCTTCGTAATTTAACTCTTCAAACAGCCAAAATTTTCATTTTACCGATTTGCTGGCCAAGTCGTCTTTGGAAATTTATTGAGCTGGGTAGCTATTCGAGCAATTCCAGAAGAAGATATCATGGAAGGTATCAACTTATGGTGGCTGGTGTGTCTCGTTCCACTAGGATCTGCGATAGGTATTTGCTCAAAATGTTCACCTACATTGCATACTCCATCCAGAATTCATAAAGAAATGCGCATAACATATTATATGTTTTGTCTTTTTCTAGGTGCCCATGTTGTTGGAAACATAGGTTCACAGGAAGGTCCAATCTTACCGTCGATAATTGCTGCATATCTTGCTCTACCGTTCTACACAATGCAAAACCCAAGATATAATTGGAGTACTTGGTTAGCTGCGCTTGCTTTCCACACTAAAGTTCGTTGGAGGAAAGGAAAGCCAAAGAAACGTAATTTGTGCATTCGGGTGTCCACTTTAGCTGCGTGCGGAACAATTTACTTGTCTTTGTGGGGATCTTTCATGTATTTTAACCTTCGAATAACCAATGAACATGGCGAATCGATTCCATTCAGAGAGTCTGTCGCCAATCTGATCAAATCTCCCATGTTCAGAGAACTTCGTGATTCACTACGCCATTTGTGGCAGTATTATAAAGTTCACGGCTGGCGAACCCTTTGGAATGAGGTATACCATTATATGTCGATAAGTACTTACTCATAATAATTGCTTAAAAGAAAACATCGATTTATAATTTGAAACTTTTCACAATAGATCATCACCCAATTGGATCCTATGGGAGAACGGAATGCACTGAAAACCTTAGAGCTAGGCAAAGGTGCAAGTCAAGAGGAGATAACACAAAAGTGGAGAAAGCTATCCAAAAAATGGCATCCAGACAAGTACAGGGATCCAGCAGAAAAGCTAACTGCCCAACAAAAGTTCATGGAAATACAAGATGCTTATGATAAGATTTCTACGCTACATTCCCGACGAAAACAAATGAACTCAAAACCTAGAACTGCTGAAGAGAGTTACCACGATGCTCACGAAGAACTTTAATACAAAAAACCTGGTTAACGCTTGTGATGGTTTAATATGCCAAATTCCTGCAATCTCACAATAGCCATTTTATGGTCAAGTGATCGTGATGATTTTACCTGCAATTTGTGTATAAGATATAAATTTAACGTACTACGTGTGTTCTTACGTTTATAGTATAATATGTAGTATGACAATATAGAAATAGTGATTTGATAAACCCATAAGTAATGTTTCAGTCTTACTTAGATGACCCCTTTACTTGGAATGTATGCTTCCTTAGGTTTGCTGTGGTTTGCTAGTTAGTTACCCCTTTGATGTGAACAAGTGCCCTCTCGAAGATTTTGGGAAATCAGATTATGATTTATATGAAATTATTTATTTCGATATTTTATTTATTTATTTACACGGAAATTTATCAGTCGTTACAATAATATAATATGATACATAATGATTTGAGTCTGCCTACGTTTGATTTATTCCTAGCCAAGATGTGATTTGCCAATCAGTAAATTCGCCATTAATTTGTCTACACTTTACTAACAACCTTTTACTAGCTTAGATTACTAGTGCCTAGGCATCGATAAGTGTCGTGTCACAAGCCTCCATTCGATAACAATCCAGCCATTATTTAAAGATGCCAAAACTTTCTTGAGAAAAAAACGAACTCACACGCAAAGCTCTCCGAAAATGCATAATTTATGATGCTTTTAAATGATTAAATTAGATGAATCTAGTGGAGCAGGGTAGTGGGTAGTTTAACAACATTATATTATTAATATTAATGATAATTTTTCATTAGAAGTTCGTATGCAAACTCTGAAACTCTTCAGTAGACAAAGCCCCGAGAAAGAAAGTGGTTGTTGAGGTGAGCAACGTATACAAGAGAAAGCAACAGACACGAGAAAAGAAAGTAAAGCATAGATGGTCTGACGCCGTGTTAGTACATATCCGTCAGGTCAGACTTACTCGTTTGGTACTATTCACACTGCTTGCTTCTAAAGCTTTAATTGGCCTTGATGAACATGAACATAATTTGTAATGTAAGGAATTATGGAAGCTTAAACTTGAAGCAAGACAGTTTTCCTGAACATTCGTAGCCATCGTGTGTTTGCTACTCCTCACGTCACGTCATATTCTCACGACTGCTTCTTCCTTCTTTTGTTTGTTTACCAATTTTTTACCCAAATCCAGAGCACCATCTGATGCTATTCCATCTGACAATTTGAGACTGCACCACCACCGCGCACTGAACTGTTTCTCATTCTTAATCTTTTCAAAGTTAGTTGCAACGGGCTTATACACCAATTAGCCAAACGATTTTGACCTTGGATTGGAACGTGCTGTAAATTGTACAGTGTAAAAGACAGGTAATGTGCGATGATTTTATTGCAGTAAAATTGACTTGCTTTAGAGTGCCTGTGTGGCTAATTGGTTGCCGACATTGACATTAGTAAGTGCTTGAAGAATAGATTTAATTTAAATATGCTAAATAGAAAGGTTTTTTACTGAATTTTTAGGGGTAGCGACAAGGATTGGGTAGCTCTACTTTCGGACAGTCGGTTAAACCTGTTTCACGCCTTGCGTGACCTAGATCACGCGGTTCGGTTTCGGTTATTATCCTAACAGGCAGTATCGGATGAAACCATTATCTGGTTAATCTAATTTCGTATCATTCAACTCATTAATACGAAAACATGGGGTACTTCAAGCTAGCAGTAAGTTTATTTTTTGATGAATAGCAACCTCTCCCACCTTGATTACAAATAACATTTTCCATTGTCATTGCCACTTTATATGACTAACATTTTGTTAATTTATTGTTTTTTAGAGAAACGAGTTGCACAAAATCCTTCTGCCATCCTTTGTGATGGCTCTTGTTGGACCATTGTTGTTAAATATCCTGGCGTCGTGCAAATTTCTTCAAAACTACCCAATCAATGTAAAAAATGACCAGTTGCGAATGCTCCCGTTGACAATGGGCATGGACATCAACTTTTTGCTGATCAAATCTGGCTATTATTGGGAGCATTTGCTAATATTTCTGGCTTGTGTGTATGCGTGGATTGTAGTCGCGGAAATAATACTGGATAGAAGGAAAAGACCCCCAGTCCCGCTGATGTCGGTAATGAAGATACTTCCATTTATGGAAAAGTTATTTTCAATTTAGTTTTAAAAATTTAATTGTTTGTATTTAATGTACTACAGATGGGTCAGCAAATGTTCGTTTGCGCAATTGTTCCTACATTGGCGTTAATAATAATGCGGAACGCATATTATCTGCATGAACATTTCAACAACGTGACCTCTCCATTTTTAAGGAAGTTAATGCCGGTAGTGTGGCACAATGTTGGAATTGTAGCAAAGATGAGGCTTGCGATGCACGCATTGGCTTTCTTTAAACGGTTGGAAAGGTAATGTAGAAATGAAAACTGATTAACAGCCAACAGTAACTTCATTTTCTGGACACACTTTATAATTTATGCTTCTTAATGTGATTACAGGGGATCCTTCGAACAAGAAGTGTTGTTATTACTAGTCACTCCAATCGTTTCATCAATGATTCTACCGTTCCTGACATTTGCTAGCTTATTGATGGCTCCATTAAATATTGAAAAGCTTGAACTGGATCAATGGCTGTATTCAGATGAAAGAAAAGGATTCAATGAGCAATTAGTCGTGGTGCTTTTCGAGTGGTATGATGTAACAGCAATCAACGGCTATTTTGATCTCAACTGGCTGTGCTTCTTCGGATTCTTGGCGTCAATTCTGTGGTTGTGCTCGTCCAAGGAGACCAATATGCCCAGTGACGGAACATTTAGTAATGTTCTACATAAAAATGTAAGTACTACTTGAAAATCAGCATGCATTCAATCAAAATATTGTATAATTTTATTGTATTCTAATTAAAAATTAATATTATGAAACGTAAAATTGTACTTTTTTCTAGATCCTCAAACTGTTATGTCTGACCGCTCCATTTATTATGAAGGCGGCCCTACCAAAATTCCACTATCTTCTTTGGTGGGACAATCAGGTTGATAGGAGTGGCTATACTGTGTGGTGCACACAAATATATCTTCACCTCTTTGCACTTATTTCGAGAGTACGGTTACTGCAGCACATCTTTTCGTCATTCCGACCACAAAACTGATTATAGACATAAGTACACGGAATCTCTTTTATAGTAGTCATTAGCCAAAAAGTATTATATTATTTGATCCAGTTGATCGTGTTTTAAAGTAAATTTTAATTTAGTTTTGCTTATTTTAAATTCTTGCATATACTTTCTAAATATTAATCATGTACTTTAATCAAGTACGTTTTATACATTTACAATTATTACAAGTTTTATTTTACATTAAAACTTTTAAGTGCCTATTTTTACCAGTGTAGTTGATAGTAGAAGTTTGAGATATAGGAATGGAATAACGAGTTTTTTAAACCGATTACAGACTGACATTGTCACACATTTTATTTATAAAATCTGAAAGTGGAACCCTATCTTTTAAAACCTGATACTTTGTAACTTATTGTAATTTTCTACAGGGTTCACGATGAGTGTTTTTATGTAATGCATTTCTCATGTGGTTATTTTATATCCTAGTTATACAAAAACATATACTAATTGTACAAGAAGATTTGCAGTGAAATACCTCTTGTCACAGAATACCGATAGGATTATATTTTTATTATAAGGACTAGAGTAAGTTTGTGATCTTATTTTATTGTTAAACATGTTGTAAAAACAAAAGTTCTGGAAGTGTAATAAAGTTTTGTTGTACGTAGAAAATGTACCATCATGTTTCCAAATCAAAATTATTCAAACGCTTTATTAGGCACGTAAGTTTAACGATGGTTTAACGCATAATATATGAAATGGCAGCTTTAATTCTATGAAATTTGAAATTGGTAGTTTGGAGTTGGATTAGGGACTAGTAATTATAGGAGTCATGGATTAGCGATTACAAATTAGTGAGCCTTTTGCTTGTGAAAACTAGTAAAACTCCCCATTTCACCTTGATCCATTGATTTGAGGGAGGAATCCCTCTGTAGCGTCTACGTGTATTTATCAGATTTGTTCTCGCTTGAAAATACTACTCGCACGCACTTTGCAGAAAGTTATGTTGAAAATGGACGTGGACATACAGGCAATGAGTCACTTCTCCGTCGATTTTTATTCAACGTAGCGCACGCACACGCACTTCCCATGTTCTCTTTCAATCGACCTGACATTTCTCACATTTCTTTTTATTCTAAATCTGGTACAATTTCAAAAATCCACTGCAAAATAAAATTGTTTTATTAAAATTAAGAAGTTTGAGTAGCTTGCTTTTACACCTGGAAGTTGATTAGAAATTGAGTTTTTATAAGCAATTAACGCGCGTGCACAATTAAACCAGTCATGTATAAACAAAACAAAAGTGTAACATTTGCCGACAGGTCAACATCATCGATCGCGTTGCAAAACGAAGCTGTGTCTGCGTCACAGTCGCAAACGTCGTTTGCTACTGGACATGATGCGGATATTGTAAGTAGGGATTGTTTGGTATTTGGTTTTAGTTTAATATTCAATTTACAACACAATTAATGAATTACTGTATTACAGAATGACGCCAGAATGGACTATTACGGTACCAAGTTGGCAACAGCCTCCTCAGACAAATCCGTCAGAATCTTTGCTGTTGACTGTCGAACTGGAGGGTATCATAAGTTAGCTGTATTAACTGGGTATGATGGACCGGTAAGTCTTTTGACATACTTAAGACTTTAGTGTATTTAGTTTTAAAAATCATTTCTCAAAAAGCATCGCATTTCCCCGGTAGGTATGGAATGTAGCATGGTCTCATCCGAAGTTTGGATCTTTGTTGGCCACAGCATCTTACGATGGTCGGATTATCGTTTGGAAGGAAGTTGATGAAGCTGCTGGTGACCACGCTCCAAAGTCTAGATGGAGTGCGGTGTATGATGAACGAACTCACGACTCGTCCGGTGTGTTCTACAGAAAATACTCGATATCATGCCAAATTAAAGATTGTGGTTTATATAAGTATGTTTATTTATCAATTTAGTGAATGCTGTGTCATGGGCTGCACCAGAATATGGAGCTTTGTTGGCTGCTGCTAGTTTAGACGGATCTATTTCTGTTTTATCAATGGATGAACATGAAACTTGGACGTCTGAAGTCATACCCAAAGCACACGTGGTAAAGGGATTTTAAATATAATTAAATATAGTCTTTGTTTGACTGTTTAGTATGTAAAGTTTCCATAATTTTTATCTAGTTGGGGTGTCAAGCAGTAAGTTGGAGTTCTATTTCCATGCGTTTTGCATCTGGAGGAAATGATTATAATGTAAAAATATGGAGGTATGTATGCATCCTAGTATGTAGTTGTGTATGGCATGTTTCTGCTAATGCATGCATTTTTAATGTTATATCATTTCAATTGTGTACCCCTAGTTTAAATGATGAAAACAAGTGGACTTTGGAAAACACTTTACAAGCACATACTGACTGGGTTTCTAATGTGGAATGGTCACCTGTGGCTGAAGTCTTGGTATCCAGTGGACGCGATGGGAGAATTTTGTTGTGGTCGAAGAACGAAGACCCAGAAGTACCGGCTTGGAATCATAGTATCAACCAGTCTGCCCATCATATTAATATCAACCTTAATAGCTCGGATTCAGAGGAGTGGAGTGTTCAAGTTCTTCAGACTGTGGAACGAGGTAGTATGCCTTACGTTAGTTGGGATCCAATGGGCACGTTTTTATGTGCTTCTGGGGACTCCAAAGAGGTAGACTAATAAAGGCTTTGTAAACTTCATTTGAATACTTCTTGCCAATTTTGAATGCTTCCTTTTAAGCCAGAAGATATATATTTGACTACATCTATGTACCTTTAGGTGTCCATTTGGAAACAAGATGGCAAAGATGCTTGGAAATTGATAAGCAAGCCACGCATTCCTAGCGGCAAGCTTTCGGAATCATTTGGCGTTTGAAGTTCAAACTTTGAACTGAGATTTCTGAGGAGTGAAGAGGCAATGCAGAAGGCAAAACCAATTCCTTCGAATACGTTTACAAGTGTGTCTATTAATTAATTACAATAATTCGCAATAGCTTGTTCATGATAAATATTAAATTTATAAATAATGCTATAAAAATATAATAATTGTATATTAAATTCATAATTTATTGGTGCCCAAAATGCGTACCTTTTTAAAACTAACAGATTTATTGGTGTAGGTATAAAGCTTAATGGAGCTGCTAATTAATCAGAATATTGGAAATAATAATATAGAGTGGTGGGTAGCATAAATGTATATCATATTTTTATTGAGTCAGCCGATTTAGTTTAACATCGTAGTGCAAAGTAATTAACGCCAAAGACCCTTCATGCATACGTCTCATTTTGCCCCATCGGAAAGTAAAGATTTGCGTTATGAGTTACTTTAATTAGCAAGTGACTAGGTCATTAACACGTTACAACATGAACTTAAACTTAGCAGCAATTATGCTTGATTTCATTCCTCACCTCCTCACTGGGGTTATCTGAACGGATGGTATTGGCATTTTCTTAATCACTCTTGTACGTTGCTTTTGATGTAACACGATTGGTTGAATGTCTGGGAGTAATAATGAACTCGCACAAATGGTTGCTCTGTCAAGTCCCAAATTTGCCAATGTGGAGCAATTTCTTTCGTGTGGTCTTCTGCTTTCCAAAGATTTGACCAGAGGATTATCGTAGACATACGATTTGTCTTCTCCAGATCTAACACTGGCACCCAATACCTTTTTAATTTTGTTTTTAAGCCATTTTGCCCCATTTACTGTAGATCTTGCATAGTATGCAGATTCATCCGTTGTTGACAAACGTGTTCGATAGGTGTCTTCGCTGAGCTAAACATGAACAATGTACATAAATTAAAGCTGCTAAAACTTTATGGAAATGTAAACCTAACGAGCTTACATTAGGATAGGTTTTGCAAACTACAGACGAGTTTACTATTGTGTCATTTCCAATATTATCAACCGGCAAACTGCGATTGATTATTTCTTCGCACATGTGCCTTCCGCATAATTTCGCCCATTCAGCAGCAGTCAGACCGCGAATGTGATCCTTGAGGAGAGGAGATGCTCCTAACATAAGTTTAAATGTCAATATGTAATTGTAATGAAACAAACAAGGAAACCAACTACTAGTGGTACTAACTTCATGTAAATAAAATTATGGTAGTTTTGTTCATGGTTTAGCGAGATTTTATTATAATACCTGCACCAAGCAGTCGTTTTGCGCATCTTGTCCGACCTTGCAGAGCCGCCTTCATTAGCGGTGTCAAGCCGGAAGTGTTTCTGACATTTACATCAATGAGGCCATTAAATCTTCGAATCAGGAAATCAACACCTTCATAGTGTCCTTTAAAAATCATGCGAAATTTCATATTTCATTTCATATTTTGTTCCAAGCGTTTTCACGGTGCAGAAGCAGAGTACACAAAAATTACAGTATTACCGCACACGGCAGAGTAATGTAACGGCGCATTTCCATCATTATCTGGCAAGTTTGGGTTAGTAAACCTAAATTTGCTAACTTCTTCGATCATGTTGATACTTCCAGAACCACAGGCATAGCTTAGTGCGGTCTGAAAAATATTTAAGATGTGCTTTGTTTGTTTCCATTATGATTTAGCAATAATTTGCTGTATATAGCACGCATTTTCATGCAAAATGTGTTTCAGGAATCGGGATATTTTGTATTTCCTTACTCTTCCTGTCTGGTCTTGAAAATTTACGACTGGTTCGGCTTCTTCTGCTTCCAATAGCATCAATTTCCGGCATATTTCATGAGCTTTTCTTTCACTATTCTCTCTACACACATCCACAAGGGCAAACAAAGGAATGAACTCGCTTTCATTCTTGTTTATTTTTTGTGGAGTTTTACGAGAGGCGGTTTGGGTTGGATTACTAGGAGAATGATTATTGTTACGCGGATGCTGGTACTTTCCATCTTTCACAGTCGTTACCATTGCGTTTCCTACAATATTTCTACGGGATTGATCACTTTTCTGCTGGTGTAGATTTTGATGAGAAAGACTTCTCCGAGTACTGTTTTGGAAACCCATATTGCTGTTAGATATTACTACGCCCATACCAGTACCACTTTCCGGTGGTGGGTAAAATTTGCCTTTCCTACTTGGCGTCATCTGGATGCGGGTATTTGAAAGCGAAATCACAATGCCACTTTATTTCGTAAACATATATAGGTTGTAGGTATACCAAGAACAATAAATTATTATGTTCCTTCCCAAACAACCTGCTTCTCAGTAATGCGGCTGCTCACCGACTATTTCACAACCTTAAAAAATGGACTGTTATTGCCTGAAATAAAACATAAATACACAACATAAATATCCTTGAATTACCGTGTAGAAATAATAAATGACAACGTGCATACTTTTTCGTGACAAACAAAACGGATGTTCGACAAACAGTTTTGCTTTCACTTTATTTAGAATTACTTTTTCAGTGTCACTCCATTAAAATAATAAATATTGAATAATATGCTTTTTAACCGTATCAGAGCCTATTCTATATTTTGGCCCAACATCATACTATCAACTATGTTGCATGTCTATAAATGATTATGACGCTTTGGATTATGGTGTAATGTATTTTATGTTTGCAAGGTCATTTCTTCACTACCCACCTATTCAGTTTTTAAAAACGTAATCCATAATCCATACAAATGAAGGCATCTCGTTTAAATCCGATTATAATGGGAAATGCCATTAATAAGCTACCCAGTAGGTGCACGAAAATAGTTTCCATCATCAATATTGGACTTATGCGCAACATTTTCTAATGTTTTGAAGATATGAATGATACCCACAATGAAACTTGTTTGAATGGCTGCATGTTTTTAAACCAAATATATACGTAGTAGAGTTTCAAAGATGTAATTTTTATCACTGCACTGTGACTCATTCATTTCAAAGTCAAGTTTCAGATTTAAAAATGGCTTTAGGAAAAACTATTTTTGCATCCTCCCCAAAATTGACACCTTGTGTTTTGCATTCGTTTAAAACTTATGTTCTCATTATCATCATAGTAGCTTGGCATTTTTATGCCAGACCAACCAGATGTAATCGTTAGTGAGCTTGTGTAAGATGATGAAGTACACAGTAATAATATAAATGACATGATGAAAGCAACGTATTCTAAAAATTGAAGGAGTCTAAAAGAGATAGACTCATAATTCATAAAACCCACATATGCATGGAGATGCAACCTGAAATACGTTGTACCATATAACCAGACTTAGCCAACTGCAGTGGTTTTGAGTGACTTCGACACACATTTTTTGCAAGGCTAAAAATATGAAAACACAGATCCGATGCAATGTCATTTGTGCTTTTGAAACGGAAGCCTACTATGTAGTCTCACAAAAACAAACGTCGTATTTAACATTATGTTTTGCTTAAAACGATTTTTATGAATGCTAGCTATCACTCAAATCTGATTATATTTAAGAAAGAAGAAAAGAAAGAAAGATTTGTATGAAAAGTTACATTGTATGCACATTGCCCCATTAACCATTTTAGAAAAACTGCAAATTAGGACAAGATGGACTCTTTCTGTAACTGCAACTTGTTCTCAGCTTTCTGGTTTTGCAAATATTGCAAATATTTTACATTATTTTGCTTAATGAACCATTACTTTCTATAAAATAACAAGCAATTCTTCTTCAAAGTTTTAAGTTCAAACTTACCCAAGTTAGGCAGAGTCCCGTAATTTAAATTATGAGCCTTTTGTTGAAAGTTACTAAATTCCGTTTAATTGTAGCACGTTCACAGCAAAAAAGTCCGGTGTAGTTGCAACATAAAAACTAAACAGAAACAGATTAGTTGTGCTTATCTCTTATCTGTTTGCAAAGATCATATGAATTCATGGAAAACCAGGTCACTCGTGTTCCCGAAAACAAAAAATATCACTCTTAAGTAGCACAAGATCAGAGAAAAGCAGTGAAAAATCTCAGCTAGACACGTTAATTGACACAGGAAATACCGAATTTGTATTGCTTCTGCACAAGAGAATTGATTTGTGGGAACTTACACCACTGGCATCGTACTACAGGCGATTTCAAAGTGAAGTGTGGCTCCTTCAGTAGTTTGTGTGACTACTAAACAATTTAGTTTTAATAGTTTTACATTTTCTACGACACGAAAAAACTGAGGCGTGAGATAGCGTGTGTGTATCACCAACAGAAGCAGAACAAGTCCAAGTTGTAAGTGTGAATGATAAATGCGAAAATGTTGTGACAAGGAAAACCCTCTCCGTCACTGCCCTCGTTGCTCCAAAGTCACGAACCGTTTGACGGGAACGTTACAATGAAAATCAGATTCTGCTTTGCGATATTTCAGATCTCCTCAGGCATACCGTACTCCAAGCCGCTTATGTGCTAAAATATATTCGCTCTAACCGTAAACCGTGTGTATGTACTAGTGAATTAATGCTTATCATGGGTTTATACTCATAGTGCATATAGGTAATAATTCAGCATGCTTTCGCAACAGGCGATTCCGTAAGAATATATGTAATATTGTAGAGTTTCAACTACCGAGTAGTAGCCGTCTACGCGCTTCCTGATCTAAATCAATGATCCAAAGGCGGTCAAGAAAACGATGATCATTAAACATGAAGTACAACCGATAGTATGTATAATACGCTGCATATGCTTTGATATATTATTATGTCTTTTAAAAAATACTACAGACAACAGAAAGGTTATTTGAATTTGGTTTTGGAAATGTGCTAGCTATCGCAAAGTCAAGTTCGCTATAACTCACTCACTCATCCTCTCTTCATTCACTGTCTCAATGCGAAAAAAAGGTAGATAATATGGTATGCAAATAATAATCTAAGGTAAAACTAGCACTTTCACGAACCGGATATTGTGTGGGAGTTTCATATATGTTGTAATGTAGACTTTTACTTTTTGTACCACCAATTTTCTTTACGAATACAATTCTCCAGCAAGCAATATTGTAATATGCAAAAACTTATCGTTTTCTTTTGTTTGTTATGTATATCTCTTTCTCACATTTTATGTATTGCCTCTGAGTGAATCAGAAGAAAATATGATTTGTCAACCACAACTCGTACTGGGTATTATAGAGAAAGTTTGAACAGAAATATAATATTATGTATTTAATTTGTCAAGCAGCAGTTCAGCAAAAAACGATTTTTATTTTGCATGCAGGACTAGCTCGTTTTTTATAATCCAGCTGAATCTACAAATTGTTACATTCCGAGGCTACCTTCTGTATGTTTGAAGTTTTACAGTTTGTCATTTGTCGATGGAGTTATCGATAATAACTTTGGTTGTGCTATGTGTGTGCTACAGGCCAATTAAAAAGTGTTTTAATGATCCCTTTCACGCAATATACATGCAATCAAGGTCCTCTTTTCTGTTTGAACTTAAAGTACATTCCCTGTTCTTTAATTATACTGTTTCCTTCCAACAAATTATTCCTTTGAAATATTTCTTCCAGTCATCTGCACACAATAATTTGTCGTTCTCATTGGTTTGTTTGTTCTTTTCGATTTGGCGATTGCAAAGTACAAAGTAGTGTTGTGTAAGGTGTATTAATATAATATTATACATATAACTTTACATATAAATTACATTTTGCATATGAATTATACTTTTTAAATGCATACTTCTACGAACGTCACAACATCTCATATTACACCGGTGGCTTTCCTTACACTATATAAGCGTCTATAGACGATACAAAGAGTCCACGTCTGTGATATTTCTAAATACGTGGAGTTTTACTTTAGAGCTACTCTTCAATCTCTCTTTCTCTTAAATAGTTTCTGACGTTCAATTTGGAATATAACGCATATATATAAGAGAGTTCTTTTCACTTTGGAACCTTACTTTGTGCCATTATATTTTGATCATATAAATAAACCATTAAATGAAACCATCTTGGCTAAAACGCTGGTCATGGTTGGGAACATTTCAAAATTGACCAACTGACAAAAATCCAGTAGCGCAGTACTTTTATTTTTATGTTATGACTTTGTGAATTTATAGCTTAACTATGTATACTGATGCTGGTCCAATGTAGTAATGATGATAGGTGCAACATAGAGAATTATTGTATATAATAGTCCAATAGTTCTATGATCAAAGACCAAAACTAGAAACGTTGAAACAGTTGAAATGAGTAATTAGTCATGACACAAATTAATGATGCACGCTAATTGAAGGATGGCTTTGAAAACTTGAAACTATCAGGCATATAAAGTAGAACCGCCTTTCTCCAGAAGACGACGTCATAATTGACAGTTGCCTTTCTTTGGTTGGTTTTGATTACAGCTTTCATTCTCCACCATCAACGATCTACCCCCGTCGTTTCTGCTAAACCATCCGGCTGCGTCGCGGTGAAATTCTGTCTTCGTCTTTGGTTTGGTTGTCGTGGAAATGTTTGCCATGTTATGCATACACCAACCATTGTCCGATTGTCCTTTTCCTACTTGTATTGATTTTCGACATTTTTGCCAGATCATATTTTTGTTTCATTCAATTCAACAATCTCATTCTAACGATTTTAGGAACTTCTTCATACTTAGGCTCTTCCTAGGATTTTACCTTACATTCTTGTTAAAAGTCGCTTCTCCGATTTTTTTGTACCACACGGGAAAAACCAGAAAGATGAGCAACTACGGACTCCGACGAAATAACAGCTCCTGTGGATCATCAAATCGGCAGCAGTACGAGCCGTTCATGCTTGGAAGTAGCCGGGGATATTCCGTTGCGCGAATGCCCCAGATGGCCTCCGTTAACACAGTGAGCGCAACTCCTCCACCCCAGTATTATCCAGCCCCAAATCGGACAACATCTTTGAACGACGCAGCAAGCGTCCGAGATTGCATGTATTGGCCGAGTTCATTGAACGCAAGAAATGCATCTCCAGCTCTTCGTAAGGAATTTTCGCAACTATGCATGACAATATGATTTAAATTCAATCTGCAAGAATTCGCAATCCTAAACCTATTCCAATTATTCCAGAACCAAGTACTACGTATGCAAACAATCTGGCAAACAACGCTGGCGATTACATGTATGCTCAAGCTCCTCCTAAGGTTTACATTTCGGGACCTGACGGAAAAGGTAGTTGAACTGCATGTTTACTCTAGTTAGACATGATTTTTTGGTAATTTCGTAATGATACTGATTTCGCTTACATTATCTTTCTCAGGTCAACGTCAACAAAATATACCTTGTCAAATTGCCCCTCTTGGAACTGATCCTAACTCGTTGATAAAACCCATGCAACCATTGACTGTACGCGTTCAGGCACCTCCAGATTTGTTCACAGGCGATCCAAGCCAGCCCAAGACAATTTCAATTTCTCCTGCTCAGCTTTATGGTGGCGGGCGATAAATCGGGGAGGAAACATGCAACCGGAAAAGATACGAGTAGATGAGTATTCAACAAAAGGTTGAATTGTTCGGAAATTGTTGAATCAGTGCTAATGTCGTTGATGTCCAATGTAAAAATATTGTATCTGCTTTCTCCATGGGCAAAAGAACAAGAAACTTGTGAATATTATGATGACCCTACGAAATTCAAATCCAAAGTAATAAAATACATTTACCGGCTGAAATATTTTGTTATTCTTAATTGATTTAAGTTGTCGATAATACCGTGCATTCAAATACATTCATCAAGAATCTGAATTACTAAGTTGCAGTATGAAATCATCCATAATTTTAGTGGGAATAGCAAGTTTTTTATGTAAATCAAAGTAGTAAAATCTTATGCAAAGCAAAGGTACAAGTAGTAAAGCAAAGAAAACCAAGTAATGCACAGATCTACTTTAAAAACTACTCGTCTGCTCTGGGTTGTAAGCAGTAGTAATAGAACTGACTGCGTAAAATAATAGTATGTGACCGTCCCAGGAACGGATCCAATTGCGTTAGATTTTGAATGGGCTTTAAGAATTATAGGAATAAATACCAATACACCCATGGCATTATAATGATTACCTAATTACACAACTACATAAAGAGATTAATATGTTCACACTTTCATGAACACTCGTTCTCTATTATATGGTTCCGACTTTAAAATTTAGTTTTGCTTTGAAACACATTCCAAGTCTTCGCCAAGTACTCATAATTTTACTACATGTCATGCAATACAGCAGAACTAGCAAAATGAAGTAACGATACTTTTCCTATTCACCTGTACAGAAATGATCCGAGTACTACGTAATTGCATAAAAATGTTTCATACTTGTAGACAACCCATCCCAAAAATAAAAAGATGTGCCTTATTACACAGCACAGCATAGCAGTGGGATCCAAGTAATCATCTGAAATTATCTACTAATGGCTATATAATTTTACTTGGCCACACAGGTAGAGGTACGGGTTTTACGAGCTTGCTGACGCCTTTCTCTAAGCCGTCATGTTTTACTGAACAACCACCCTCAAAAAGGATTTTACCGAATTAGTTACATGAACAGCTAAAACGATGTCGACATTCATTCTGAGATTTAGAAAAATACTTTCGGATCTGTTAGTACTTTAAATTAATCGTTTATCTTAAAAATTGCAATGAAGTTATTTATCTGTCATGTTATGCATCATTATAGGTTATAGGTGAGAATTTGAAAATTATGTTTTAATTCAATAAAATGATAAAGTGGTAAATAATGACAAAGAGTGCGCATAGGTTTATTAAATATTAACTCACACACATAGTAGCACTCGCTGAGTGTCACTCACAAATCCAGCACTCTAATCTTATCCAATTTTAATAGAGTGATAGAGATTATTAGAAAAATATTCATGCAATATATTTAAAGAAATCTAACTCGGCAAAAAATCAGAGTTGAAAATACCGTATAACGTATGTGTACGTTTAAAATAAGAGTTACTATAATATACGATAAACGATTACAAACCTACTACTTGTTATTTTACTCCACTTACTAGTGCAGGTACAAGAGAGAAAGTGATTCTCAACAATTCATTACCATACCATACATTAGAAAATATACGCTAGCTGGATTCAATTATTTCAGTTGAAAGCCTAACTAAAAGTGGCAGTTCATAGGTCCGCGTGAAACATTGCCAATTTTCTGAAACTTTTTGTCTCATTAAACGTTTAAATCGCTTTAACAAAATATGACAGCCAATACATATAAACACTTATTGTTTCAAAGATTGAATTTTTGTATTGCAATACTTATTTTACTGGAATTTTAAAATTAAATCTCCTGCATCATCCTTTTATTTTGATTTAGTTTCCAATTTAAAATCGTCAATTTGACCCATTATAAATATCTTTTGTACAGGGAAGATTTACAAAACCACTGGTATTAACTGACCACAAAAGCCTGTGGTCGTGGTGTTTGGTAGGTCTGCTACTTCGAGGTTTGGTTAAACGTTATTTCGTTACAGTTCCAAGAAATTTTTCTTAGAAAAGTAAAATGATATTTTATGTTAATATAACCGCTTTCATAATTGAATTTATATATCCACAGACTTGCATGAAACAAAGAATCTCCTATTTCTTTCATTAAACTCATTTTTGTGAAAAGGGGACATTTGTGTACTTTAAAAAGCAATTTATATCAACCCAAAACTATATCGGTCGGTCTCGCCTAACTATTAATACTACTCATTAGAAAGAAGGAAACCATTATTCTGTGAAATCATTCACATCACATCAATACCCCTATGAACCCAATTCTATTCTGCCTTGCTTCGTTGAATTCACCAAACAATGTCATACATTAAACATTTCATTTCACTCATCCTGTTGCATTTAGCTTGTTCTACTACACCCCAGATTTATTTTTCCCTTTCGGTGTTCGCACCAGAGCGATGTGTCTCTGGCTACTTCTTTTCGTTGAATGAGCGGTGGTGGAAGCCAAACCCATATCTTTATTAAGTAGCGAAAGCTACTTATTAATCTGACCCCGTGTCGTCCGTCTGTCCGTCTGTCCGTCCGTCTTGTCGTCAACGTCGTCCGCACGATATCTCTTTAACGCTTTAATCGATTTTTACGAAACTTGGCACAAAGGTGCCTTATGGTACGAGCTAGCTACCTGCAAATTTTCAGGTCAAAAGGTCAACCGGGTCGAAAGTTATAAAGGTCACAACTAATGGCGGCGGTGGTGGTTCTTTGTGTTTGTGGTACCATACACTATTCCACAGCACTTCTTTCGCAGAGCCGCCGTGGCTCAGTGTCAGTGGCTTAAATTTGCGGTTGAATGGTTGCGGGATCGCATCCCACCTTCTTCAAAACTTTTTGTTTCATTTTTTTTTACAAAATAATATCTCCAACCACAGCCAACGCCTAATAAGTATCCCTGAATTACCCAACATAATAAGTTAAATATTAAGGGCCTGATTCAGGCCCTTAATTAACAAATCGGAAATCTTAAGTGACTGCATTGTGTGACACATGATTATGGTCCAGATTTTGACCAAACTAACGAATCTGAAGTCAGATTGTTCAAATTCGAATCTGCAGGACCTGAATCAGGTCCTTAATGGTCAAATCTGAAATCTTAAATGAATGCACTGTGTGGCACATGATTATGGTCCAGATTTTGACCAAACTGACGAATCTGAAGTCAGATTGTTCAAATTGTTCTTAATTTTCCGTATATATCTCAATTACTTCTGTAATTCTAATACATTTGGGCTTTTGTCTGTTGAGTTATGTCTATGTCGATTTGTCATAAGCTTTGTATAACCGGCAAACTAGCTTTCGCTACTTCGCTACATGTAGGCATGTGCCTGCTTTATTAGATGTATTTTTCTTCTCTGAAAATTTGATCGTTTTTTACATAGCGTTTACTAATATGTAGTAAAACCACCTGTTAACACAAGAAGAAGGGAAAAGTTCTTTTTTTACTCCACGTTGCTCGTTGAAGAGTACACGGCAAAGCAGACTGTTCAGGTGAGACCTCCCATTGAGTCGTGATTTTTAGAAAGAGGACCACACACATCGCTCTACTGTGTGGTCTCCTTTATATATGTTTTAGGAGGCTGAACCCAAAATGTATATTATTTGTGTGCATGTGCTCCATGCTGCTGCTGTTATTATTATTGATAATAATGATGATGTTGTTCAGTCTGCCCTGAAAGAGAAAGACAGGACGAATCCAACACCAACACGATACAAGCATCATTCTGCTTTTGCTCTTCGTTATCTTGTCAATGTGAACATTGAATGTCCATTTCATAGACCAGTCAAACACAATAGTGAATTGAGACCCAGTAATGCTTCAAGGTGCCTTAGAACATTTAGTTTTTTTCTGATTTTTATGCCTTCATTTTTTGAAATGCACAATAGTAGTATAATATCTTAACTTTATGTGCCAGAAAGATGTAAAATATGTGTCAGAAGAAGAAATGCTTAATGTAGTTGTAAAGTTGTAAGTACACTGACCAGATATGTGGATATAAAACATGTAAATGTAAATGAAATGCTGTAAAGTTTGTGTAATGCTTGTTTGTGCGTAAACTTGAATAGACTACTTGAAAAGAATTTGTATTGCTGTTTGGTTTGTCCGAAAGCAATTCTTGTCTTCATTTATCTCTATTGTTTGTTAAAAACAATTATTTTGTCCCAGCTCCAAAATTTGCGTACTTTATGGTAATGTTCCATAAAACACATAAGACGAAAATAAGTAATCATTTATACAATTTGAAGCAGGCCATTTATATTTTTTAGCAGGACCAAGTGTTACACTGAAAACTAAACAATGAATAATGTGGGAATCGGGAGAGAGAATGAAACATTAAGTCACCAACTCATTGTTGACAAGACAGGCACAAAGAAGGCGTCATTAATTGATGTTACAAATCGTACAATTTCTCTTGACACCGTGCATGACAATAATGACAAGCGTGGAGTACTTATACCAACCGCAGCGAGTCAGTTTGATTTTGTAAAGAAAGTAGTTAAAGGGATGGGGTTGTCGTGCATTTAAGAATTTCAATGGCTTGTTTCTTTAGATAGACCCATGTTCATCGAAGCAAGTAAAATGCTTTGAGCCACGTTTGTATTATTTCATTCTCAACAGGCCATAATCTCAGAAAGGCGACTGGAAATGTCTCAATCTTGATGCGTGACATAAAATACAATTTTGGATTTCTAAGGCAGAAGAAGCTGATAATAAGATCAGTCCCATTTACCATTTACAGGAAAATAAAAGTTTGTAAAATTCAGGAATGTTTGTCGCGCTCTTTTCAGAGAGCCCAACCCATCTGCTGTGAACGACTCGACTGCCATGATGAGACGAAGTTTCGAAGATTAACATTATGCCTCGCCTATCTTTTTATCATAAAAAATCCTACGACTATTAATATACCTAGTTCAGTTTTGTCTAAAAATGGCATCATAGGTGCTATAAGTACTACTACACATTCATTTAATTTATAAATAACAAAATGCATTAGATAATTTCATTTAAACCTGCTAATTTCTTAAGGTGACGCAAGACAACACTCATTCATAGATATTTTTTAATGCAAAATGTTTATGTATATTTATTATTGAATGTTTTCTACTAAATAACAGATTCATATTATGTTGGATTGCACTTTCAATTCAAACTGAATTTGTTTTCAGTGTGCCTGCCTGTAATACCATGCCCGTAGAGTGATAAAAAAGATAAATGCATTCAAGCATAATTGTAAATCGGTACACTTCATTTATAACTTGCAATTACACATTTGTGTTGTTATTTAGGCAAAATCTTCAAAATAATAATGAAATGATTTCTATTGCGTATAGAAATGAAGAGTCAAAATGCATATTATCAATTCTTAAGACCACTGTAAATTACAAATCTGGTATTGCTTTTTACCAAAGACTCTTGAAAATGAATGAAAATAACTAATAATGTGTAATGTGATTTGCATATGAAGGAAATAGATTTCGAAATCGCTTTCATTTCCGTAACTAAAGCATTAAAACATCAAAGGCATGGGGAGCTAGTAGTGTTACTTGCTGAAAATGAAAATGTATACAGCAATGTACACTCTCTTTACTTCGTGTTTTCAGCTTTCTTCGTTTCATGATTTTGAATTTTAGCAGAATGTATCAATAACAAAAGCGTAATCTCATGGCATAATATTTTTTTACTCTTTCCGACTGTGAGGAGGTAGGCAGTTTTGTTATCTAACAATGTGAAACAATGATAAAATGCATAAAAGCATGACTTTTATATGTAACTTATTCAAACTCTTTCATAAGAGAAGGTTGTGACTATGTCAATTTTCTTGGTTTTTCACTCCACGTCTGCTGATGCATTTCTGATACCTTTATCTCTTTAAACATCTCATTTTGTTGTTGTTGTAACGTGTGTGTGTCCTGTGCTTGTTGTAGTAAATGCATTGTAGTTATCATCAGCGTCAAAAACATTCCCATACATTCTGGTAGAAGTAGCACCTTCGTGGAGTCCTTTCGTTTTATGGTAGAATTAAGGAGGGAACAGCACCATGATCATTTCTGTATACCTAGTAAAGCTGGTCGATTTTATGCCTCCCAAAAGTTAGTTAGTTTTTGCCTACTAGTAGGGAGATCATCATTGTGGGATACTTTCATTATTGCTTTTTGAATACACACCTTCAACAGGTATATAGGAAAAAGGAAACAATATTGTCAGTCACCAGTACTGCTTGCGTAGCAATATTATGTATGACAGAAACTCTTTCTTCTTACATCTTTGTAAAAAAAAAGTTGGTACATACACACATAACTGGAAGTATGTTTCAAGTAAGATACCAGTCAGTCCATCAAACAGTAACCAACCACCACCGCTTCGCCGTGCATATTCAGTCGCTACACGTTCAAAAGATCAGTCAGTACTTGCAGTTAATACACAGTAGCCATTTCGGTATAATGTGAGACAAAAACAAGATCACTCAGTAAGTAATCAAGCGGGTCGATTGAGATATTCGTGTGCGTGTCATACTGTATCATAGTATGTAAGTAATGTGGGTACTTCAATGCATACAACGTTGACAGTGCGTAGTAATATTCTGCCATCATTATTCCGACTGTACCTTAAAACTGCGTGGGTGACAAGGAGTTCAATTGGAAGAAACTAGCAACAACCGGAGATTGAATGCGGGCCAGACCTGAATATTACAAATCTTCTTGCTATTCATTTGCTTTACTGTACTGGTAGGGAGTCTATTCAATCTATCTATCATTGAATGAATCTAAAAGGAACCCTTGATTATAATAAAGTTACACAATTGATCAGCGGTGGATAATGGGGGTGGGATCAACCCCAGCGAGGCGATGAAACGGA
Source organism: Entomobrya proxima (assembly GCA_029691765.1). Lineage (NCBI taxonomy): Eukaryota > Metazoa > Arthropoda > Collembola > Entomobryomorpha > Entomobryidae > Entomobrya > Entomobrya proxima. The sequence continues at coordinate 31,625,310 of CM056168.1, forward strand.
AGGAACCATCTTTTTAAATAGGGGAAAACAACGCGGGAGCTCGCAGAATCCAAGAAAATATAATATCCCAGAGAGGCTTTAAAGTTTGTGAGAACTTATCTCATGAATATCGTCAGTTTCAAATGTTTGTATGAGTTCCGAGATTTTTTATGTGCCAGATGTATTCTTTGCTTAAAGTGAATAAAAATGGATACACAATACCTATCTGGAGAAAAGAAGTAGGAAATACCTTAGCTGGAGGTTTATGACAAACCCATCATTGTTTGACTCAGTTGCGTTTTCGACCCAGTGAAAGAATAATGGTCTAATGCATACGAATTTTCAGAGTTGTTGCAAGCTACAATTTTTTACTTGTTGCATAATTGAGTATAGTACGACCGATATCGTAGATTTGTTTCGATTCCAATGAGTGCAGCGACCATGAAAAGTGATTTTGGGGAAATGTGAGACAGGGAAAGTTTCCTAGATAGATATGATATTTGATATTTTTAGGTATAAATAACAGTGAAGTAAGACTGACAAATTTCAGAAAGGTGGCGTACAAAAACTAAATAATCTTAACAAATTGTATTTAGAAAATTTGTAAATTGTGGAAGTGAAAACTGTGTTTTAGCAGGACTTTGAGTTGTGTGGTTTAAAGTTTTTAATGATCAACGTATGACGCACCATTGCCAAGATGGGATTCATGGAAAATGGTGGGGGTCTCAATCACTTTATAAAGATGGCCCTGGTAAGTAAAGATGTAGAGATATAACTCAGCTTACTATTTGTTTGGCATTTCTTATTCATCCATGCATAAAGAAGGGAATCATGATTTCTGAATGACAGTAACGAGCTTTCTCTCATCGGCATATTTAGATAGACAGAAAGAAAAATTAAAAGATGTTAACAACTGTGGCAATAGGAAAACTTTATAAATGGTCATATTTTCTGTTGTATGAACTGACTAGTATGAATCATATATCACTTTTAAGAATTTCACCATGACATGACTCATTGTGATGTTTAAGAGATATGGCAAATATTTACTTTCCACACAACCAAAATAAACCAACATTCCCTAATATTTTGAATTCAAGCTTTAAAGTAAAAAGTACAACAAAGTAAAACACTAAACTGCTATTTGTTTGTTACAAAAGCGATGTTGTGAATAAACCTTAGCTTAATAAATAAATAGAATAAAAGGTATTCTTTTTGTGGTAAAGTAAAAGAACTATCCGTTATTGAGATAATAATGTGAAGTTGCAAACGGACTTTAATAATGTCCGTCGGACATGTATTTTTAATGACTGAGAAGTACAAAGTTTCCTAACCCGGTTTTATGCTTAAAATGTTGTGAAAAGTTCTTTTAACTCTGTCAGACGAAAGCTAAAACCCCCAATAACTTATTGATTTTTATTGTTTTTATCAAACATAATAAGTTTGAATATTTTAAGCTTAGGTTTTTTAGTGTCCCGTAATGCAAGTGTAAAGCAAAAATATATGTGCGTGCGTTAATTTGATTCGTGCAGCAGGAGTTTTGCAAAAAATACAAAATTAGAGTATTTTGCATATTATATTTTATAATTCATTCAGAATCCAAGAATTGCAATTGGTTGCTCATTATATTAAATAAAACATATGGACCACCAGCAATGAATTTGAAGAGTTTTATAATATGTGACATGCGTTTTGTTTGCAGTAAAACAAGCACAACAGCAATGTTTGTGTTTGCGTTGCAAGCACGAAGGGTAAATCATTTTGTAAAACCACACCCATTTAGTCACAATTTTCAGTCTTGTACGTACCTATACGACGAAACGTTATCCGTTTGCGTTTGTTTGAATTAATCATTTTTATACATTATTAACCACACTTTATACGTAAATAAACAATACAAGTTCAAAGAAAATAAGTAAAACTTCTTCTGGTTCCCTAAACATAATTTTTCCAGTTTCATTATTGAAACATTGCGATAATATTAGCTTTACCTGCAACGAATCGATACACTTTAAAAAGCACTTCCGGTGCTGAAATAAAAGCGGATCGGATGGTTGGAGTCACGCTATGATGTAGCTCAGAAGCTATGCGGAAATGGGATGCGTGGTGAAAAACGTCTTTCTAGCAGCGACTGACTTTCATTTACATGTTCCACTATCACATTCTTCCTTTTAGATCCAATTAATATCCTATTCTATCATTCTATCGTTAAAAACTTCAAATTAGTCATTACTAAACATCCATAAATTACATCCATTACATCCATAAACATCCATAAACAATAAATTTTTAGGACTCATTGCATTGGAAGTATTGGAATGATAATTTTAAATTGTAGGGAAATGCTCTGTTAAATATAATATATATATTGAGATGGTTCCTGTCAATAAACTACATCTCTCTATACTCATGGCACAATAATGGTCAGCTAAATCAAGACATATTCGAGAAATATATCTTATACTCGAACGCGTTTATTTGTTGATACAAACATTTTTTGTTAGTACAATGAAATGTATAACAAGATACTTCTGACGATGAGCAAATAAGAGCAACAGGTATGCATCTGCTCTTGTCTCAAGTATTCAACAAGTCTGTTATCTTTAAGCAGATTGCCAGGCCTGAAGAAGTTCTTGATTGCTCATATGACACTTGACTTTATTGGTTTGTACACCGTAAAATGTGTGCTAGTGATGACACACGCAACTCCACTTCACACTTGTGGACATGCATATCTTACCTCCATCAAAACTGTCGGTTCTGAGTTGCGTGTCTCTTTCTTTCCTTTCCCAACATAACATAGCAGGTTTAGAGATGTTATATCATATTGATTTCTCTGTCTGTCGCCACATTAAGTGACTCAGAAGCAAGGTGTGCATAATAAAATTTTTATATATCTTGAATCTTGAGCAGAACTGTTGACCAACTAATCGAAAAGCGATAGTAGTGTGGAGTTATTTCCCTTACGTTGCAGAGTATAATGACTGAACTGATGGTTTATAATCACTTGGGGAATAGTAACAAGGTTGTTTTGTTTTATCCCAAGTGTATTTTTGCTTCAGGAGGACCATATCCCTCCCTTTACACCCGTTCTTGTCGCCAGCATTTAATTTATATCTTTATTTTACCCGTTAATCGTACTTTTAGAGCTTGAGTTCTGAATTCTGATAGTTTTTAAAATCATTTTTGGGCAGCAATTCATTTGCCCAGATCTATGAGAAACAACATAACAAACAACAACGGTCTGAAATTAATTGTATCAAAATTGACTGGAAGGTAAAATTGGGGTAAATTATTTATTAGCATAATCTATATTAATTACGTTCGATTTGGCTATAGCAATTGCACATTCAACATTACGTTTATTAGCCAACAAAATTCGTGTAAGGTTACAACATAATATTTCATATATTCTTCTATAAAATAAAACCTCATGGTTTCCGACTTCCGAGTTTCAAAGCACAATGTTTTCATTTGTTTAAAAAAGAAAAAGGTTACCCAATAGTGGTGATAGATGAAAACAAATATCTTGCTGAGATTTTTATGTAACTCCAAAATCCACAGAGGTTGCAGATATGCACATTATTCAGCATAGATATACGCAATATTATTAGGTAGTATGTAAAGCACTCCAAGCATAGCGTAGTGTAGAATTTCAATTTAGCCATGCTTTCTTAAATAAATGCTCTCATGTTGTAGTCATATTTGTGATATTTTGTAGAAAGATGCAAAAGGTTTTTTTTGTATTTCCGAAGGAACGATCACGGTGGTCCATTCTTGATACTAGCTAAACAACGTGATTTATGTAACATTCAGACATTCAAACTTTGAATTTCAAAGAACATGGTTTGCTGTCGTTGCGACGTTTATTTTTTGTGGTGAATCAAAATAGCTTTATAGAGTGTTACATCGTAAAGTTGTCAAAAGTCAAAATTTCTGGAAAAGGCAAAAACTGTTTGATATTTTTTAAAAATCTTCTGATTTCAAGTGATAATTCAAAATTTATATGTGCTCTTTCCATGACTTTAAAATTCCTTATTGTCATTCATAGAGTTTAATCTTTATTGCATTAATGCTGTACAGAAAATATTACATAATATAATATCTGATTGGGACTGGGCGATTGATTGGCGCGTTTCCTAAACCAGAACTTTTATTGTCAGTCACCATAATGCATCATGGATCACTTTGTTGTGTAGAGCTATCAATGTCATGTTATGTACTCTCTTTACCATTGCATAAAATGAAAGATTTAGAAATCAATACATCTTGTTCCGTTACCACCTTTTGTTTGCTTCTAGTTAAGGTTACAAAAGTTGATTTTTCCGCTTGTCAAATTTAACAAAGGAAATGAATCGGCTGACGGTTGCATGAACAATGCAGATAAATCGAAGACAACTTTTGACTTACTCGTGGGGAGTCTTCTTGATGTCATACATTTCTTTTCATTTTGCACAATTCTTAAAAGCTTATGCACAATGGGCAAATGCAATAATGGTCATTCATTATCAAACTTTGGGATTACATGAGAATGGACGTCCGACTGTTGGTCTCACAGGATATCATTATTTGCCCCATCGCCGTTCATCATGACTCAACCAAGTGTTTTGTAAAATGTGTTGGTTTACTTGTTTTGTGTTCATATGTGATGACTGACCTATACCCGACGGAGCAGAATTCTCCGGTCGGCCGGCTGAAAATCTCTTGTTGGTTGTTTATGCTTTGAACTTGTCTATCGATGCGGAAAGATCAATTTCAGTGGAATTTTCCAGATGAGAGTAATCATAAGTAGACTTCTGTTGGTACTAGAAGGAAGTAACTACATAGTTTCACCCATGAAGGGGCTATAGAAGGTGGACATTTGTGAAAATCAGGGTGACGCTGCCATAGTCAATAGTTGAGATACGTGCGCATTTTTCTGTGAATAATTTTGTGATCTTTTCTTAAAATGAAACGCGACTGATGAATATGCTGTCGTCACAAAAGACTAAATTTCATCAATTCGAGAACATTACACAATGACTTTTCATAACACTTCAGTGTCAAAAGGAAATGATTGATTACAAATTGCAAGTCAAAAATAAAATTTGAATAGTGTAGAATTGCACTGTTTCTTTTAAAATCTAAACTTAATGTTCCTTTAAACTACACAAGCATAAAGGATTTATTTGCTGTATAATTTCGTTGGTTTTGCTTTATTAACTGATTAGGTTTGCGTGTGCTGTAACATAATTTAGCGTATGAATGTTTTTAATTTACATGATTTGAAAAAAGAATCTTTGAAAAATATGGTATCAAGTAATTATCATAATTTGTAACACGAAAAATTAAAATTATTTCACGTGCACATACTTTATGCAACCTAAGCATGCATGTAAAAATATCGTAGTGATGCATTGAGCCAATTTAGATGCTTTTACAGAACAAAGAGGGCTTCCTAACAATCAAGGGACTACCTTCACTTTTACTATGTTCAAATTCTCAAAATCTACGAAGAATACAATTTTATTCGAAAGATGGGGACAGTTGTTTGTTGAAGTCGGCAGTAATGAAACAAGCGTGAGCACTAAAAAAACGTATTTCAATCTTTTTTAAAGCAATCATTTTTGATGTTTTGTATTTTTGGAAAATGAAAGATACAACTACTAGAAAACTGACTTCACGGCATTGTATACGAAGTGACTAAACCAAAAATGTATGTATTCGCATTTCAGAGCTTTTCCTTATTGTCATTTCAGCCTTCTTATGATTCTTAATCAAAGAGTATGTTACATTAGCATGGCATCTTTCAAGCAGTTATTGAACTTTACTCGTTTTATGTCACCATCATTTGAAGTTGGAATAAAAATATTAAACAGTATTTAAACCTTCCGTTGCCCGTATTAATGTCAAGTACCAAATTGAGCATAGTCAAATATTATATGATTCGTAATGTAGATAGCAGTTACAGTATTTTTAGTTTCTTTAGTTCAGTTCTCACGTAAAATTCAAAACATTTTAGGACACAAACTTACTTTGGTTTTCAGTCGGTTCTTTTCAAAAAGCACAGTTTGAACAATTTTGATATTTTTATAAACCCATAAAAACTAACCCCTGGCTTCTTTGTGCGTGGAAATTTCAATAAGGTTTTTTATCTTTACCATGCATCTTCCGGGCTAACAGGAGAGGGTAACGATGCGTAGGGTAATAGCTAGCACAAAATGAAGTTTTTAGGAAAGCCGTGATAGTTTTCTGTCCCTTGTTCAAACGATTAATCTTTCATTCAATCTTTTAGTACTTGTAGGAAACAGTCGTTAGTATAATGAAAGCAATTCACACAAGTTCTACATGATAATATGGTAATTCAACCGTGAGCAAAATGATGTCCAGAAAGTAATACGCTAGTCACAAAGTGATTAGGTTTCATACTTTGTTTGTATGTGAGTGAAAATTACGTATACCTTGCAACTATAAGCTGAACCGTGACGAATTTCCTGGAATTTTGATGCTTGACCATAACAATGAATTCACAGTTTGTCTTCTTTGAAAGTATAACACTGTAATATTATGTGTAGTTGATTTCTTGCTGAGAACAGATTATCCATGAAGTCATCAAAAAGGCATTGAAGCAAACCTAGCAATGAGGACATCCCACAATTTTACTTTTTACGCTTGAACAATTGCACGCGATGTATGCATTTTAGTCAAGATACGCCTGTCATAAATCGCTTTACCACAACATACGTACCAGATAATGGAATTGAGAAATGAAGCTAATATTAGAAGCAAAACGAAGTTGAGCTGATAAATCCGAAAGACGCTTCACGTTACGTGTTTGTAAAAAATAAAACTTTCAACGAGAGTTGGATGTTCATGTTTAAATAAAACGTAAGTAATTTTCACAAAACATAGGCAAAACGTGGTTCACGACTCACGACTTTACGTGAAGGGTTTCCATAAAGTACAGATTTAAACAGTTGTGAAGCTAATCTGCATAAAATCAGCCAAATACATGAAACAACTAGTGGTGGTAAAGACAACAATATAACTAGATGAAGTTCACAAGATTTTCGGCATGATAAAATCATGTTACGTTCATTCTCATAGTCCATTCATTTCTTTGGCGCACCGAAGATAATAAATCAAAGATTAATTGACTGGTGGAATCGCAAAACTTGTTGCTATCGATTTAATTCAATTTGAAAAAAATTTATGATTAAGAACTTTATTTATTTATTTATCGATCCCCGGTAATGTACTTGTTATGACCAAATCTTGTACACCATAGCTTTTGAATAAAGAAGCACAACAATATATATATGAACGCCTGAAAATTCTACGAGTTTTTCTTCAGCGTTATGAATTTGAAATTGTGAAATCAAAAGAGCAATATTATTTATTTTTATAAAGGTTGTTCTTTCATTAATATATATTGTTTTGAAGTTTATCTTATTCATATTGTACCTATTTGCAATATTTTCAAGCACTTAGCCCCAGGGGACCAGTGGAAGAAGATAAACACAGTATTGAACAAAAAAGGATTGCTCATTGCCACTCATTGAATTATTTTCATTTGTTTGTATTAATTAAAATTTACAGTCACCCCTTTTGAATCTTTATTATGATATTAATGTTTGTGGAAGGTGCAAATAATATAGGTGCAACTTCATATTGTGCTTGCACTTAGGGAAGATCTACTCGCATTCGACTAAAATAGCTACAGCTTCTTTACATCATCATCTTTTTCATTCATAATAAAACTTTGGCAAAGCACAAACTCAAGATAAAAAGGGGTTAGGATACAGAAGCAAAAATTATCATCATCAATATTCAATCAAGATGATTATTATGATCATGTAAGTTTCAACTCTTCATGATCATCACCATTAAACAGCCATCAACCAAACCCCTTTTATGAACGCACATGAAAGCTGCTAACATTTGGCAAGAAACTATTTTATGACACCCATTCAACCCCGACAAGACTCACCTAATAAACCGGTGTGGATTCCGCATTAGCATATTATCGAATACCCACCTTTGCATGTTCGCTCATAAATGGTTACTCATCATCACACCGTCATTGAACTTGGTTTTTAAGTCTTTTTTGCCGATAATAAAATACACAAACAGAGATAACTTGAGTATTACTATGCATAGATTGTCCTGCAACATAAGTACTTGGATTAGATAAGCAAAAGGGAAGCAATCTTATTTTGTATGAAGAATATTTGGATACATGGATGCAGAACACAACGATTTTTTGCCCTTTTGGAAGCACTGTTCAAGTAAAAGTATTTATACCCCAAAAACGCAAACCATCCAGCTGTGCATCAATAACTCACATCCATTAACCAGACTGCTGATTGCACACTCTAATGTTTCAAATGTGCGGATATGATGGGTAATAATTTTGGGAAACAAACTAAAGTATTGCAATGGGATACAAAGAACATGAAAGAAAAGAAATTTTAGTATGACGAAAGAAGAGAAACAGTCCACCCACAGGTCTACTGCTTATAATACTTTACCCGTGTGTGTTGAATGTTTACTTTCGTTATGAAGAGTGTGTAAATTGTTTTGTTAGAACAGGCGGACAAGAAGAAAGAATACATGCACATAATTACAAAGCGCTGGCAATGTGTTGGTAATCAGTAGTTATGACGCTCAATGTGTTAATTAACACTTTACAAGCTCGCACTGATTTCACCAATTAAGCTTCATTCTTTGTTCATGGTATTCTGGCTGAAAATGCCGTCAATTTTAATGGCGTCAGCTGTCGTGCTGTCAACAACAATGATATTTAAATGTAGCTTTGCATTCTCTCCAAAGTTTTTCAGGGAAAGCAGAAAGCCGTAACCACACGACTTTTGTTACAAGATGGTACACATGCATGGCTGGAATTTGAACGAACGAACGAATACGCAAACAAATAATATTTTGAGTCTATTCAATATTTTATCTCTGGTTTTTACCTTTTTTGGATGCAAGCACACCATCGTAATGTAATAAACGCAAAACGCAGCATTTTAAAACATTTTGCTAGTTCCTAAAGAGGAATAGGAAGTTCCTATTAGGAACCCAATAATACGAACATACTTTTATGAGTTCCCTTTGTACGCATGAAAGTGAAGATTGTAAAGCATTTACAGCAAGCTATTTATGGCTCCTCAAACTCCTTGTACTTTCTTCCCGTTTTCCGTTTATATTTCATGTTATATCCGTTTTATGTTTTTGTTTGTAACTGAAACTGCATACAACAATAGCTTTTAAAATATATATTAGTGCATCATGCACATGTTGTGTTTTGGCGTGTCACCAGAAAAGCTAAAACACAGTTTGTAAATTTACTCAAGTTGTATAATGTGTCTCAAAAACGTCTAAAAATATCTGTTCCAGTGATGGTTTTCTAAGCAAAATCTGCATTGTTTACGTCCGGAAGCGAACCTTTGGCTTTTTAAACTAAAAAAAACTTTGAAGAATTTATTTCCAACAAGTCCAACTTTCAACTGGATTCATTTTCAAGATACCTGGATAAATACCTTCTTAATTTCTCCATAGTGGCTACAGGTTTGAGTATTTTACTTGATAAATTCATGCAAAACTGAACTCTAGCATGTATGTAACATCGGTGTAACTGTCTCTATGTACTCAAGTCTGTGAATTTCATAAAACGCTAAGGCTACGACGATATCTTCCCATATTTTATATTACCGAATTCTATGAGAAAATCATATCCGGCAGAAGAAACTTTTTATATTTCTACATAAATGGCAAATTAACTTGTTCTTGCAAGTTGTGCCATGATGACTTTCAGTTTCAGACATCAACATCATGTTATGTGCTTTATACTAAAAAATAAATCTTATTATAACAGTTTCTGGGTTTGATATTCATGACGTAGACAACGAAAAACAATAAAAATTATTCATAATATGAAGTATGCAAAGCGTACTACTCACATATACGCTTGTTTTAAAGAAATATTTTAGGCATAAGGCGTCAAGTCAAATTTACTTTTCGTGTAAAACGAAAAACTATGAATAATAAAATTTAGCTCCATAAAATTTAGCTTCGAATAACCCAACGTTCATACTCTGTGCAACTAAAATTTCAAAAGTTTACGTTTGTGCTCTAAAGTAAAAAGTAGGAAATTAAGTGACTGTCACTAGTAGTGACTCACTACTGTCAACGTTTAGACCAAAAATATCTAGAATCCGTTTGGAAGGATACGCAATCCATGATAGTAAGGAAAAAGTGTGTATTCAAAGCGCATCAAGAATACACCTGGCTATATACAGCGATCGTATTACGAATGAATCTGGTTAAAGCACATTTATTACTATTAATAATAAAAATAAGACACAACAAAAGTAAATAAATTACTTATAGCCGCCTATATACCCAAGTTTGTAAACCTTCAAAAAATTGTAGCACAGCGCATGAACCTTAGTTTTTCAATAAATAACATAAAATTATCATCAATTGTCAGTAATAAAACACTGACTGTCTGCTTATTTTAAAACCAACGTCATGATATATTTAGAAAGATCAATACATACTATGAATTGAATCAGGAAATTATTTTTATGTAATATTTGAAATGTTGTAATTGGACTGTCAATAATGGATATGAGTTCATAGTATAAAGTTAAAAGGAGTTGTCAGAGATTTGCACATTGCAGTTATATGTTACAATCAATTTTGAAGCAACTGAACTTTCGTTTGTTGATCCTAATTATGCCATATACTTTTTGTTGCGATTCCTGAAGCGTATACCTCACAAAGACAGTGTCATCTATATAAAAAGCAACAAGTGTTTTCTTTGTCTTGTTTTGAATGAATCGCTTTACATTTTTCTTTTGAATGTTCTTATTTGTATCAAAGATTCTGAAACATGTGGGTACGACAATTCTTTGAAAAGGCATATTTTACGATGTAATAATAAGATAAGTATATCGAAAGCCCTGTTCTGTTTTATTTCCCTTTTGTTGTATAATATGACAAAAATTTAATGTATGTTGAATGAAGAAGAAAAAGGATAAGGTTAGCATAATACTAAGCCCTTGTAAATGCTCCTGAAAGTAGACAAGCTTAAGAATTTTTATTTTTGAATATAGCTTTCCCAAAGCAAAGTCAAAGTCTGAGTGTTAATTTGAAAATTAAATATCAATGTAGACGGTAAAGTCTTATACAATCAAACTATTAAATAATGTTTCAAAGTTTTATTTTCAATTTAGATTCCGTTTCTAGTGCGTTAGTTTTGAAATGCATAAATGTTGCGTTTCTGAGATATTATTGCACAAATATTTTTATTTGTTGAAATATTTAAAATGAGTCGTCGAAGCGAATGGACATGGACAGACGGAATACAGACATACTCAGGAAAATAAATGAAAATCGGACGCTTGTTAACTTGATAAAAGTAGTATTAACCATCTATCCAGTGCGCAAGGTATGCAATCTTGTCAAGTGATGCTCTTAACTCGCCTTGTTATATTACACCCAATAAGAAAAGCCGAAAAGGCTCTCTGAACATTTTCAGCAAATTTATATGCACCGGCTTAGGAAAGCATGATTATGATTATTGTTATGTTCTTGTGCATCATCTGAAAAAATGAAAGCTATAGAAGAAGACAAGGGCTTTAGAAGCATGCCATAAAACAACTTTATTAGTGCCATCCTTCAGATCCTTCTTTTTATAATATGTTTATCTGCTTATGGAAATACATAGTATATTATACAATATTTTTACTATATTATTTCGGCAACGGACCGCATCGATTCCTTTAAATATGTACAAATGTAGTATTATGCATTTCTGGTGGGAACTTATGCTACCTGCTTATGTAACCAAAGTATTTAGTTGGGTTAGTAACTTATTATATTTACTGTTTTTTATACGAATACATTTTATAAATGCACAGTCTAGTTCTAGACGGAGATAGTTATGCAAATACATTCTTGTGGTAAAAAAAGATTCGTTTGTTTTACCAATGACTTAAATGTTGCCTCATCTTTGTCTGCACGCCTGGAGTATTTTAAATTATCATTATTACAATACAAAATATTTTATTTCTCCTGATTTTCTAATTTTATGTGCAACCATAATACGCAGTACATGTAAATCGTTAAAAACCGTGTTAGATTGTTAGATTTTGGTAAAAAATAGCCCCATTACCTCATATTTTAAACATTGTGACTTCTATCATATAAAGCCAGTACAAGCATTGCAAACTAGAAGGGCTTCTTCATTCCTAAATCATGATTTTAACGCAACTGCCAATTGCTTAATCCTGATAAAAATGCTATGCCCCGATTCATATATATACATTTCATACATGTGGTTTCTACGAGAAAATTTCAACTCGCTGCGCTGGCAGTGGTTGCTTTCTTGTCTTTTTATCCTGGATAAAAGGATTGTCTTCGTCAATTTGGTGGTTAGTGGTAAAACAACTGCACAGTAATAATGACACCATTATGATGGGTGTTCTCATGAGCATTCTTCTTTGAAGGGACCATTAAAAAAAGTAAGTTTTTGATGTTTAGCAGCATTAGCACTACTTTTTTCTTGTTTGCTCAAAATCTGACACACATGTTCATGGTTCTTAAAGACCTATGCTCCAGTTCACAGTGAATCGTTTTGAATTCTAATAACTGGACTACTGCTGTACAGGTTTTTGCTAGCGAATTTTAACATTGTAATGATATGGTTAGACCCAGTGAAGTGTTCATATTTTTTGCTTTAGTATATTGGAGTACATATTTATTTGGGAGAAGAAGAAAAACATGTGTGTATGACAAACATTTTAAGTACATGAAGGGTTTTATTTCATCGTTTTCTGCTAACCAGAATATATTTACGATGACATAACCCATAAAATTAACAAGATTTTTGAACATAAAACTGTTCTTGATGATGCCACTTGGACTTGTCCCATTGATTGTAAAATATTGATGAACATTTTTCTCTTTCATCCCAACTCGGCGGTATCCTTTTAGATGGAGGAGAGAAATGAGGAAAAGAGATGATGAGATGAAGCTCTAGCTTTACACGACAAAGGTTTGTGAAGCCCAACAAAACTACACATACAATAAACTAAAAAGTGGACTTGTTCTAACAGCGCGTATATGGCAAACACAAGTTTATTTGAACGCTCTCATAGACAGCTTTTAAAATAACCGTTTGACTTTTCACTGTGCTCGTTGAAAAATGAAACCTTGAAATAGAGGTTCCATTATATTGTTGCGTAAAAACGATGTTATAAGTGATAGTGATATACGAGAAAATGATTATTTTAATGCATCGACTTTTTCAATTCCGCTTTGAAATGTAGTCATATAAGCAGTGTACCTACTGTATCACCTGTCTGTAGATTAGCACGCAAGAGGATTTTGTTTCTGTAAGCTTTATTGAACACAAATGGAATCTAATGAAGCATAATGGCATGCATAACACAAAACACGACCACAAGAATGAAAATTAAGAGATCAAACGATCAACGGCTACAACAATAAGAAAACAGGAATGTTGCGTTCGTGGCAATTTTAACAATATTACATGATGACTGCATCATATAATCTATTGTATAGGAACATTCCTGATTCATTTGTATACAACTTTTAAATCAGGTTTAGGTGACACCGTATCATTTTGGTATTATGTCAGACATTTATGCTTCATATAATCTCCACAGGCATGAAGGTGTCAAGTTTCCTATAAATTCCAATGAACTTGATGGTCAAAGAGAGAATGAAAAATTTGATTCATCCTGTGAAGCCTTATCAAAAAGGATTACAAAGAAATGTAATTTTTATTTAAATAGCATGCATGACATAACTAATGTAGTGCAAACGAGTACAACAAATTTTCCAGACAGTTTATTTTTTATAGCTTAAAAATCGTTTTTGTTTTCCTCCTGGACTGTCCAATTTTGCTAACGATAATTTATTGCAGCATTATGCCAAAAATCTCGAAATAATTGAAATATCATCATGTGTATTCTATTTAGGCAAATTTTAAGCAAAGGTAATTTTCACCATAATATATAACATGCATTTTCACTTTAGCGCATATGAAACAGTATGCACAAAAGTATCATGGTTCCATGAATAGTGCAATAATCAATCAGTATTAAAATAGTCGAGGACTGCTTTTAGGAAAGCTAAAAACAGTCAGTATCACAAGAATTTTTTAAGAGTAATCTTTTGTGTAACTTTCCTCGTTGTATGTATGTCTACGAAAATAACAATAACATACTAAAAAAAGTAGGAAAGTGGCTTTTATCCCAGAAAGAATGTATATATGGTTTTATTTTATATGCAATCAGAAAATAGACAAGCAGTACATAACAGGCATTGATTAAGCTTATACCTTCATAGCGTGATACATTGTACATGAGAGGTGGATATTAAGACATTAACAAACTAATCTCAGCTCTTTGTAATTTTTTGCCCCTCTTTTAAATAATATGGTTAATGTTTCTCTTCAGGACGTGCATAATATTAAATTATATGTATATTTTATACCCAACTCATCTTGGGTGGTCCTCATCCAGACCTCCTGCCACGTTCTTCTTTCTCTCAACATCTTCATTCCATACCACCCTAGATTTCCCATCAACTATATGCCGCTATAACCTGCCTTGTTCTTGTTCTCTGCTTATCTTTATTATTCTAACTTTTAGCTCTGCTACCTTACCACTTCTATGATGCACCAAACCAAACTTTCTGGTCATCTTTTTCTCCGATGACTGCCTTTGCAAGTTCTGGCTCTGGCAACGCTGGTTCTTGGTGGTAGTATGTTTGCAGTAAACTTGAGAGTAAACCAGTATCATAACATCATATATACCCTCACCGCCACCATCGTCATAATATACAAAGTAGCCACAATGAAGAGTTATAGTTTTTTGTATGATAATAAATGCTACTCGCTCCTTTGCTTTTCCTTTTATTTTAGACGACGACGATGACGGGACTTGGTGGATCCGTCTCGGCCTTATTGTTGCTCGTATAACGTATATAGCTGAGAATGCAACAGGCTTTACCGTAAAACACTTATTTCTTTATGTGTTTTACTATTTTGTCTTTCTTTCTGTTTTACAACGGGTCACCCATTTTTATTCTGAATGCATCCTTTTTCTGTCATTCCCTGCGCTCTCCTTCCATGAGAAGGAAAGATGCTGGGTTTTGGTGATTGGTGATGCTACAACTCATTTAAGATATTCAACAAACAAACTATTAAAAATCCTTTGAAACCCTTCACATGTGCTCTTATATATGCATTATATAAATTTAATACATTTAAGAGCATAGAAAAGGTAACGAAATTTATATAAGTAGTGGGAGAAATGGTACACCAACGATCAACTAACAAGCAGATAGTGTAAGAATGTAATAAACAATTAGAAGCAAAATGGATGGTTTCATCAAAGCTGGTCTCTGGTGTACTTAATAAGTACTAACTGTGGAGACCGTGGATTTATCCCAGTTGCCTTCATACAAGCACCTGAATATTCTTGCAATTTGTCAATAATACTGAATACTGATTAGAAAACTTAATTTGAAAACCGAATCGTTTTACTACATATCTGTCCCGCTATTGACCCTTTAAATAACTTCTCGATCCCCGTAAACTCGTATCCTCCTTGTAATCCTCGTAAACTATGAGTAATTATTTTGAAATTCACTACGAATTGCAATGTAGCATGTGAGCGGCAAATTTATCTCATTTTGCAAATGTCAGTGATTTTGCAATGGAACTCTTCAATTCTAAATGTAAACTAGCTTTAGAGCTAGCCTTATAATTTAGCATATATTTCTTTTAGTTAAAGTGCATTCAGAACATACTAAATACAATTTTACTTTGAAAAGTAATTTGTATTTTCTTCTGTGATTCTGAAATTAAGATGTTCTTAATGGACATATACTTATGTAAACGTTTTATTCAAGTAATAATACTAACTAACGGCAAGTATATTCCTTGAGTGTTTATCCAGAGCTCGTTCTTAAATGAAGTTATATAGATGTGCATGCACAAATACAACGAAGAATGAAACTTTAAAAATTCTTGTAAAAGTTTGTATACGCAAGGTATCAGAAAGATAAAATTTTTTACTTGTAAACTAAGCTCAAAAAGAAGAGGGAAGTCTTAGGTTGAATAAAGTTAATGCTTAAGAAATGTTAAAATGTTTAACACAGGACAGGATACTTCATTT
Source organism: Entomobrya proxima (assembly GCA_029691765.1). Taxonomy (NCBI): domain Eukaryota; kingdom Metazoa; phylum Arthropoda; class Collembola; order Entomobryomorpha; family Entomobryidae; genus Entomobrya; species Entomobrya proxima. Next base: position 31,641,485 of record CM056168.1, read on the forward strand.
AGTTGTAAGGTTTATCTTCCTACCCGGTCATAATAAGAATCTTAATGGCATGTACTGTGTACGCATGGAAAGGGAATAATACCTAAGCAGTTCTTACTATTTCTGATTCACAAATTGAACAATAACAGCAGTCAGCAACAGCAGGAGCAGTCGCAAAAGAAAAGACGATAATAGAGTTGTATCTTTTCTTTTCACTGACGCTGTCTTTTTTCTTCGTTCCTTCCTTCTGCTGAGGTCTAAAGAATGCCTCAGGTCTTTACGATCAGTCATCAGAAGTAAGTAACAAAAAGAAGAGAATACAATAAGGTTATGCTGTTTTCGAGCTGCTTCTTTGGCTATATAGAGGATGGTGAAATTGTACTGCATTATTCGTATTATACATTCGTGCTTTAAAGTAACCAAATAACTCGAAAACGGATCACGGATAATATGAGGCTTCTTTTCTGGAAGCATTCTACGTGTGGGTAAGATTATTTAGTTGGCAGGTAGGTGGGTAGAACAATAATCATGCGTAAACCTTATGTTCCCGACATGGTAAAATTGAAAGAAGAGAAGAAGCCTTAAAATTCAAGGAATATGACAGGAAATCCACGGGTAGGTAATAATGTAGTACTCATGTACCCTTACCACCTACCTTAACGATATTTCCTTTGAATAAAAATATGAGTTCATGCAGACACGTAATGGTATTATGCCCTCTCTGTCAGAGATGAGAATCCGGGGTTAAATTTGGTGTACATTTTCAATGATGGAATGGTTAGATGGTTTCCTTGAATTTTCCTATAAAAACTGAAAAGTACGTCGCTTGTTATCATTTACACATTTCCTTTCCTTTACCAGCATTTTATTTTACAAGTTTCCCACATTTTTCATTCATTTTGTGCTGCTGAAACCGAAAATTGTATAGGGGTTGGCTCATACATGCTGTACTTTTTAAATGAGAGAAGAAATTTGTTCCTAAAATTCCTTTGATTGCATCAACAATGAATGCATCTTTACTAGTAATGATAAATTACGACCATATCTTGCCTCTCTCAACAGTTTCATCTACCTTTCAAAGCAATAACAGAAGCAAAGATCGCACTAACACTATACTCATCTGTCAGCCATAGTGAATTCTCCACCCACATATCAACTACATAACGAAAAATCAGGCAACACTCTGCTTGATACATAACGCCGATTTTACCAGTGAAAACTGAAGTGATGTATTTGTATTTCCAAAATGTATTTTACCAATGGAGTATCCCAAATAGTGAATGATGCAACAAGCAGATTTGGTCCACCCGAAATCCTAATGTACTCTGAAAAAAGTCAAAGCCAAAGGTAGTACGGAAGCAACATTACTGAAGTTTCTCGTGACACGCAATGCTGGATGTGGGAGCAAAAAGCTTCACACAGCTCCGTCAGTTTCAGTTTCTCTAATATCTTTATCTTGTGCATTCAAAAAACCTTTTGAACAATGAAAAAGTAGGTTCAAGGAATATGATGTCGTACTTATTGAGATGCCACCATGATCGTGTTCAAAAGTTGCTTACACATTAAACTTTTGTTCAGGACGTAATGGTGTGTGCAGGAAAAGCTTAAAGCGAAAAAATAAGGAACTCAAGTACAAATCGGTCAAAAAATGAAGGAGGAGTAGAGGCATCAAGTCACAGGAAACCTATTCTACTCCAGTCCTTTTGTATAGCTACTGAAATAAGACGTATTATTCTTCGCGTGGAAATTTGACCTATGCCACCCGGGAATGTAGCAAGCCTTTTTTCAAATCCTCCCCACTTCATCATGACAATGATACTACGCATTCAACTCTACTGTTTATAAAAGCTCGACTTTGCTGATACATATATATTATACCTATTTCTGCTGAGATTCAATACTTATTAACTCATTGTGGTTCAGAATATTGCTGATAGAGCAATGAATAACATACGAGAATACCAGAGAATAATCAGAAAAACCCCAGAAAACTGCCAGAACGAATGAATGCACAATAAAAAGAAGACCCTTTACATTTTTGAAGCATAGTAGCCACACTACACACTGGATACCTTTTATAAAGCAATCAAATAATGAAAAATTCTTTTCGGTAAAAGTCAAAAAGCCTTCAACTTTAAACACAAATATCTCTATTAGGGGATTTTAGGAACACACCTATATAAGAAGCCGACCTGCCGGCGAGCCGAGAAATAAATCTTACGTGAGAAATAAAAAAGAAATCAATTCACTAAATGCAACGTTCACAGACAGAGGAACAGGATAGAGGAACGCCAGCATCCTTTCAAAGAGCATAATATAATATTCCCTTCTCTCACTAAAAAATTATAAAATATTACCTCCTGTACTAAAAAATATTTATTCATACATTTTTATATTCATAATGGCTGATGGCTATAGTGTATTTCTCGACATTTGTTCACTCATGGCTAATATTGAACTTGTCAAGGTAGGATCCAGCAGTGTACATTAATTTTTTTCTATAATTCTCCGTTTTTTATCATTTTACTACTGATCATAATTTTACTCATGCATAATAGCAATGAATATAAGAAGCTGGTGCATAGTGCAAATCCAAGTTAATATCAAAGATTAAAGTAAATCATTTTACTTCATCGAAAATGTCAATTTATTCTGGCTGCTTGGATTTACGCACAATGAGCTAACTAGCGTCATATTTTGTGTGCAAGTCAAACTTATCATGCTTTCATGCTCTTGTATCAGGGTATACCCTATGAACCAGTAACGCTCTTTTCAGTGCATATCTCACCACGCCGCCTCCACTACCCTATTTCTCTGAAAGGAACAACAAGGAACAGAATAACTGCCAACTTCATCTCATTGAACTGAACAACGCGGTGCTCCACGCAGAGTTATAGTTGGTAGTGAACTCTTATTCAGTTTTCAGAGAACAGAGGCTTGTATTGTTGCTTGCTCGTTGTGTGACCTTAAACAGGAGCATTTTCGTTGCATGAATTGAAAGGAGGGAGAGATGAACAAATGCGATGCAATATTAAATGAAATACAGACACGCTACATTTATGCGTTTCTTTCTGCTGGTTGTCAGTGCGTTGTTACTAGTATTTTGATGGAAGGAAAAGAACTACGATTTGTTTCTTAAACTGGTGTACTACATTACTACTACATAATGTTCAATGCTCGTCCCTTTTCCAACATATCTGACTGAAGTTCTTTATTCTTTACACATGCAAGTTCAAAGCTTAAAAGAATGCTTTGCAGAGAAGGGTATAGTTCAACCACATATAAGCATCGAAAGCATTTTGTTCTCTATCAAATATTGTTTTGCTGTTCTTTCTTGATTTGGGCATGTAAGGTATATAATATGTGAACTTATTCTATACTCTCAAGGCATCATGTCTGTCTAGGTTGTTTGTTATAATGCCTGCCATCAGAAATCAACATGATGATCAATAAAGTGAACAACTTAAAGGGACATTTAACAATATATATGATCTATCATAACTAGCCTGTAGCACTTCAAGTCTTCAGCAATCATGAATTAGAGAGCAATATTGTATGTAGGGGTCGGCTATTTGTGAGGATCTTTCTTGCTGACCGTCCATACGTGAACTAACTAGTGTCGCAGCCGAATTGTGTTTTATTGCATGCAGTCAGTCCCTCATGTCACGTAGATTGAAAAAGCACACACGTTGTCCGTCGTCGTCATTCACTTTTACAGGCTTGCCTCCAAAGTGAACTATCATAATAAAATTTCAGACAAGGCGTACCGTTCTCAAGATAAAGAACGATACAACAATATAGTGCCATGAAAGAATACGATTGCTAGTGTCATTTCATTATTACACTTGAGAAAGAAAATTTAATGCGTGCATTGCAAAGCAGTGGTTGTTGCTACTTTTTTGGTTGGTTATGTCTTCAGGTAGTATGACCGTACGGCACATGCACTCTTTGATACACCTACAGTTAATGGCATGTTTTGCCCATTGTAAATACGGCAGTATGTATTGGATTCATAATAATATGCAGTATTAAGGTAAATGATTAGCTTCGGGACACGCACTAGTCAAATATTACGTCTACTAGCCAAAGGAAAACATGAAGTTTGAGTTTTGATATAGTTATTGAGCACGTAGTTTTTTGAGTGAAACCAGATACCTGCAACTCGTTTTGGATATTAAAGTATGAGATACAGGTCATTCATTCTCCAGTCTCAAACAAGTGCTTCACTTGAAAACAGGTTCAAATGTGTGAGACGCGATTTCATAATATTTTCTGATATCACTAGAAACAATGTGAATAAAAATTTGCAACTTAATTAGCCATTTGTCAGTTTTGTACATGATATGCGGTTTCCTAAAACCTAAAGGTGGGAAATGGGAAACGTGCCAGTTTAGTAATTGACTAAAAGCACAACATTATCAAGTTGCTTTGGCAGAGTCAAATCTTAAAATTAAAAATATTAATTTCTTGATAACGTTTTGCATTGGAACTCGAAAAGGTGACAATTCCGAAGATAAAAGTTGTTATACATCACACCTTGAACGCCTCATCATCATCGCCGAGAACAGGGTAAAATCAAGAACAGAACGGAGAGAAGTTCTATCTTCGAAATAAATCTTCCTATTAGTGAAGGAGACCCACAAGTTTTTCTTACCTGGCAAGCAACAATATTATTTCTTAATATCGTGCATTGCGCTGGTGCTGCTGGCCGGCTTGAGAGAAAAAAGCAGGCAGTCAGCAATCAACAAGTACTCGCAAGCCAACTAACATCTCTATTATTGCTCGGCTCCGCATCTCTCTGAAACGGATCCACAACACGAAACGAATTTTTTCCACTGGACAATAGAGAAGAAAACATCTCTATATTATTACCTACCACCACCACCATTTACTTCATTGCTCCATTACATGAAAAACACAGCAGCAGCCTAGAGCACCACACCTGAGACAGGAGAATAACAAAAGTATTATTATTACATCCCTCGATACCTACACAACATCATCAACATCACATTTTTACCCCGTGTATTATACCTACAAGTCCTGCAAAAGAAGAAAATAAAAGAAATTGTCTTGCTCTTCTCTCGTCTCCGCGTTGTTCGTGTGTGCATTGCGTACAATATATTTATGTGGCAGGCAGAGAGTGAGGAGTAAAGGAGAGCTAGAATTTCCTACAGAGGAGAAAATTGGATGTGCTTGTAGTAGTAGTAAGGGCAGAAAAGGAAAGGAAAACGAGGATCAACAAGAGGAGCAACAAGCGAGCAACAAGCACACACAGATGCCATAAAGAAGATTTTTTCGCCCTACCTTCTTCTTTGCTTCCAGCCTATTTGTTTCGTCCATAATCAGAATAATATCTTCATCAACAGAACAAGCACCACAAAACATCTTCATCATCATCATCATCATTCATTCCTTCAATCTCTTCATCGTCATCATCGCCAACAACACCAAGAAGTAGTTTTTTCTTCTCTTATTGTCTACGCGCGTACATATATGTTGGTTCCCTTTTGCCTTAAAAAGTGTGCTTAGCCAATATACTATAATAAATATACCTGCATACCAGGAGGAATAAGCAGTTTCAGAAGAAGACTAGCAATAGCACTCATCATCACATATAAACTTGGCGATGTACCCAGCAAAGTGAGCCACTCTCTACAACAACGAGACAAAATACCTAATAACTCATTGTTTGCGTTCCTTCCCAAACAGCAACGCATAATAATATATATACTTGCCAAATACCATGTACAACTAATAACCTGAAACAAGAGACAGCGAAAAGTTATTGTGATTAAGTCATCAAACCACGCAGCAGGATAATTCCTTGGAAGAAACAATTCCATTTTCATACATACTCAAAACACGTCTCCGGGGATAGAAAAAATTGCATGTAAAAAAGCGGAAGCGGACAAAAACCTGCGTTTTTTTGTCCAAGTTCTTCTTGGGGGAACATCATCATTGCAGGGTATTTCACACAAAAATACATTGTATGAAAAGCTTGAGCTAGCAACCAAGGGGGATGAACATTGCATACCTTATTGTAGGACTCTCTGTGCGTAGGGGGATGATCTGACAGAAATATAGGGAGTATTGTTACGCTTTCGACTCTATCAAGACATTTCTTTCTGTTTACCGTACATGCATAGTTCACACTTCACACGTACTCAAACGACTAGCAGGCACCGCGACGTACATATTTTTGTGTTTGTTCTTCAACAGAGTTTTGTGTGTGCAGAGTGCATGTAAAAAACGCTCAAGTATTGAAGAGAGCGTGTGCTCCTCTCTATCTCTCTTATTTACACAGAAAGCCAAGTTTTTTTGTTTTGTTTACATATTTACATATTATCATCATATCGGAGGAGGAGAAAGCACTTGAAAAGACGTTTACCATGAACAAGTGTGATATACTTTTATGATGTTTGCTGTCCATCATTGTTATTATTGTAAAAACTGTTATTACTATTTATAAATATTTGTTTTTTTAATATTGACTCTTTTAAAACTGTAACACGAAAGACAAACGGAATTTTGATGTTGTATGGCATATAATAATAGCAACAGCATCAACAACAAGTGTGCCTTGAAAAAAAGGAAGTGAGAGAGTTTGCGCATCTCGTGGTACACAGACAGATAAATATGTACGAATAGAGTGACTAGCAATTTTGTGGGGTCACCTTTCGAACTCCTCGGCGTCTTGTGCAATAATAATAGTATGAAAACGAGGGAGGGTTTTAAGAGCTAAATAAAATGATATTGCAGCGAAAATTGCCCGTCTAATTTGGTCGGCTTGTGTAAAATCGAGAGAATAATGAAAGTGTGCGCTAACAATGAAAGATTAAGTGATGCTCTTGCCTTAAAAGATTTTCAGAGAAATTTTATATGCATTTTTATGTGCAGGAAGGCAAGGGACGGATCATAATATTAAGAGCCTTTTGTATTCTTCTTAAGCAAATTAAGTTCTCTTTGCGTGTCAAGACGGGCACAAGGTTGACAGGAGCCTCTGTTTTATAGTTTTGTATGATGACTGCTTGTTAGCACAGCAAACTTTAATGACTTAACAGTGTCGTTTTATTGTTATTGGCAGTATTGTCAGCAGCAGTACTATTGTTGTGCTTGCACATGATTTTTTTTCATCCTCCGTATTTTGCTTACCACCAAACCGTTGTCCATCAACCGTGACTGACCTCACTACGACCAGAAAAAGTATTCCGGTTGGTCATCCCCTGTCTATTATTGTGTTTTTCAAGAGATATATATTTTGTTTATAAGGCAAAATAGGAGCCCTGAACCGAGCCACACACTTTATTACTATTTGAAGCATGCTGCAGCTATATTATATGATGTGCAATAAAATCATCCCTTGAGAGCAACTTCTTCTTTGCCATTCATTGTTTTGAGGGGGAAGGAGACTTGTGCCTTTTTTGATATGCCTTAAGATGACTTGATGAAAGTGTCCCAGTCCTACTTTACGACACCCAGGGTGTGGGTGGCTGTCATTTACTGAGCAGTATCGTCCCTTATTTTACATGCGCAGCAACAAAAATACGCGTTGGAAGAGACTTTTCTGCTTATTTCTTAACATGAGTTTGCGTAAGGTGGACAAATTGAGATCTCTCCAGGCTTTAGTGATCCCACATAAGAAAACGCATCAGAACTAACGTCTTGGTTTTTAAGTAGTTTGTGCCAAAGCAAAAGTCTCTTTCGGTTCTGGAAGAAAATCATACAGAGTACGAGTAAGCGATGGTGTTCAGAACTGTTTCAGTTCAGTTTGATGATGTCATTAAATTAAAACTGTGTTCATTATAGAAGAATTCAGAAGATAGGAAAGTGTGACTATATGGCTGAAATGAGAAAACAGTTTTCCAGTGAAACACATAATACGTTTATACTACAATGTTCAAAGTGTTTGACTTTTTCGGAGGAGGTTGAAATTGTTCCTGTGAATTGTTTAGCAAAGAGTGATTTTAAAAGGGATTTTTATAGTTTTAAGGAAAAACATTGTTGTAGTAGCGGCTATTTTTGCCAGTTTAGAAATTTCTTGTGAAAGTAGAGGGCTGACCTGACCAGCAGGCAGGTCAGATTCCTACATCCAAGCTTTCTAAATGAAACAACGAAGTTTGGAACCGTATCCTGCTTGGGCGGACGCCCAACTTGCGTCGAAGTATATTCGGAAGGTGGGATTAACTTAATTTTAAAAAATGCCACTTTTTAAATATTTCATGAATTATGCATGCTTTTATCCAAAATGGCGTTGAAGCACCATTTGTACATCATTTTCAAACAAATTCACTGCTAAAGCTCGTGAGATTCAATTCATTTATTCTTATAAATGCACTCATATCATAAATTCCCTGCATTTATTAGTTTTATTTTATCGAAAAATATTCAGATTTTAAGCTTAAAGTTTATCGTTATCGTTCTTAAAATTCTTAGTATCCAAAAACTTTTACGATGTTTTTGTACTTGAAAATCATAAAATGCATGAAGAGAAGAACTTAACCCAGCACAAATACCATTATTCTGCATTTAAGGCGATATTAAGGATTATATAGATAAAGCGTTTTAGTTTTATCAGTATCTGATATTTTAGTATCCTTGTTCACAAGATTAAATGGGGAGTAGTAGCATTTGTATCTGCAGTAGTCACGCACATTTTATTTTTGAAGACGGACAAGATAGAGATAAGGAAGCCAATTCTAGTGATTCTTGTGACTTTGCTTTTTCCGTAGACAATGGTGCAAAGTAATGTGTGCTTCAAGTGAAGCAAATAATGAAATATTTTTGATGGAGTATGATTTATGAGCAATTGAGGGAGACTTTTTGAAGCATGTTTTCCATTTTTCGTATGCAATCTGAGAATGACCTTTTGTCTTGCCGTTACTTTACTTTCTTGCCTCATATTTATCGAATCCTGGCATCTTTTTGGGCTGATAATGTTTTGACTTTTCGTGGTGATGTCTGGCGGTACCTGTGGCCATTTATTGTTTCCAATAGGTTGGGTTTAAACAGCTCTCTTCATAGTCATAAAACCAAATGAATCAGTTTTATTGATATGCCCACTATTTAGGCTAAGGGTAGGGATGGGATGGGATATGCTCATTTTAGGGATCATCCAAACTAAGCCACAAGAAAATGTTTTGCATGGTGTTCTCCTTCAAAGATAAAGATGTCTTTGAAGAGAATACGAATACGGACTCTGCACGTATAAGTCATCGTAGTTGTATGTATGTAGTTTACGCTGATTTCGTATGACATAAGAAAACGATGCACTTGAGTTGAGAAAAAGTATTATTACCAAGTTGAAAGCTAATTTGATTGATTGTTTGCTGACAATTATAGGGGAAAGCCCGTGGAAGCAGAGTTGGCTTATGGGTCCGAGGAGAGTCACAGAAGAAGCTCGGGTATGTCGGGAAGTTTGCGATGAGACGCGGAGGACTTCTTATCTTTGTCGGCATCGTCTTCCTTAGTTGTCTTTGCATTGGCTTTCAAAGTATTAGGTTGGATACAACTCTGGCCACGTTATGGACACCTGGTAAGTTTTTGATTGAATGGACATTCTAAGAAAATTAATTAGTGATGACGTGATGAGCCGTGCAATTTTTTGGCATTGATTGGTTTTTGGAGTAGCTTCTACTCACATTACATCTCATATCAAAGAAAAGTGTGCATTCAATCAAGACTTCAGTTACGGCAATGTGACATTTACATTCTTTTTCAGATTCGGGTCGGCTTTACACAGATCTGAATTATGTGATTAAATCATCTGGCTTAACGACTGATACCAATGAAATGCTAATACAGACACCAAAAGCAGATTCCCATCATTCAATCCTTAATGCAAAGGCACTACTGGAACACTTGGAAGTACTTCGAAAGGCTTTATCTGTAACTGTTGATCTCTTTGATGTGTACGTATAAATTCTAAAGCAAACACTTAAAACCATATTTTTTTCGTCTTGAACTGCATATACTCATTCCAGTCTTTCGTTTTGATTTCAGTACGTGGAATATGAAAGATTTGTGTTATTCCGCAAATATTCCAACTTTCGACGAACAATTTATTGACCAGATCTTTGAAAGAGTTTTTCCATGCGTGATCGTTACTCCTTTGGACTGCTTCTGGGAAGGATCCAAATTACTGGGACCCGATGTTCCTATAAAAATTCCTGGATTGGAACTAGGGTTGAAATGGACAAATCTAAATCCTCAAGAACTTTTGTTCAAGACAAGACTGGGTGGACAAGTAGGAGAGTCACATATGGCCACGTTTGAAATTTTGGAGGGATTCATGAAAAGAGCAGGCATCGGCACTGGATACCAGGAAAAACCTTGCTTGAATCCCAAAGATGATGACTGCCCTATTACAGCTCCCAACAAGGGCTTGGACACACCACCAGATGTGGCGTCGGTCATGTCCCGCGGGTGTTCGGGGTTCGCTCCCAGATTCATGCATTGGGCACCAGATTTGATTATCGGAGGACCGGTTCACAATAAATCAGGACAACTTGCTCGGTAAGATACACTTCCACAGTGAATATAATACTGCACTGTTGTGCATAAAGAATTTTGCGACAATGTTTCCAACTAGTATTTGTACAAACTGCACCATCATATTTTCTAAAATGTGCAATAATATATTATAATTGCAGTGCGGGAGGCCTTATGTCAACTGTGCAGTTGATGTCATCATCCGAGCTGTATGACTTCAACAAGGAGACATGGAGGCTCAATCATGTAGAATGGACGGAAGCAAAGGCCCAAGCAGTTTTAACGGCGTGGCAAGCTAGATTTAACGAGGAAGTAAGGTATCTTACTGAGGATGAAGATAGAAACACCCACTTCAACTTCTATTCATTTACGGCATCAGGATTGGATTCAGTTCTGGAAAGTGCATCACAGTTCTCCTACACGTCAGCCGGATTTCGTGTTGCGGGTTTGTGCTATATACAATAGATGATAGAGTTTTTAAAGATTTTTTTGCGAAATCTATCAACAATAACTTGAATACTTGTAATTTTTCGCAGGAGTGATGTTCTTGGCCATCATAGTTGGAGTGTTATTTGATGGTGGCAATGCAGCGATAAGTTGGAAAGTGCGCGTTGCTTTGATATTTGGTGGTACTGCAGTAGCTCTCTTGGGAACGGCAGCAGGATGTGGCGTAGCTGGGTTTCTGAAGATTCCATTTAATGTTGCATCCGTACAAGTTCTTCCATATCTAGCCATGTCCCTCATTTCACAAGTGCTATATGTGCTTCTGCATTCTCAACTAAACACTGGCACCGATGCAAAGACATCTTTAAAGAAATACGGGTTCTCCATTTTGTTGGGAATATTAATGGCATCAGTTCTTATTGTTGCTGGAGCTTTATTCCCCATTCCTGCAGTACGATCTTTGGCTTTACAGGTAACAGTTTACAAAGTTGCAATTAGCCAATGTAACAAAATTTGGTGTTTCAAGATAATATTAAACCCATCTTTTTCTGTAGGCTGCCATATTTCTTGCGGTAGGCTCACTTGCTCTACTGGTAGTTTACCCAGCCTTCTGCCAGTTATTATTGAAGAAAACAAAAGGGTGGGGAAACTCCAAGAACGTCGGCGCCAACGTCGTCAATACAGGAAATAAAAGCCAGCCCAATTTGGGCTCACTTAGATCAACTCCATTGAACAGTTTCAAGAATAACAACATTACGTTGAACAACGAGAAAAATGGCCAGGAAAAGCAATATTGCAATTTACTCAACAACGAACGATCTACTACTGGAACTAAGGCGGAAGATATTGATGTGGAGATGGCCAACAATGATGAAGATGTTTCAGAAAAATGTCATGTGAAGGCGTGGCCGATCATGTACATTCAGTTAATGAACTGGAAATGGTTTAGCGTAAGCAAATTATTATGTTTTATTATATCGGCTATTGAAAATAATATTTTATGTTATGTGAATGTGGAAAATAAGTTAGCAATTTATTTTTACAGGGCATTACAATGGTACTTTACCTAGCATGCATTGTTGTGTCAGCCTTTGGACTCACAAGGCTTCGCATTGGCTTGCCAATTACTGACGTAGTGCCATCGCATTCCTCTGAGTGGGAATTTCTTACTGCTCAAGGAAAGCTCTTCCCGGTGTATCACATCAGAGCTGTAACAAAGTCAAACCTTGATTATCCCAACAATCAAAAGTACGTAATATTTTTTGCAAATTCTTACACTTTAGCAAATATTTATACTTATGAGTTTACTATACTGTTGTATATTTTGGCTATCAGGTTGCTTCACAAGTTCCATGAAACTATGAGTGGTCTACCGTGGGTCATACGAGATGACAATGGTGGAGTTACCCCAATGTGGTTGACAGTGTTTAAAACATGGCTAGAGAGGTTGCAAAAGGTTTTTGATGAGGAATGGAAACTTGGTTATCTCCACAAAGAGGGATGGACTGACTACGCCAGTGCTGATGGCATTCTGGCTTGGAAACTTGCTGTGCAGACTGGACACGTAGACCATCCAGTAGATATCACACAGGTACTTTTAGGAGACACATCATATTATACTATACCCTGTCGCTGTCAAAGTCATTGGTTGTTGTCGTGACTTATACATTATGTATTTTACTTTTGTAGATTCCATCTAACCGGTTGGTCGACGATGGTATAATCAATTCAAGAGCATTTTACGTTTACTTAACGGCGTGGGCTTGGAATGACCCCCTTGCTTATGGTTCAACCGCTTCAAATCTTAAGCCAGAGCCCCGAAACTGGGTACATAGCCCAGAGGACAAAGATCTTAGAATTCCAAAATCAGCCCCAATTAAGTATGCTGAAATTTCTTACTTGTTAAGAACATCAAAAGAAGATGGATCTCAAGAAGGAGATCAAGGTATGTAGCAAACCTTTTTATAGCTACTAACTGAGCAAGATGCTATAAAACGAACGTGTACAACATTGTATTTTTCTTTTACAACAGAGTCGCAGATACTGGATTTCGTAAAAGAAATAAGATCCATCTGCGAAAAGTTTGAAGCGAGAGGTTTGCCAGTTTTCCCATGGGGCAATCCCTTTAGGTTTTATGATCAGTATTTGAATCTGCCGTATTTCTCAGCGTTGGTCATTGGTATGGCAGTTGGGAGCGTTTGTTTCATCCTATTTTTCGCTTTGGGGCTATCCCTTCGCCCCGTTGGAGTCGTCGTAGTTGTAGCAGTCGTTGCATCAATGCAAATAGCCGGTGCGATCGGCTGGCTTGGCGTTGGTCTCAACGCATTACCGGTGGAAATTGCTTTGTTGGGTGTCAGTCTGGTCGTATTTCCCACTGTACAAATTGTTGTGGTAAGTTCAGTTTAGCTTTCACTTAAAATAAAACTTAAAACTTTCACGCAAAGGCAGTTTTAAAAAATTGTATGTTTTTGTTTGATTATTTGTAGGCATTTTGCTGCATTCCCGGGTCGATATCTGATCGACGATCGGTCTCATTTTCTCTTGTGGGACCACCGTGTGTACAGAGTCTGATATTAACTTCGCTAACAGCTTTAATTCTGTACTCGCCTGAATTTACTTTCATTTTTACACATTTCACACTTTTGATTGCACTTTCCTCCGTTTTTGCATTGTTGAATGTGCTTCTTCTCGTCCCAGTTCTACTCGCGTTATTTAAGCCACAATCATGGCTTGTAGGCAATATGCCTGAAGATCCAGCATATCTTGAACCTTTAACCCCTTCACCAGTTCCAAAACGAGGTGGTAGTTCAAGGTCTGGCGGTCGAAGCAGCAATAGACCCGGTGGCAAAAGCTCTTCTCGTGGTAATTACCCACCCGCACCTAGTGTCAGAGGGTCAAACTCCCGAAATGCATACGGATCTAACCGTGGCCATACTAGGGCACTCAGTGAGCATAGTCTTTCCACGATTACTGAGGAACCTACTTCCTGTGCAACAAGAAGGTACGTTAGCCTCATGATTCATTTTATCATACAAATTGCACAGCCAAAATGTACTTTTGAAGGAGAAGGAAAACCTCAATATATTTTTAATAATACGTTTTTTTGTCTTATAGGAGTGCGGAAATTGTAGTACAGCCACAAGTGGTAGTTGAAACTTTTGATAGAGACGCCAATTCAACTACAACGAAAGTATCTGCGAAACTGAAAGTTGAAGTTCACTCCTCTGTGCACAGTAGTGGTGGCAATACTAATCCTCACTCCAGTGTGAACACATCCACGAATATGTAAGCACAATTTTTGAATGATCACTTTTTTGCTCTTTTAATACAATATCATCTAGTGAGGAAGATTTTTTATGAATTTAATCTTTGACTGTAGGAGTGAAAATTCTGGAACCTCGACATCCACAAGCAGTTCTGGTAGTTTCACTTCGTCATCGGCGTCGTCCACGTCTTCGTACAATGAAAGACTTTCAATGGATGAATGAGTCTGAAGCTTATCATGTTTTAAATCTCTAGGACCAACTGTATACTCCCTTCACATAATGTCATATCAGTGTTACAAGAACACACTTTAAATTAGTGTTTTTCGAACCAAAGTTTTGTATTTTATTCTGAAATGATTGTAATGTAACTTGTAAGTAGGTGTAAATAATGAACCGGCAGTATTTAACTAGGTTATATAATGTAGCTTTTATTCTTGTTGATGTAATACCAGTACAATATTATATACTTAATTTTATAATCTGATACACAGTACTCACTCAGGTGAACAGTTTTAATTATGTTACCGTGTTTAAAATAATTATTTTGACAAAAAAATGCATGTATTTCAGGGAACCGTCAATATTAAAGACAATTGCAACGAAGAATGTAAACGAATTAAAGTCGCAATGAAGATAAAATACCGTTTCTTTCGGATCAGAAATTTAAATTCATTTTTTATGTTTGAAATACATACCAAATCTGTCTAATCCGTACTTGTCGTTTATACTACCTTTTCATTATTAATTCAAATAAAGACAATACGGATAAAGTAATTTCATCTCGAGAAACTAAAAACCGCGGAATAACCGAACTAATATTTAATATAACATGTCAAGTTGACAGCAACATTCACACAACTTACACAGCAATTCAGTTTATCTCTCCCGTCATGGCTCGGCTTTCTTACACAATTTCAATGTGGACCCAACGGAAGGTAGGTGGAATATCCTCATCTTCAACTTTTGCCTTGTCTTCCGTATTTATGTCCTTGCCTTCCTGTTTCGTTTCAGCCTTTTCAGCCTTTGCAACCAGGTTTGGCCTACATTTGCACGAAATAAAAAAATAAAGTATAAAAAAAGCATTCATTCCAAAATGAAAATCATAAAATAAGGTGAATGGACGGATTCAAGTACCTTTTGGCTTTCCCTGCTTCCATTGGAGGAGAAACTGGAAATTCACTGTCGGATTCTCCAGAAGATCCAACAGAATATACGTCCCTAAAATGAAACAAAAATAATTTACCAACTACTGCAACCCAAAATATCATAAGACATGAATAACAAGAAAGAAAATCAAGACAATTAAAATGCATACATGTAATGGAGGTGGGCTTCATTTCCATGAAACATGTTTCTCCCCTCGACTTCAACACTTCCTTGATTACCTGGATTGGACCTTATAAAAAAATAAACCAACAATTAAAAATGGATATATCTGATGCTTGTTTGTCCTCTAGAATTGAGAATAATTTCGTTCAAATATTGTTTTGTCTTACCCACTGGCACGTGCGGACAGCGCCGGATAATTTCTAGTCACCTCCTCGTTTTGGACTTGAGCCCGGATTCTATCCAGTTCCGCAGCCTCTGCACGTAGCAATAATCGCGTAAACACGTCGTCATCACTTTCATACGCAAGACGTGCCAATTGACGATTGCTCGGAGTTAAGGGGTACTCCCAATCATCCTCGGATCCCCCCATTGCCAACAAGCCCGCCTCGGCTTCCAGAAATCCTCGAGCTGATGAAGGTCGTACTCGCTGCACTCGATTGAACGCAGGATTCAATAGATTGCGTTCGAACACCCTTAAACAAGAATTAAAGCCAAATCAATTTTTAACATGGTCGCACAAAAACAAAATTGAACAAAACTGGGCAAGCACAGAAAGCGCACACTTAAAAAGAACCGACTGAAATGAAATCTGAAGATCAGGTTAAACAAAAAGGGAAAGAAGAGATTTTCATACAAAAATCGTCGTTCTTTGAACCCAGAAACCCAGTCAAGAAAAAATATTCTTCAAGTGGTTCATCATTCAATCAGAAAACAAACCTTACAATGACATTTGAAAACTTACATTCCGATCTCAAATTTGACCTCGGCCGCTTTAGTACGTGTTATTCTGGCTGGACTGCAACAAATAGAAATTTGCGTTTTCTAAAATAGCTTGTCGCCAGTCTCAAACAATGGTCAATGTCAAACCGAAATCGCTAGGTTAAGCACCGGAATCAGACCAGTTGAAAGTTGCAGTGCAAAAATGATAATGACTGAATTAGTAAGGAATCCGAAGACTGAAGGTTAAACAGCCCAAATGCAAGAGCAAGTAATCCGACAGATTTCTTGTTCTAGAACAATAAAGGAAACCTAGACTCGAGACAAATAAATGATCAACGTTCAGACATACAATGAACAATTAAGATAAGACCATGCGAAATTAATACCGTCTCTACCGTATCTTCAGACTACGTCAACGTATTTAATGCGCAGGTTTGACATTAGTAGGTTCCACCTTCTGAATACTACTCGCCTGTCCACTAATATTCTGAACGGAAGTAGACTAATATAAAGTTTATTTGTGCTATTATCAGCCCAAAATGTGGGTAATATTATTTTATGTAAATTCAAGACAGTCTCCTGATTTCAGCGAATAGAGTAAGAACAATTGTGCAATTAAACACGTCACAACATTTTTGCTTCAATTTTACTTTCATGTATTAATATCATCATGTATTTTTCTCCTTCTTTGCATGTATTCACGTTGTATTCAATTAACAATTCATATTTAGAGTTGAAATTAGGACAATGGCATATTATTCTTAGGAATGCCATTTAATCGGAATTTTACAAGGTGTCGAAAGGGGAGTAATTAACTTCATTCCATGCCACTTTAGCAGGAGGTTGTAGCTTGTTCGCAGCAGACGTGGCTGTGAAAGACAATGGGGTATGATGATCCAGGTGTTTTTGCAACGTGGAGTAAAGGAGCTCGTCCAATGACATAAATTCGAGCATTTTGGCAATATCCGTGTTGTCCTTATAAAATGACAGAATGAATCGAGCCTTTTCTCTGAGCTGCTTTGCATCTTCAAACTTTTGGTAAATTGTCATTACATTGGCTCCACCGTCGGATTCCCTGAGAAATCGAAGTTCGTCGGGTAGAAGCACACCGAGGCAAAATTGCTTATGATAAATGATTTCACCTGACCCAAATTTTATGCAAATGATAGTTGTATTGTATTAAACGTTTCAAGAAACATAGTTTAGACTAGGTTTAAATCGTTAATTTTGACTGGTAGATATCATCATCATGTGCCCAGTTCTATTACCATATCTCAAAGAGAACCCTGGAAGTATGTGGGAAACTACAGTAAGGCATTCATCGCATAGTTTAACAACAAGCTTAGCTGCATTCACCAATAATTCCCTGATGTTTTGACAAATGGATATATTCAAATGGAATACCTTGGGATAAATATGTAGGATACATTTAAATGGGTATTCAAATGGAATTCCTTGAGATAAATGTATAAAAATTACCTCACCGATTCCTTGGGATAGATGTGTAATTACGTAGCATTTGGCATGAAATAGAATGGCATGATTTTTATGCAAAGTCCTCCCTTCATGATGCTTAATTAGGGCCAGTAGCTTTTTAAGTCCCAATAAATCCGCAAAGCGCTTGGCTTTAGAAAAGTTAATTTCTTTGTACTTGAGTTGTGAAATGAACTGTTTTGATTCATCCAGTTCTAGTTGAATTCGTGTCATGTAATTTTGAACCAGTTTCCCTGATCGTGAGCAGTGACATGAGTCGCATCTCCAAAGAGTCTCGGGATCACAGGGATCCACCGGATGAAGATTTCCTTCCATGCAACCCTTGACCGGGTCAAAAAACTCAAAGTTGATGCATTTGACTGTGGAGAAGTCCGAGTCCAATTCCGTCGGAGATTTGCACCTTTCACAGGAGCAATGAATGCCAATGTTGCGAAGGTGTTGTTGCCTCATTTTGGTGCTCAGCAAGAGGACGTCATCAGAAACTCTACTGATGGAAAGAGGGTCATCCACGTTAATGTCGACACGAGCATAACAAAACAGTTGATAAGTGGTTTTGATTGACCAGAGTGCGTTTGGAGTACAACTATGTTGCGAAATTGTGATTCTTGGATACAGCAGCATGTTTTCCCTAAGATTTTCATGAAATTATGTTTGCTATGAGTTTCTTCAAAAACTTTTTTCGGGTCATAAATACGCTACCTACTTTTCAAAACCAAGTTCCGTGGGTAAAGCATTCCAGTTTAAAATGCTAATAACCCGTGAAACCAAGTTCCTTGAAAAACGCTTTTGGAGCTGAAAATGCCGAAGTTGATTCATAACATCGCTCACTACATCCTTTTCAATCGCATGTTGCTTCTTCAATTGGGCGTCTGTGATGGGATTTCCTTCATCAAACAGTCTTTCCAACTGTTTGGACGTTGGGTTAGTATCTAATGATAAGATCTTGTTCCATGTTTTCAGGTCAGTTTCTTTTGTAAGAAGGCATCGGAGAATCAAAATAAATCTGGCTGGTTTAACAATATTAAACTCTGTTTCAGGTTTTCCATGAAAAATTGAGCATTCCATGAGAGAATGTATTGGATCCTAAAACCATGAAAATATTATATCGTGTAGCAATTATTATTAAAAATGCAATTTCAAACTTTCACTTTGTTTGACAGTACCTGTGAGCACTTTTGGCTGCAAACAGGCCATTGACATTTACTACACAATCTTCCATCCAGAACAAGTGAACAACAGGTAATACATGTTGACCTCTGCTTTGAACTTGTTAAAAAGCAGTAGCGCATGGCATCAGGACTCAAAAGGTTATCATCTGGCCCTCGAATGATTGGCGTATCAAAGAATATGATCGATCCTGACTTGAATTCATTTCGTGTAATTAATGCTCGCTGTTTATTGAGCCCAATCTTTTTAATTTTTACTGGGTGCACAGCCACACATTCTTTGTCATGCGCATCCCAATGTTGAAGCCGATGATCATGCGAGCAATAGCCAATTAATCGACATCTTGGACAATACACAGCACTCGCGTTTCCACAAACAGCACATAAATTGGAGAGTGGGCTTGATTCGCTAGAACTGGCGTCGGTGCAAGTACTCTCCATGAGGATGTTGGCTGTAAAATATAGGGTTGATCGCGCAAAAAACGAAAATATCCCCGCTTTGAAAGCAATTTCAATGAAATTATTTCTTTTGATTGTTTGCTTTGTCCCTTTAGTACAAGGAGAAGTAAGAAGCTAATTAATATATAAGTATATGTTTCCAAGAGAATACTAAAACTATACATAATATGCAATGCATCAGTAATTGAGGTGTTATAACTAGTACCCTAGTTTAGTAGTGTGCAGGAATGAATAAACTACCTATTTCATAAAAATACTTTTAAAAACTATTTTCGATCTATGATTCAAGGAGACTCATTGTTCAAACATATTGTGTTAACGAAACTAGAAAAGAATCTTTATTTTTACAATAATAATGAACAAGCGCAGATATCAATCTGTGCGTGTATGCAAAATTCAAATGGAAAATGTAAATGAAATGTAAATATGCAATGTCAACGCAAACTGTTGTGTTGTAATTAAATAGCATTAGATTGCCAGCCTATTACATGTTACAAGAGTGCTTAATTCAACAATCAGGTAACAACTGACCATTCATCTACAAATCTTCAACACTATAATGGGATCATGCATACTCGCAACAATTTTTTCTATCAACACTACACAGTGCATTGCATAGACATGTCATGTTGTCCTAAATAAGTTTAACGATTAAATGAATACATAATATCATTAACATTCTAGAGATACACTACATGCTATGCATGTCTGATGTCATTTGTATTTTTGTTATATTACATATTATGCAAAACATTTTTCCGTGCAGAATCGTGTTTTTGAATTGAGGTTAAAGGCTGTCAAATATAACGTTTGTCATTAGTTAGTCTTCTGGTTTGGTGGTGATCAGATTAGAATTAAACATAATGGCTGACACGGGAGTTTCTGAAATTACACCAGTTCCACGGTCACTCTCACCCACCCCGAAGGGGCCAGAGGGACCTTTCTATCTTCCAAAACAACCGCTTCGTAGTGACATCAGGGAAGACAGGGAAGGACTTCCGTTCCTCATGAAATTCGTTGTTCTTGATTCAAGCAATGGGAGACCGATTTCCAACGCAGAGGTTCATGCCTGGCATGCTGACGCCAATGGCATATATTCTTCATATCTAGGGTTATACCCTCTGGGTAAGTTCATCAGAAATATTTTTAAATACAAGTATATAGGTACCTATACATTTATTGGCCATGCTAAAATGAACCAATGCAATGTAAAAATAAGCCAAGATTGTTGCATAATTGTAGAAAAACATGAAATTCGTGGCGAAGGACATGTTGAACCTACGGATGACTCAACCTTCCTGCGTGGCATTCAACCAACAAACTCAGATGGATCTGCTGTTTTTCAAACAATTTTTCCAGGATGGTATGGGGCCAGAACTCCTCATATTCATTTTAAAGTGTTCGTGGGAGGAAAAAATTGCTACACAGGAGAAGTTTATTTTGATGATGCTCTTACTGACGAAATCATAGAAAAGCGTGTAAAGCCATATTCCGAACGGGATGCGTCAAATAAGAAAACAAATGACAAAGATCCATTGTTCGGAAAATATAATGGGATCAAAACTGTTGCTAAACCAGAGGGTGATGTCACAGAAGCTCTTAGTGCCTCTCTAAATGTTGTTGTCTGCGTATAATCCTTGGTTTTAGCATATGTGGCATAGTTTTAAAATGTATGGCTTCATAAAAGTTACTGGTTAACTCAATGTGTATATCCACTGTAAATTGTAAGTTGGTATTTTAAAATGTATGCAGCAGCGGACGGAGCAGTAGCTGTTTTGCTTGCTGATTAGCAGTTAGCATCTCTCATAATGCTACAAAGTAACACTAAGTATAATGCATTATACTATCTAATTGTATTACCTTTATGAAATTAAAGAAATATAACAATTTATTAGTATCTTAAAGAGTAAATTTAATTTAATTTTAAACCAGAAAACCCACAACAGCGGTATTAATTCTTAATAAAGGAGCTTAACGTTTATTTCAGGAAATGGAGAAGGTACTTTATTTGAGTTTATTTTAAAGAGAATAGTAAATAGAGAGCATTGAAGCTGAATTATATTATACTGTATTCATTGAATCTCCCAAAACAATTTCCATGTACTCATGTTGCAACTTGTTCCAACAGTATGGTTCCATCGAAAAGGTGGAAAAAAATGAGCGCTTGTCCTGTTGGAAGGATTCTGGATTGGATAAGTAAGTTACTAATCTGTCGTACAAGTCCTTTTCCGAGTCGTAAAGACACTGCTTAAATGGAAAAATTTCTGGATACACCAATTTGTTTGGGGCGAGAGGTAAACATTGGTAGTGGACACTTTCCAGCCTGTACAGAAAACAATAACAAAAGCATGCTACATTTCAAATTTTTGATTGTTACCGAACCGTCAACCGATCAATGACTGATTTACATTGCCACTCCGAAGAATTCATGATGAGCTGTAGAAATCACTATGTCCGAGTGTTTGAGTACGTTATAGTACTGCTCCTTATCACTAACAAAGCCAAAGTGGTCAATAAACTCAGCCAAGTTGGAACGGGCTTCCTCAAAAATGGGAGGGTTATCAGTGAAACTTTCTCCGAGAATGCTAACACGAAAGTTAGATTTTCCCTGTGCTTTTAGTTTGAACAAAACTCTGAAAAACATTTCTGGATTTTTGTCGAATTCCCTAAAAATAAAGGTAAAAAAGATTGCGAGTTGTAAGAATTATTAAAAATTATTTTAAGGCTATTACTGACTGCAGCATTATCATCTCTGCATTCAGCATGCACTCACCATCTGTGGGGCCACACGAGACGCAGATTTCCATCAACTTGAAGGTCTAACGAATGGTTACTTGGACCTGTTAACTGTAATGGAAAATACAAAACTCTACATTTTGGTTCAATTTGTTCTCTCAAGTTCTTAGGTCGGTGATCTGGTTGTAGTTTGAAAAATGTCTTGATATTGCTCAGAAATGATTCCTGATTGAATTTGGAATTGAAAAGGATCACATCGGCAGCTAAGCTGTATAAGATAAGAAACGAGATAACAAAAAAATATATAATTTTTGTGTGCAACAAAAAACAAAAGACTGAAGTTATTTTCAGTAATTCATACCATGACATAATTTGATTGTATCCATATTGGAAATCTCTGTCTTTGGAATTGCGTACAGGGTAGACCAACTGATTTTCGTGAAAGTAAATGATCTTTTTACAGCATTGCAGATCCGGTCGTAGTCCTATCAGCTCGTGCAATGGAAGAACACAACTTGAGAAAATACACCTGCACAGTTAACAATGCATAATTCATTTGCTATTGACATAATGAATATAAAAGGTTATTTACTGGACCAGACAAATAAGCAAGCATCACTTTTAAAGCTTACCTTAAATTTTCCGTTTTTGGAATATTTTGTGCAAAGTATAAAGCACTTGTCCGAGCCCTCCAGTGCCATTTTTTCCCGGTCATTGTTAAAAGCATCACATTTACATCTTTAAGTGTTTTCAGGTGTTCGTAAAGTGCATCCATCAATACTTTATGCGAACCAGCATAGTATGGTTCTATTAATAGCACATCAGATTTCATTTTCAACCAACAAATGATGTGCAATTCCTGTTTAGTGATTTCTACGAGTCGATATTATTATAGTCTGGAAAATCTGTGAAGAAAACATGAAATATGACGTGCGTAATTTTTCATCGTCTATTTAAGGACTTCTTAGATCCAAACTAATAACATTAACATTATTTCTATTTGAAAAATTCGTTTTCATATAATGTGCATGTTTGGTTTAGGAATTTCCCATTCCCAAATGAATACAGTCATTTATTCTTTGATGCATGTACCTTGTCAATCGTCGTCAGATATAATGTATGCAAAAGGAGATTCAGGAAATCCTTGTAATTTCTCTTAAATGCACAATTTTGTTTGTTGGTGACCAGCAGTAGGGCAAATTCGAACAAATATTCATGCTGCAAATGATCTTTCCGAATGCGATGAATAATATTCCTCTTATTACATCATCATATACGCATGTCAAACTTAACATTGCTATATTGTTAGTATTACTGCACAAACGGGATTTGGATTGGAATGCATTCGGTGCACACTAAGTTTAAAATGATCTGAGTTGGAGCTATAGGGCAGGCCACAAATGTCATTATTTTTGTCCTTGAAAATTTGCAAGCAGATAACTCATGTACGTACTTTGGATTTAGATTGAAAATCGCTAATATATCTACATAATGCAATGCTTTAATCTTTAATAATACATGCACTCATCATATTCCTGCTCGTATCTCATATTAAGTACATAAAAACTTCTCTGCGATGATGTAAAATTCCACCGATCTAGTAGAAGTGTACGTAAACAAATTTCAGATACATTAAAATAAATAGCTAAGTGATCATTTCCATTTTTACGATAGGTTTAACTAGTGGATGTCGATCTGGATAAATGTCCGACATGAATATAGCAACGTAATCTGGCCAACGCCAGAGAAGAACAAAGTCTAGTCGGGTGTTTTTATGCTATTCCTTTCCTTATTCCTACCTCCATGGCCAGAAACTTATTGCTAAAGAAATTCAATGTATTTTTACGTACTTGATCTTGAAGAAGAATGCATATGAACGGAATGAAGCACATGATCACAGACAGAATATTCGATATTTCATACCATTACTTCCAGTATTCCATATTCCACTGATGCTATACGTATACTACTGCTAACACACTATATCCTTTCCATCAATTTCTACTAGCACGAACTCACATGGAGAACTTTTAGTATGCTAACTCACCTCATCGCACCAAACTAAAATTGAGTTGTTATATTAAGCATTCACTGAGAACTACAAGTTGCAGTTGTGAAATATCTATCGCGTTACACTTTACACGGTATGTTACCATTTAAATTTTTAAAACTTGGATTTAGTCTGAACTACTTTAATTTATTTGCCTTAGCTTTCTGTTAAACAGTATGCTTAACAAGAAAACCAAATCTCTGGAGCTTGTTTTAGCAAACAAGAAACATGTACCCTTAATAGACTTTTACAATATTTTGTGTGAACAAAAAGGCTATTATTGTTAGAGTATGAATAGTGAAATGAATATAAAATCCAAATAATATAACAAAAATTAAATAAAACTATTGATAAATGAAAACATTTTGACTGTGAAAACCGGATAATATTGTAAACTGTCTATTATCTTTCTGTTTAGAGAATCACGTATCACTTAGCACAGATAATTTATACTATACTAGGTATAATACTATTGAGACTGTGGCTGTAATACATGCTTATGGACATGTTGGCATGCATTGGTCTCCATTTCTGTGAAGATGTTGATTCTACATGTTAACTTGTAACTGAAGCTTGACTTTTTGATGAATTTTAGACAGTGCAACAGGAGCCACTTTTACTAAATTTGAAACACCGAAGTTTTATCCACATCAAGCAATAAAATGAGTGGGCGCAAGTTTTTTGTTGGGGGAAACTGGAAGATGAATGGCAATAAGGAGGAAATAAAGAAAATTGTTGAAACCTTGAATTCGGCCAACCTAAACGAAAATACAGGTTTGTGTTTCACAGAAACCTTTAGAAACATTGTTACATTCCTTGGCACCGACCTTAAGTCAATAAAAGAGTAAAAACTTCGACTTTCGTATAGATATTGTCGTCTCTCCACCCGCCTGCTATTTGGAGTACACGAAAGGACTCCTTTCCCCTAAAATCTTGACCGCTGGTCAAAACAGCTACAAAGTGGCCAAAGGTGCATTCACTGGAGATCTCTCCCCTCAAATGCTTATTGATGTTGGAGCGGACTGGGTTATCTTGGGTCACTCCGAGCGTCGAAATGTTTTCGGCGAAGGCGACCAGGTAAAAGGCTCGATAGTCTGTGTACTTGCAACTTTTGGCTTTGTGATTAACATGCCATAACATGTTTTCCTTTTATTGCTTATGGTTTAGCTAATTGCTGAGAAAGTGGCATACGCATTGGAATCAGGTTTAGGAGTTATTGCTTGCATTGGAGAAAAATTAGAAGAGCGAGAGGCAGGAAAAACTGAAGAGGTTGTTTTCGAACAGACAAAAATAATCGCAGCAAAGGTAAGTGGCCAATAAAATACAATAAGTAGCCGATGAATGAATGTATGATATAACTAATCTCAAATAAACTGCATCCATAGATTACCAATTGGGATAAAGTTGTTCTAGCGTATGAACCTGTATGGGCCATTGGAACCGGAAAAACTGCTACTCCCCAGCAGGTAAAAACAACAATTTAGCAAAATACGAATGCATAGGTATGCATATGTATGTGCTACAAATGTACTAAGGTGTAAGCTTTCAATTTTTATGCTATTTGGCATTTGGCAAATGTTCTGCCTCCTTCAAAAAGCACCGATTGCTTACTTTAATTAAGCTCACGGTTGTCGTTCTGAAGGAAAAGTAAAGTGCAGTTCTGGGTGTGGTACCACTGGCAAATTTATCTATGATGTACCTCAATCTGAACTGTAACATACATATAAATAGCTAATAGCTACAGTCACTGGCAATTTCAATCAGCAAATTTCGACCTTTTCAGGATACATGATTGCAGTTATGTTTTGTCTTCCATTTCACAGGCTCAAGACGTGCACGCCCAACTTAGAAAGTGGCTGAAAGAAAATGTTTCCGAGGCTGTTGCAAACTCCGTACGAATTATCTATGGCGGATCAGTAACTGGCGGAAATTGTAAGGAACTAGCACAATCTCCAGATATTGATGGATTTTTGGTGGGCGGAGCGTCGTTGAAACCCGAGTTCATAGATATTATCAATGCTCGTGGATAGACAAAAACAAGAAAATGAGTATGTGCTGATAGCGAATAATTCTGCTGAAAAGATATATGCAATCAAAATACCGAATAGACCTGAATATCAAACATAGAAGTTGTCAGTAGTCATTTGTTTGCCATAAGGAAAACTTCAGAGCAATTTTAATCTAATCATCTATTAGTGCATGCAAAGTATAAAACATTTACAGACTACAGACGTGTATTTCATTCGACTCTATAAAATAAAAGCTATATATTTTCAGTTAGAAGTTGAAGCTTTAAAAATAAATGAAAAATAAACTTTTGTTTTAAAAATTTATAGAATGTAATTATTTTTGCTCATCATCTTTTCATGAAGCATAACACCCCAAATTTGGAATCAATTCTTTATTGTTTCATTATTAACTCTTCAAATGTAATCTTCTTTCTGGACAATAGTCAGGACTTTTATAAGTCGTCTTGATATCAATATCGTATTAATGAAATGTGTCTTCATTGGCAGAAGCACTTGACAAATGTGTGATGAGGATTTCTTTTCTTCAAAGCACGTCCCTGACTAATTTGCATGGATCTTTTGAATATGAATGTTTTTGTATTATTTGACCTTCTCCGTCAACTTGTACCAGTACCTGCATTCAGCTAATGCAACATCCATATTCACGAATAGATAAATTATTATCTACCAATTATTTTGTATTCATTAATTGCAGGAACCGTTTTAACACAAATTAGAACATTATCTACAGAATTTTTTTAGTTCTAAAATTGCTTACAGTTTCTAGCTGGACAAGCCTTGCAAATAAGTTATTTGAAATCCACTTCTGCTAATAAACCAAGCAGTACGAAAAGAGGTAGGTAAGTTCATGAGCATTGTTCATACTTCATTGTATAAGTTTTAGAAGCCTATACTCCAACATGGTACATTTTATCATACGCATTTTTGAAGGAGCATCAGAGCTGGCAACAACAGCAGCAAAAGAGAGGCAATATGAGCAGCCCTCCTGTTTACCAAAGTTCCTTAATCCAGACACAAGTCTCATTTACAATTGCTACTATAATATGTAGCTTTATATTATGATACATAAAACAAAAGCTAACTAAGATTGACATGAAGATTGTACATGAACACAGCTGACAGCTAGAATTCCTAGCATCAAGTTTCCTGCATAAGTTACAAAAAGACAAAATACAAGCTCATAATTAT
The DNA here is from genome assembly GCA_029691765.1 of Entomobrya proxima. NCBI lineage: Eukaryota > Metazoa > Arthropoda > Collembola > Entomobryomorpha > Entomobryidae > Entomobrya > Entomobrya proxima. The sequence continues at coordinate 31,668,837 of CM056168.1, forward strand.
TTACAGGTATTATTTTATTATTTTATTGTTTGTTTGTTTAACAATACCAGCGCCAGCGCACCTATATAATTATGCTACAAGTTTAATAAGTGACAAAAACACGTTGTGTACTTACTACTTACCTAGCGTTAAGATAGATATTATATTATATTATTATACTATAATGTTTGATTTTAGTATACTGGCCATCGAATCACTGGAATATTGTTGTTGCAAACCAAACTTTCGTTGAATTTATTTCACTGCTCAATAATCTTTATGCGCTATGCCATCTGGACACTCTGGACCAACGAGGCGTTCTACGAGAACTCAAACCAACGTAGTAAGATTCCCAAAAAGTTTATCTGTTGTTGGCTATTTGGCAAATGAAAGCTAAATCTTTTGAAACAATTTTTATACAGGAAATTACCAGTCGTTACACTGGTTCTCACACTCCGGCTTATATTCATGACAATTCAGTAATGCATGCAAGAAATTGGCTGTCCGCTCATCCGGACAATTTCTTAAACTACCATCACACACCATTTCAACCACACCCTGTTGGTCATGTTGGTTCTTATCAAACCCCTTACCATCAGTATAACCATGCTAATAGCCATGGACATAATAATCACGTCAGTCGTGGTCATCAGCAGCAGAATCACATGCAAAATCATGTAGGATCAACCGACCACCAGGTTCCTGACTCCAGTAGATCACTTCGAAGTGGGCTCGGAAGCCAAACAAGGGTTGTGCAAGGTAGCCCCATTAAAGGCGGACATGGAAGTCAAACAAGAGACAGACACGGAAGCCCTACAAGAGGTGGACACGTTAACCGTACAAGTGGCGGCCACATTAGCCGTACGAGTGCTGGACACAACAGCCATGGGCGCGGCCATGACGTCAACGGCATATCGGTGGGAAGAAGTAAAAAACGCGGCGGTCACATTGCCGCCCCCACTTCTGCCGGACGTGGACATTCTGCTTCTGGCGATGCGGAAGAAACAATTGAATCAGATGATGCTGAGGATATACAGACAGGAACTTCTTCCAAGTCTAAAAATTCTCACAAGAAACTGGAAGTCGTATTAACTGTAGATCAAATGATGTACAACTGTCTCTTCTACATGTTTCTAATGCAGCACAAAAAAAATCCAATCAAACGTTCCGACTTGATAAAAGCTGCCATGAACTCTCAACACAAACAGTTCAACGAGGTGATGAAGAAGTTAGAGCAGATCTTGAAAAATGTGTTTGGAATGATCCTCATACGCCTTGGCAGAGATAAGGATAACCAACCTTACATAATCACAAATCCTGCAGAAGCTGCTGCCATGCTGGAAGCGGAGGAGGCAGCTGCACTTATTTCTGCGGCAAAAGGAAAGGGTAAAGGCAATGGAGAGACATCAACCACTTATATTCTCGTGAGCAAGTTTCCATGCAGTGTTTTTGAGAATAGCATGTGTGTAATGGGGAGGAGGGATCCAGAAGCTGACAGCAAGAAAACAGCCCTTTACTTGATTTTGTCAACCATATTCATGTTAAACCATCCCATTGATGAAGGTAGTTAAATGTATTAATTAAAGTGAAAGCAATAATTTGTATTGCACGTACATGTATGTATGAATTAATGAAATTGATATTTTAATTTAATATTTGATTCATTTCATGCATTAGAGATCATTTGGAAAATTATCCAGCAAATGGGATTCGGTCCAATGATCTGTGAAAAGAGGGAAGACCTGAGAAAATTTCTAAAATCGGTAATTTTATCGTTGATTGTCAGTCAATATTGCATGTTGGTACGTGTAAGTGATTTTCATATAATATCAACATATTATATCACTTTGTTTTCTTAGGAGTACGTTTTGCCATGCTACTTAAATATGGAGACAATTGAAGACCGAAATCCAAACTTAGCCAAGCGCAGTAAGGTCACTCCAACCAATTCGGGAACCGACAAACCTGTTGACTTGTCAGAATTTACCAAAGCAAAGTATACATGGGGTCCTCGATCAGAAAAAGAATACTCGAAATATTTCATGCTAAAATTTGTGACAGCTGTAAGTGTTTTAATTTAGTTTTACGATTCAATTATTTTAATTAATAATGTACAAAATGAAAATGTATGCATAATATTATTATAGCGCTTTCCTGGGAGAAAAATGTACGAATTTACAGTGCAGTACAATACGGTTCAGCGACACGATAAGGAGTCTTTTGACAAGGATAAGTATGAAACCTATGAAGACAATTATGACACCGACTCCGTGGCGGGACAGAATGGATCAGCGATAAGGATCAAGAAACAGCCAGGAGGAAAAGGAGAAACGTTTTCAATAGATGGTGAAAACACGGAGACCGAAACAGAGGTAGGGGACTGACCGGATTCATTCTTTAATTTGCGAAAGCCATCTCTAGACGTCCACTTTTTTATGCCTTAAACTCAAGGAGCCTTGTATAATTGTAAGAATTTCTTGATTTGACGTTACTCGTCAGTAAAGATTCCATTCTTATAGAGTATCATCGTTTGACAGTGCCTTTTTTATAATTCCTACTTGTAAGACAAAAGAATGATGATTTGAACGGATGCAAATTAACAATAATTATTATTATACAAATTGAAACTATGATGAATGAAACTGTTTAGCTTAGAAATGTTTTATTGTTAAAATTTTAACTATTTGACTGTTTGCTAAAAATAGTGAATAAATACATACTTAGACATATAATGTAGATCTAATTATCCAGGAAAACAGCAGTTCTCAATTTACTTCAATTATTTTTATGACTACATGTGGTATTCGATGTCGTTTCATGGGTATTGCTTACAGAACGTGTTGCATTCCTATTTGTGGCTAATAGAATGGTTCTCTCCATTTCCTGCAACTGTCTTTTTCCATGAGCAAGCATCATTCGAATTGCCTCTTCGTCATTAGTATCTTGTCTCAGTCTGAATTCTGCCCGTACCCAATTAACCCATTCCATTTGAAGAGGATGAAGATTCCTTACGGTTTTAGAAGCTCCACAAATGGATTGTGAAGGCGTTATCGGTTCAGGTGCTTCTGGTGACGTAGGTGTATCTATCATACGCCCAAGCCTAATGAAACCAATTACAATGACGCTGGATGGAACATCGGAAACCTACATTCAGTAATAATTTTGTTCAAAATACCTCATAAACCCTCTATAAAGTTTGAGCACTTCGGACCGTAACATAAACTGCTTTAGTGACATGGGAGGCTTTTGAAGCTGCAATTTGTAATAAAAAATAAGCATAAACACATCAGTTATCAGTAACAGTGTAAATTTTAGATAAGTCCGCATGATAGTTTCACAGAGTTTTGCATAAGACATACTTTCAAAAGTGTTGACGTAAGCGACGGCATTATAAAAAAATTTCGTCTTTTGTCTTTACAGTTCAGAATTAAACTTTCAGTTCACTTAAGAGCCTTAACTCCCAGTTAATAACTCGTCAATTTAAAAATACAAAACAAAAAGTGCTGAAAATGGTCTTCATCAGCTGTTGATCAGCTGTGGTCAATTATGTGTAGCCTTAATTTCGTTCGAAGGCCTGCGACCTGCAAGTTTTATCTTTTTGAAGCCTCCAAAACAGAGTAACTACACAAGAAACAAGTTAAATGACATACGTTGTGTAGCCAATGTTTCATTCATATAGAATCACAAAATTCGAGGCAAATTTCGTGCCTGTGAAAGTAGGTATAAATGAACTAGAAGCTCCCACGTTTTCCCGTTGCTGTTCTGTGTTTACTACAGTAAATGCTTTAATAGCTTGATTCACTATTTTCACAGTCATTTAGTTAATGACACTGCGCAAAGCACTTAATGCAAACAAAGTAACATTTTGTTAAAGTCGGCGTGAGTCCAACCAAGCGTAATAGCGCTTTAGAACAAGCACACGTGAGACGAAACTCAGCTGCATTCTAGATGCGATTGATGCTGCTGCTGCGATGCTGAACTTTTCATGCATGCATTTTCTCCAAATCATGTTTGTAATTTCGTGGAACCGTTTATCGGGCTAAATTGCGTTTATCAACGTTAAATAAGCATCATTACCAAAAAAATCCAGAAAATGACAATAGGAAAAATAACTGAATATTGAATGGTCAATTCAAAACATATTCAAGTTTCATTTTCTTTCATTTTTTTGAAAGTACTATGCATGGAGACATTTCGCGTCGTATTCCACAGAGAAAATATTGATCCCGTTGTTGTGCGGTAAAAGAAGTGCTGGTCCCCAACTGTGATATTGAAATCTAAGCCAAGCATGATTCCGGATTTTTCACAAAGTGGAAGACAAGAACGAATTCAAAAATTATAGAAATAAAATAATAATAACCATGATTTTTCAAAGAAAACGATGTAGGGATAACTAGTGAGAGCTATACAATAATTGTACATTCATAAAAACTGTAAATATGGAAAGAATTTCTCCGACTAAATCTCCAAACGATTCCAAAAGCTATATTGCATTACAACTGCAAAATGGTTTGAAAATATTGATTGTGAGTGATCCTGAATGTGACAAAGCTGCCGCTTCCGTATCAGTCGGAGTTGGTAAGTTATTGTTTCTGTCCGATATACTATACTTCATGTTTTCTGTTTTGTATGATCATAAACGTTACATTTCCCAACTCTAAGCCAATCTTTAATTTTACCTCTTATAATTATTAATTATCCTAAAAAGGAAGCATGAATGATCCTGATGACATCCCTGGTTTAGCACACTTGTGTGAGCACTTGCTATCATTAGAAGCGAATGATAAGCCTGGATCAAAGCCTTTCAATGCATTCATAGCAGAACAGGGTGGAATGTTTAATGCCTTTACTGCCAGGGATCAAACCAACTTTCACTTTGATGTCGATCCTAATGTATTTCATGTGGCCTTGCTCAGGTTATTACCAGTCAGTGCTTCAATTTTGTTCAAATAAATAAGTTTCCCGTCATTGATTTCAGTCCTTTAATGTTTAGATTTTCAAGGTTTTTTACTGAAATGCCAAGCCTAACAGAGAAGGATGTTGAAAGAGAAATTGCCATTGTTCACGCCGAGCATGAAAGTAAGATAAGTAAAGAGGCTTGGAGGAAAATGGCAGTTGAAGCTAGTACTTCAAAACAGGGTCATCCATTCCAAAAGTTTTCAACGGGTTAGTTCCCTGAAACTTAAAAAATTGCTCTGCATATCTTATAATTTATTCTTTCAAATAATATTTCATATTCATATCATATACTATAAAGGAAACAAGACTACATTGTCAGAAATACCAAAAGAAAAGGACATAAATGTGCTGAGCGCAGCCCGTGAGTTTAGATTAAAGTATTATGTTGCCAACATCATGGCCCTCGTAGTTTACGCCAAGGATTCCCTGAAAACTTTGGAAGATCTCTGTGTTCAACTATTTTCCAAAATCAATGACAATAGAAATGTCAGCCTACCATGTTGGACCGAATGGCCATATGGGCGTAACGAGCTACAGAAAAGAATCGACATCGTTTCGCTTGCCGATGTTCGCGATTTTTTCCTTGTGTTTCCAATTGAAAACACGAGACCATTCTACAAGACATTTGTACGTTTTTATAAAATAAAATTACTGGCAATTCTACTTGCATACAAATGGGAAAATATAAGGATAGCCTGTTATATTATAATTCTAGCCTCACGGATATCTGACACGAATTATTGGAAACAGGGGACCAGGTAGTTTGTACTCATACTTAAGTGACATGCAGTGGGTGGAAACATCATTTATGAATGCATCTGTACCTGCGAGGGGTTTTGGAGAGCTCTCTGTCGGGTTCCAGCTTACAAAAACTGGCCTGGATCATATTTATGAAATCGTAGACGTATGTTTTCAGGTATTAACCAAATAATTCGATTCAAACAGAAAACACATGTAACTGTATAGACATCAAATCCTATAGCACACTATTTTGATTTTTACTGGATGTTAGTACATCAAAATGGTTAGAGAAAAAGGACCTCAAGAATCATTCTGGAAGGAAATGCAGAAAGTTATGTACTTAAAATTTTTACACCAAGACAAAGAAGTGCCTGCGGATTTTGTCCAGCGAATGTCTAATTTACTACATGTACTGATTTCTTGATATTAAGCACTTTATAGTCATGATTCTTGAAAAAAAACTAAAGCAAACGATTTTTATATTATTTTCATGTAGGTATATCCATTAGAAGACATTTTAACGGTTGGCTCAATAATAATGGAGTATGATGTAACTCTGCTACAAAAATACTTGGATTATATGGACCCCGAAAACTGCAGGTGATTTTCTAAGTGTGTAATTACCAAAATATTCTTGGTTTACCAAAAAGTTTAAACTAAAATGTTGAATCCTGGTTGTTTAACTAGAGTTGTCACTGTGTGTAAATCTAATGGTCAGAAGGACGTGAATTTTTCTCTCGATCATTGGTACGGTGCCAAATACACAGAAACAGTGTTTACAGACGAACAAATTTCGGTAGGATTCTTTGATTGCTCTTTAAGTTAAAAATGGAAAATATTCCCGATATTTTTATGTGCTTGTTCCTAGAAGTGGAAATTTTGCACTGTACCAGATATATTTTATTTGCCAGCAAGAAACAGCTACATCCCGACCAATTTCGAATTGAAACACACGAAGGTAATAATACCAAACTTCCTTAAATAAACCTCAGTACTTTGAAAGCACTTGACAGTTATCTGCTAACTATGAATTCATTTTGTTGTTAGAATGAAAGAATGGCTAAGCAACTTTCTTGGTCACCAACCCTTATTGAAGATTCACCACTTTGCAAAGCTTGGTTTCTTCCGGATCAGGAATTTCAACTTGCTAAAGGCGTCCTTCGATTGGATATCCATAGCCCACTATCTGTGGTGGACCCAATTTCCTACAACTTGAACCAAATCTGGTTCCTCACATTGAAAAATATTTTAAGTGATCAGTTCTATCCAGCGACTGTAGCATGTGCTTTTCATGGAGTGAAGCCAACACTTCATGGAGTAGAGGTTAATTATAAAAAGGAAATTTCACGAAAGAAAATGGAAAAGTTGATTCTACCAATTCAAATGTACATCCTTTTTCTCGACGTTCATCGTTTGAATAATAGATAACTGTATCCGGATTCAGTGATAAATTGCTTGTGTTAATGGAAGAGATGCTGCAGTCAGTTTTGGAAAGTGTTCATGTAAGCAGTACATTTGGGAAACATTTTTCTACTGCAAAGGGCCGGTACATTACTACGCTGTCAAACTTGAAAAATTTGCCACCAGCCAACGTTACCAACCATTACCTTTCACTGCTTTTACGGGAGAAGCGGTTTTCATATGAGGAATTATTTGAGGCAATCGCCGGTATATTGTACATACAAATGATAATTTTTGAATTCGAAACACCTACGCATTAAAGCACTTGCTCTAATCTATAATGTTGTTTTTCAGATACAACTGAAGAAAATTTGATTCATTACATGAACGGTTTTTTCTTCCGGGCATATTTCGAATGGATGATATTCGGAAATTTCACCCAGGAGGTAATTCTGACAATGCAATGCAATAAATATGCCAAAAATGTGGTGCTATAAATTGCAAACAGTTAGACTCATCATTTGGAATTGATTTTTTGTGCTTTCGCATACAGGAAGCCAAAAATCTTATTCAATCTTGTTCAGATGCCATCGCCAAAAAATTCAAAACCCGGGCTCTGCTACCTAGTCAAAACGTCAGACCGAGAGAAGTATGCCTAACTCCGGGTAGGTCGTATAAAACAGAACAAAATGCTTTATCATTTTATGAGTGTTTCGAAAGTTTCACTTACCAACGGACACTAATGACCGGGCACAATGTATTTTCTACAGGAATCCAGTTCATTTTTCAAACATCATTGCCTACTGCTGGGAACGCGTGTGGAATTTTAATCCAACTTGGCGTACTTAACCCAAGAGAAAGTTTAATTGCAGAAATCGTAGATCAAATCATTTTTGAACCGTTATTTACTCAATTACGAAATCAACACCAAATTGGCTATATAGTAAGAAGCTCGGTGCGAAAATCGAATGGATGTCAAGGACTTCTAATTTTCCTACAAGGCGACAAGCAACCTTCAGCAATGAGCAAAAAAGTATTCACAGTATTTCAGACGATTGAGGTGGTAAAAATTCAAAATCTCAATAATTTTGTACAATTTTACGCAGTTTTGTGATAATGATAATCGGTGTTTTTCACAGGAAAGATTAATTGGTATGCAAACCACCGAGTTCGATCAGCATAAGAAGGCCGTCCGTGTTCGCAAAGCGGAACGTCCCAAGTCAATGTTGATGCTTTTCAACAAGTTATGGAACAATGAAATCGTTCCAAGACGCTATGACTTTGGATCAATTGAGAAAGACCTAGCGATGCTAGATAGCATTACTAAAACGGAAGTCGTTAAGTTCTACAATGCGCATGTAAGCAACAACGTTGCGGAGAGAAAGGTTTTGCAGATTCATTTACTCTCATCCAGTCAAGAAAACAGCAATATCAGCATTAACCACATACAACTTCGAGAGAATGAAGTCAAACCTCCACCACAATCGGAACAGAAGCCGTTATCACTTGGAGAAAACTCCCAAAACGGGAAAACTTTCGTTATTACTGATATCACCGAGTGGAAAATGAAAATGAGTTTGTATCCAACCCATCCATTGTAGAGACAATGACAATTCTCCTGTTGTGACATTTAACAAATAACAAAGACAATTTTTTATAGTGCCTGCAAGACTTATTCTAAAACATGTGCCATTATTAAATTGCTAATAAATCAAAACTCAAATGATCAATTTTTAAGCGATTTAAAGCAAACTTCATAAACTTAAACTAAATATCTAATCTCTTTGTTCATAAAGGCAGCATACGCGTACCGTACCATATTATCTATAGCAGTCGTGCCAGAGCAAATTGAAGTGCATGCGTTTACACTCATGGAGCATACCTTTTAAAGTACGTAAACCGCGAACTTGCTTCAATAGTCTTGTGCAATGCAAAATGCAAGTAATTATTATTATGAAGTAGCTGGATGTTAGATCAATTGACCGATAGACCGGTGGAAAGCTGAAGACGTTTTTCTGCCAAAACTTTCAAACGTTTGAGTGTTGGTGTGTTTTGAAATACAAGTCTTTGAAGTAAGAATGTCGGGAGAAAAGCCCCCTGGACCACCGCCATCCGGAGGAGGTGGAGGCGGTGATCAGAAGGAAAGAAAGCGCAAGGAGTCCATTGTTGACCTGTCCCGCTACTTGGACAAGAATATTCGAGTCAAGTTTGCAGGGGGAAGGGAAGCGTCTGGGGTGCTGAAAGGATATGACCCATTGTTGAATCTAGTGCTGGATGACACTGTTGAGTACTTAAGAGGTGAGCACTTCCACATTTCTGTAATTAATTTTAAACTATAAAAGGGTCTGGTTCAATTTCAGCATGAACCGTATTAGATTATAGAGAATTAAATGATGTAATAATGATAATGTTTTCGGTGAACATGGCCCTAGAATTGTGGATCAAATGCGACAAAATAATACATGCGTAACTTTTTATTTTATTGATGCAGATCCTGATGATCCAATGAAGCTTACCGAAGACAGACGATCGCTCGGTTTAGTGGTTTGCCGTGGAACATCCGTAATGTTAATATGCCCTCAGGATGGTATGGAACAAATTCCTAACCCGTTCGTCCAACAAGAATAGGTCAAGCCCATTGAATCTACGCAAAGGACTACGGACACTTTGACATTAAATCTCTGTATACCTGTTCATTGTTTTCTCGAAGTTTTCATATTTTTGTTTGGTAAATCTTTCAAATGCTAACGTGGAAATTTTAATAGGATGTACAATTAAGCCTGAATAGTTAGTTAGCTAAGTAGGTATGACTTATCTATATCCGGTCTTAAGTTTGTGAAGTAGTTTTCTTACTGTGTGTGTTTAGCAGGCCTTCAAATCAAGTATAAATATAGTATGATTTGAGTATGAAATATGTATTCGTATACGTGCATTTGACCAGATGCAACAATAAAATATTGTAATTTTCATTTTTGCTAAATGATCGTCTATATTTTCACATTATTTTGCTTTATTACAACATCAATAAATTTGAACAAATACATGATTTCAGAAGTTTAGTTTAGTAAAATACAAGTGAAATAGTAGCATCAATTGTGTCATTTTAAACAACAAGTGCACAATAGAGGATGGTAAAACAGTCAGATCGCTGTAGTTTAAAATTGTTTGTGTCTTTATCACCAGATATAAAGCACTTAATACATTGTCTACGATAAGTCATCAGTAATTTCAAACATTTTGGCATAGCATATTCATCAAACTCTTTCATTGTCATTTAAAGTTTAAAATCTATTACATACACAAGGTATGTAGTTAGAATAGTAGAATTATGTAATCTATATAAGTGCAAGTTTTTAAAATCTAGTGTTCTGACAGGATTGTCATTGAAAATTGGAATACATTTTGAAAACTGCATTGTACATGAACATAGGAATAAATACTGATGAACGGAACCATTTAAATATTTCCTTCGAGAATACTTAGAAGTGCTTTCTCGTAATCCCCACTGGTTTCATCCTTGACAGCACTTTCCAACGTTTTGTGGTAGAGAGCCATGTACTCCTTCCGAATGGCTTGTAAGTCGATTTCGGAACGTGAAACAATAATCCGAATAAGAGAGTCGTCGTCAGTCCCCGCACCCTTCATGGCGCTGCGTAAACGCTCAGCAAAGTACCGTGGGAGTGACTGAGTGCGACGAGCGATAGTCAAGATGGCTTCCTTCAGATCTCCACCCAGTTCAGATTCCACCGCTTGCTCGAATGTTTTTCCAGAAAGCCTTTCGTACTCATCAAATACCAATTTCAACTGGTAGAATGAATTGTGTGCCAGCAGCGTCGTAAAGGTCTCTTCATCAGTTCCAAGTTGTCCCTCACCTTTTGTGAAATTAATATGAATACACATGAATTACTTTAAATACGAACCAATTAAAGAGTTAAGGGAAAAAACAACTACATAAAATACAGAAATAAAGACAAAAGATGAATTGGCATGCCTGCTCTGTAAAGAGTGGTTGCGATTGGTCGCGCTAAATCAGTACGTGCAGGTTCAGAAGACCGTGGAATCTACAATTTACACGCGTGCAAGAAAAAAGTAAGCAAAATCAAGTAAGGCAAGAGACACTGGAAAACGAAAACAATTAATTAAGGAATAAATTATAGTGACAGTTATGACACAAGTTTCATGCATAGTCGTGTGTTGGTGCAAGATAAAAACAGGAATAGAGTTACAGAAATAAAGAAGTATTGAATGATTCATGCATAATGCAAAGTAAAATCAGGGCTAATAAAAAACGCATGCAATTATTCTCTAAAAGTACAAGGAGTACGAATTCTGAATATACCAGCATTGTAAAGGGTTTCGGCCATTTCTGTGGCTCGTTCGGGGTCAACTTCATACTCTCTGCGTGAACACTAGGGGAGTTTTAAGATTTTCAATAAAAATTAACAAGTTATACTATATCACTAATGCATTTCCACAAAAAATGCTAAGTGGACCCTGTTATATCCATATATCTAGTTGAGTAGTAAAACTTACAGTTAAGAGCATGATAAGAAACCGCTTGTAATCTCCAGAAACTTCAGATGAAATGTCATCTTCCAAGCTTTTTCCGTACAGCCGAGCATAAGCTTCATTGATTCCCTGAATCTCGGCGTTGGAACGAGTGCAAAGAATCTAAAAAAAACAATATTATGAATAGCATTCGATTTTACAAAAAAAAACGTAACGTAACGTTAGTCTTTCTTCCATTAAACTAACCTCAGTAAGCACATCTTCATTAGTTCCAATCTTGTCCATGGCATTATGCAACTGCTGGGCTAAGTAATCAAACGTGGGTTCCATCAGTGCCAGAATAACTTTCTCGCACTTTCCTCCAAGCTCCGACTTCAAGTCCTTAATCAAATCCTGATTATAATAATAATTGAACGATATATGAAATAAATTACATGATTATATTTGGTGAAATGACTGAATGACTCGACAACCATATTCCCATTTACTCACCCGCCCAAACTCATTCTTGAACTCGGTCTTAATTTCCTCACGTTGGTCCGAAGATCTCTTGGTCAAGATCTCGATGATAGCATCCTCATCCGTCCCTAGGATTAAAAATAGTATGCAAAACGGAAATTAGTTAGTACTTTTGTGAATTCTTTGGACACGTACAGTGTACATAATAACAAGTGATGCATGCAATGCACTCTTAAACTTTAAACCAAGATAATATATTCCTATCATCCTGTCAATAAAAATACATACCAAAGCCTTTCATGGCTTTACGCAGAGCCTTGGCATCCTCGAGAGGGTCAAAGGGAAGCAATGGCTGAATAGTTGGATCCTACAATCAATTAACAGACAATAATATATAACACGTCTTCGCCTTTACAGTCACGTCATTGCAATCCTGACACTGTCAAAATGACCTAATTAAATTTTCAATAAGATTTTGAAACTTACAAAAGCGTCGCCCATTTTGGTGAAATTGCCAACAGTTAAAACTGATGAATTTTAGAACTTTGGTAAAATCCGTGAAAACTAGGAATGCACTGCACACACGATTTACAACACTTCCGAATTTCTGTGTTCCGCTGGTCACACGCACAATTGGACAAGTGAAGTGCACGAACAAGTGAGTAAGAACACTGCTGTCACTTTCCCTGAATTTTATATCAAGTGACGTCTACGTGTACAGGGCTGTTTCGACTCGAATGATTTGCCTTGGGTTTTCAATGAAATCAGCAAAGAGAGAGTTAAGTAAGAGAGGAAACCAGCAGTACAATAGACGAGATTAGTACAAGACGAAGGAGATGACGATCAGAGAGAGAGACGCTTTTAATGGACACAGATCCAATGTTTCGTTCAAGCTCACTACTTACTTGGTACTTTCAGAAATAGCACGGACAAGACAGAAGTTTTCCCTGTTCGTATCTCAAGTTGGTTCTGTTCACATTCAGTTTTGTTAATGAACTTTGCATGCAGGTTTCTAGATTTTAGACTTCTTTTCGAATGAATCTGAACTTAGGTTCTTCGCCGACTGCGACTCAATCAACGCAATTTAGCATGAAACCGTAGTCCTCGAGTAAGAGCACATCAAACAAAGATGATTTTATTACCAGGAAAATATATTTGTTGAGCACCCTGATTTAAAAAATGGGTCCTTTCCTACTTGCACTTGGTTGCGTTCAGTGCGTTGCCTTGTTGGTAAACCAATAAGTAAGCCACAAGTGAATATGTAATTGAATTTTACGATATAACGGACAAGCTAAGCTAATATGAATGTGGGGCAGTCAAACAGTAATGTACTGGAGTTATAGCAGATGAAACTGAAGTTGTAGTAGTTGATTCAAAAAATAATGGTAGCTGTTATATTAGCGTGCTCGAAAATGCTACTTTTATTCGGCTAGAATACGCTATGGTCTTTCTTTCCAAAAAAATGGTTTAACACATAATGGACATGAATGTGAAAATGCAGATATATTGTCGAATCGAAATACGTAATTACACACCTATAACAAGCAATACAAGCTACCAAAATCTGTTATCAATGATCTCACTAGTATGGCTTAGTTTTTGTTTCTGGTGAAAATGATCATATAATGCTGACCTTCAAACAGTTTCCCCTAATACTCTGCTCTGCTTTGCTAACATTTTTGGGACATTTTACTTTTTACTAGGAGCACAAAAGCTTATGTGATCCCGAGTAGGCTGTTTCATTGTTCATCTTTCGTTTACACAGTACTGTGTAGTCTAAGTTAATAAATGCTTATAACTCGACAAAAACTCGGCAGCTGGAAGCTTGCAAAAATTTTTGCTTGTTTTGGTAGTGTGTAGATAAAAAATACGTGCTGTCCAGCAAATTGTAGTTGTGCTTACACACTTATTTGCTGCACTATTTCATACACACAATTTGGCAAAATGAATATGTGACTCATCTTGTATGTAATACATTTTTCATATATATTTTGGGCATTTGAAAGGGTTTATATAGTATGCGATATACACAGTCAGTGGTTTCCTGTTTTGTATAGAAAATTGTAATGTACTAAATCCATGTCTAAAACCTAGAGTATTAGATTGTACGCTCAGTTGAAATGATCAATAAAGTATGACAATACAAAAACGCGTGTCTTGAACTTTGTTCACCACCACGTTTTAAGCAAACATTGAAAAATCTTCCCATAAAAACAAAATCTTGATTCGTTTTTACCAGTATTTCCATCGTTTCCACTCTACACAGTAACTTGAAGTTGAGTAATAGTACATCATCTTTGTTCGAAAGTACCAAATCAAAGTTAATGAATTCATGAATATTCCCACCAGGACCATATGAAAGTTATAAAGCTGCTATATCAGTAATTATTTTCACAGCCATATTATGTTTAATGAACTTTTGGTTTACCCTAAAACTCCATGGATACAAATTTTGTCCCATATGCACTTTAAATGGGAAGTTAAGGAAAGATGAACTTTCGTTAAACATTTGAATGTCCGTTTCCATGCGTCAAATAGCCGACATATCAGCATTTACCCTTTTCATAAAAGTCTGCATGAGAAATGCTAAAATACCTTTGCATAGCTGGCGCATAGCACGTGTGACTTATTCATTATTCAGTATCATAACGTCAAAGAGTTGGCAATTGAATTGGCAACCAAATTATTTAGTGACATAAATGCGCATCATTCTGAAAGTTCTCATTTGCATAATTTTACCTGGATATGTCCTAAATATTATGTATTACCTATTTAGCTATAGCATTTTTTGCATATCTCCGATTGCCTGTACGTCCACAACTCATGTTTTTCTAAACGGGTTTTCGATTTTTTTGATATTTGAGATTTTACAGTGTTGCTAGTGCTGCCAAAATGTTGCTATATTTTAAAAAATGATCAAATAACTATTTTTAATTTAAAAATATAGTATAAATTATGCGCTTCCAAGTTGGATCGAAGTCAAGTTACAAGTTTTATAGTGTAGTTATAATCCTTATTATTTAACACCTTACCAAAAATCTTAGATGCAGAAAATAGAGCTGCAAACTATATTTTATAAACACTCTATGACATTAATTCGGAATACATACACAATGGTGTTTCGTAAACCTAAACTTTTCTGATTATTCCTCATTCCTTCAATAGTCAATTAATTTTGTAAAAGCTCTTCTTAGTTCTACTCTTATATCAAAGTTATTCTTAATGCTGCATTATTTGCAGCTACTGCTAATTTTTCAATTCAAGCTGGTTTCAAATCGTCATAACATGCATGTATATACACTAAATTATGGAATTTTCCTGACATGTGCAAAATACTAACGAAAAATGGCAATGCAACAAAAAGGTGCATGACATGATTTAAGTTGTATGCAAACCTCTTCAGAGTAATGTAAATTCAACTTATCACCAAAACATAGCTAGATCAACATATCGATCCACGCTTTGTAATATCTGGATAGTAAGATGTTTTCTCTATACTTTAACCGTCACTTTAATCTCATAACTTAGCTGTTGCGTTACTATGGTCAACCTTACAATTTCGTTTTCTTTTGTAAGTATATCTGATTCTAAAAGGGAAAGCTTAGTGCTGACATTTACTACTTTTTGCTACGTAATTGCTACATGCACAATGGAAAGGAACAGGAAAATTGGTAAGTAGATTCGTTTGGGTTATTGCTCTCCGAGGTTCTTGTACACGTATAGTAACTTCTGAATAAGAGTCTTGTAACAAAATCACAGTGCTAATAAAGATTGGTTGTAAAGCTAGCATAAAACGTCACAAACTTAGGAAATGCCCATGTCATACTCGGTCAAATTTGACAAATGTTGGAGCATGTGAGCAGTGCAACCTCTAGTTTTGTAGGTTGGACAAGACGAGGTATATGATTTCTTTGAGCGTAGAAACAGTGTTCCATTGTAAGTCATAACATCCATGCAAATCATAAGAATACATAAGCAGAGGAAATTTTTCGAATGCATCCATAATAATCAAGCTTTAGCCAAGAAATTTTTGCCGATGACGTGATGTGATAAGACCCACTTGAAAAGGGTTTAGCTTGAATGTCTAATGTCTTGTCATATCGGGTAGATATATGTACTAAAAATCGGGCATGTTTGGCAAAACCATAGCGGTGTGCATATTACATATTATACATACACACTTATTAATGTGCGACACACATAGTAATAAGTAGTTATATAGGTTCCATCCAATACCGACATCCTCAGAAACTCACCGAGCACAAGGTTTGCAAGCAGGCAAAATCGTAGTCGCTCTTCACCAACGACAAGGGATACACAATACACATGGTAGTTGCACTAAGGGGAATTTGCATTGCAACTTTTTGCATTCAGTTTTGCCTTCTTCAATTTACGGAAGCATTTTCGCAATCCTACAAGCCGAAGCATTACAACTTTTCCTCCAGCAGCATCAGCATCCCTACGCTGTAACGGTAAAATAACTCTTTGGGAGTCTTACATCAGTGCTGGCTCAACTTCACGTGAGTCAAGAGACATTTCCAGCGTGCTCGTTTTGCGCGTTTCAGGGATTTCTCAACAAAGTGCTAGGAAATTACACAAGTTGGAAACTTCTCATTGATTGACCTTGAAAGAGAAAGACACGTTTATTGCAGAGCTAGAGCTAGCTGTCTTTGTAGTTTGCAAGCTGCCACTTACGATAATACCATCAAGGACATTGTTAAATTTGAGAAAAAGTTTCACTAGACAGTTTGTAAAGTACAATTGGAACATACAATTCAGAAAAGGAATTGATAAACCGAAAATCAAGAACAGAAAAGCATCTACAGGTTTAAAATACGTAAGTGATTTTTTTCTTCTTTTTATAAGGTTAAAAGTATATCATCGCAAAAGAGAGAAAATGTCCGTCTTTACACGAATTTCCCAGTGAATCTTGTACAATATGCGTGGGTAGTCTGCTGTATATTACAGAAGCAGGTTACGTTTTTGGAGCAAACCATATAAAATACAAAATACACTCTCGAGAATAGATTGAGAGTTGGGCTTTGTTACTTGTTATTATGTTTTTGACTTGGTACTCAACCTAACCGCTTTTAATGAATTCGATCGATTTTCTTCCATTATTTCTTGAGAACCATGTACCATCATTATCATTACCAAGAAACGCACACCAGCACAAACACACCGACGACTTATAAGCTATAAAATAAAATAATGTATGACATTATTGTAACCGTCTACATTTTTGTCGGAAGTCAGAATTGCAAAGCTTTGTCAAGCCACTGGCGCAGAAGCCAATTTACATTAGTCCAGTTGTAAAAAATAGAAAAAAACTCTGTTGTGCAAGGACTTTACGGGTAGCACAGGAGTATAGTGAGGGGAAGTGATGTATTGAGGTATAGCACATTCCCTGACACTTGTAAGCACCAACATATATCAAATTACATACTTGCCAGTATAATTAGCCAACTATTGAATGAGGTCACGACATTATACATCGTAGAAACTCTAGCTGTATTTCCTGGCTTTAGTCACGCGGTGTTTTTGTAGAAGTTCCACGTAGCAAAGTAGCCAATTTACGAATAATCCGGGTGATTGACTTTGTCAACCGTTTGACGATAGGTACTTGTTATTTTTTTGTCTTATCTCATTATATTTGCACACACTGAATCCACTTTATACTTCAAACGAATTGACGAGTTCAAGTTCCATTGTATCTGAATCATTAAGCTGGTCAAAAATCTTATCTGAAACAAAAAAATGTTTTATATTAATGGCCTCTTAGCCGCAAGTACCCTTAATCGCCATAAGTGGTGAGTACAGATTAGGTAAACATGTAACATGTTCACATTTATTATTAGTTTATCACCATCTAACTTTTGACATATCATAAAATCCTAATAATCCGAGACTTTGATATTTAAACTATATATAATTATAAGAGAGAGATAATGCATGCAAATCAATGACAGAACTTTGAAATTTGAGTTAGACATCAATTAAAGTTCATTCAAAGAAAGTCTTCATATTATTCCATATCACGCTTCTTGTGAAACAAGTTGAAACACTGGAGAATTTGTATAAGAGTTATAAGCAGTGGTCATTCAATTTACATCGTACAAAACATTTTTGATTCTGTACAATTTTTCCTCAAATAAACTAGATGTGTTAGGTTTATTACAATCAATAGACGGAATAGAAAAAATGAAATGGTTTAAGTGTAATTTGAATTGCTGAAGAATCTAAGTAATGTTTTAGTCATGTAGATGTGAATGCAAATCTTGACAGGTTTATATCGTTAATTCAAAAATATCGATTCTTGACAGATCAAAGATTTCCTGGGGCCACACAAAGCAGCAAACTGATAACTTTGCTGACAGCTCTCTGGAACAAGGACTGACACTGACAGTTGTTTGCATTAGGCTCGATTGAATCATAAACGATCATTTTATTAAGCATATATGCATCTGACAAATGTTTAGACCTTATACATTAAAACATTAACTTTTATTGCAGCGGGAACATTATTCACATTTCTTTTCATAGGTCAATGGCAAAAGATTAGACGTAAGGCAAGGTTATGTATTTCTAGCTCGTCATCTTTTCACACCTTATTTAAAGCAGTTTTATGCGTTGTGTGGTGCGCAATGAGAAATAACGGATCTTAAACGTTTCTGCCAATCGTTATAATTTTCATTTCATTTTTATTTTCATTTAGCTTTAATTTATTCGCCAGACTTTAAGCAATGTCCCTGGATCCATTCGCGAAAAAATTTAAACTCATTATTTTGGCTTCCACAATCCGCTGGGATTTTATTTAAGAAAGTGCATAGTGGCTTTGTTGTGCTCCGTCCATCAGAAACCAAAAAAATTTCTTTGTGAAGTCATACAAATAGCCACCTTCAATGGAAGAGCACAGAGTCATCCTCAATAATACATCAATTGACTCATTCTTGTTCTGCCACTTGCTCTTAATTTTCTCCTGTACAATATAGAGACTCATCATTAGGTACTCCTGCGATTATCACACTATTTACATGACAAAGACATATTATGTTATAAGGACTTCTAAACATCTTTGCATTATATAAAAACAAGATTCTATACGCGTTGCATGCTGATCAGTACTTACAATAGCATAATCCTAGTCAGTACATGCGCACAGATTGGTTGCATTGTTGGGATAACCAGATTTCTTGCATGAGAAAATCGAATAAAAAATATTAACACAGGACTGCAACAAGTCTGCGCGTTTCATTAGTTTCGCTATAGCTTAGTAGCTAGCCACTGGCAAAATATATAGCTTATCTGAAACGAACACTCAGTATTTACTAAACAAGTTATACGGAGAATACCGCTCACGTTAGTATTTTTGTATCTTTGTTTTTGTTCCAATTTGATATGAGATACAGTGATAAAAAATGAATTTTATTCATAGCTGGAATAATTTCCAAAATTCCATTAATAGTGATTTCATGTCTGAAAGTATCATCTAGCTAATTGAAAGTTCTACACATTTGGCAGTTTTAAGGACTTTGGTGACTTTTTGTTTCAAGTAGCCAAACAGACAAGCATTTTTGAAGCATTACGAATTGCAAACAACACATAGTTGGCTTATGTAATAGACAAGCAAATAGGTTAGCGTGGTAAGGAGGTGGCTTAAAAGCTACGAGGAGGTTTAGCATTCTTTCGAAAATCATTTCAATGGTAAGCACGACTGTTATACGAACAAACAAAAACACAACATGACTATGAAAGGGAAACCAGATATTTACGCTGACAAGAACTCTCCAGTAACTGGAACTCAAAAGACACTGGATGATACTCCATCTGGAGATGAAAGTTCAGTACAGAACATTGAAGGACATCCAAGTCCCATTAGAGCTGGTTCCATCACTGGCTCTGATTGTGAACTGAAGAGTAGCAGTGGAAGCTCTTCTGATGCAGAGCCCAACACCTTTGAGGGTCTTCTCAAAATCTGTGGAGAAGCTGGCCCTTGGCAGCTTCAGGTCAGTATCCATTTTGATTTCCCTTTAAACTTGGCAAACTAAATTTTTGAAATATCTTATTTAAGCTTGCATAATATTCTTATCTGTTTTCACACTTATATAAATCCCAATTAGTCACATATGCACTTGATGAATGAAGCTATAATAGCTTACGTTCACGTTATATATCCGAAGAATAAACATAAAAACCAAACTGCAGTTATTTGGGAACTCTTTTTAAACTGTCAGCATTCTGCATATTATGCGGTATTCTTATACTGCGTATTTCATTTTACTACTATGAAACCCACATTTTACAGTAAGTACACATTTGCCAGATTTTTATGAGATTGCGATTGCGAACCAGTTGGTATTAATATTAATATCATGTACAGCTATAAGGTTTCGTCGTAAATAAACAGTAGATCGATTCATTCTAAATTTTATTTCGACCTAATATTTGATTGGACTTTTTGCTCTAAACTCGGCGAGACATGAGAGCATTATATAAATTTCTAATTTATATTTTAAATAGGTGTTAAACTGGATTAAATTTGAAAGAAACCATCATAGAGACCAGAATTAATCTGACATTATATGATCTATTTTGTGCCAACTGCTTTACTGTACAAAGAGATTGTGTATGTGCCTTTTAGTCATATCGGACGGTAAAACAAGAATAAAGCGACAATTGTCTTTGTATAATTTTTATATTTAACACAGTAAGTAATTATGATTTAGTTGCAATACGATGCATGGTGTGCATTAGAAGAAATTCAAAAACTACATCGCATGTCTATGTAGATATTCGAACTTTTTGTCATACAATCTGTTAGTATATAGCCTTTGCAAAAATGCAAAGCTTGCATTTAGGCAAAACATCTAGTAGCAGTGTGATGTGTTCGTATGATATAGGAAGTAGATTACTTTTAGTGCGTTGATGTTTTAACAAACAAATTCATGAGTTCAAATACCCTTATGTAAAGAGAGAGGTGACTGGCAACGAGTAAAAGTGATTGGTTTGTAGATTAGCATGGTCAACTTCAGTCTGTTTGGATTACGATGACGAATGGATAAAGTTTGGTATATTTTGTCTGTAAGTATGTCAGCGTCCGTAAGTAGGGCACGCGTTGTCAAATACACTTCAAACCATACATGATTGGAATCAAGCATTTTGATTTGATAATATCTTCCTCGAAATCTGCTTAGCTCATATCCTTCCTGCTGACGGCACCTGTAAATTACGATTTTAGATTTTAATGTGACTATAATTTTGGCAAAGCTGAAACCTTGTTCGCAATAATAGCTGGTAAACATAAAACAGGATGTTTCAAGTTTTGAACATATATCAAATCAAAGGGCACCAATACAATTGCATGTTGAGTTGAGTCTTGACTCAAGACTCTTGAGTGAGGTTGGAACACGCTTTTTTGCGGCAAAAATTGCAATGATTGAAACCAAACTAAAGTATTATAAAAAGTTCCCACCCCTTCCATGGTCAAATCGTCAGTATTTTTATGTAGACTGTTATGTATTTGGCTCGACCTGGTCGGTTGATGATGTATAAACTTCTGTGCATTTTATTTTAAAAATCTGCGAACTGCTGTTTATTTCTCACTCTCATTATTTATTTGCGCCAAAGCCAGTAGTAAGTATATACCTAATATATGTAGTTAGGTGCTTTTTTGTACACTAAACACTACATAAATGTTTTTATTTAGCAATTCCTTCATGCTTCTTGTCAGTTTTTCCTAACAAGTAAAGACGTACATTAAGCTTTAACCTTTAGTCTGAACCTGAAGTCTAATGTACACTCGCTATACTCTAAACCAAAATCATTACTTATCCCATTCAATATCGTAATCATGACCAGTTAAAAGGAAAACTAAAGTTAATGTGAAAATAGTATTTTGGGCTACAACGAGTGAGATTTAGTAACAATTAAAGTTTATTCCAACGTTTCGATTTGTTCACACAAATCCTCTTCAGGGAACAACGAATAATAAAAGAAAGGCAAAATCTAATCCAGTATTATATTTTAAAATTTGAAACGGTAAAGGATAGAGAGTAACGATGTCCAGAACCTAGGTAGGTAGTCACGGCCACGTTCTTCTTTCCTGTTCATCAAGGGGATTCCATTAGCTGTTGCATTCCGTATAGCGATAGCTTCCTTTGTTTCACGTAGAAATTTGTCCTTTTCTGCAGCAATAATGCTGACGTTGTCCCAAAGTATGGAGTGTTTTTGAGAATCGTCCTTATTACTCCATACGTGATCCGAGATAGCTGACTGAAGGTCACCATTCTTACAATGGCGTTTGTGTTCTTTCATGCGTTCAGATAAATCCCTCCCCGTCTGACCGATATAACTGAATCCGCATGTACATTTTACGTGGTATACACCTGCGTTCAAGACTGGTGACTTGTCCTTATGCATAGTCAGTAAATCAGACATCCTGGTGAAAGGAATATAACCAATTGCGTTGCCCAATTGTCTGGAAATCAGTCTAGCAATGGATTCTGTGAATCCTCTGATATAAGGTAGAATGACTCGTGGTAATTCTTCGGGAGGGTCAATCTTGGGTATTCCAAAGGTACGTTTGATTCGAAGTATTGCTTTACATACCCAATGAAAAGGATAGCCATTCTTGAACACAAGTACATTTCTAATATGTCGAAGTTCCTTGTGTAATTTTTGCCCCTTCAGTAATCGTAATGCTCTCTGTACCAGTGTGTTTACCACCGTTACTTTGTGTGCTGAAGGATGGATAGAATCCCAGTCCAAATATTTATCTGTATGGGTGGCTTTACGATAAATTTCGAAGTCAAATCCGCCATCTTTTTCACGTTGTATCAAAACATCCATAAATGGAATAGCCTGGTTTTCTTCTAACTCGTGGGTAAATTGAACATTTTTATGGAAGGAGTTCAACAGGTTCTCGACGTTTGTAATTTGGCGTGGACGGACAGCAGCAATAATATCATCAACATATCGCCCATAAAACTTAACATGAGGATTATTATCAATGATTTCAGATTCAAGTTTTTCCATGAAAATTTCAGCGCAAATTCCAGACAAAGCACTTCCCATAGCACAACCATCCACTTGTTCATACATTTCATCTTTGTATTGAAAATATGTGCATCTTAAACAAAGACTCATAGCTTCCATAATATCACTGATTGTCATTTTGGTTCGATTGGTAAGGGTAGTATCTTTTTTGAGAAGTTCTTCAGTGTAGGCCAAAGTCTCCTTTATTGGAATATTAGTGAACAAACTTATAGCATCAAAAGATACCAATGATTCGCCAACCTTGATTTTAAATTCCGCCAGCCGGTCAACGAGATCCGTGCTATTCTTAATAGTGTACTTATTACCCACTAACGGTTTTAAGATAGAGTGAATCAGTTTACTTAGTTTTTGTGTTACAATTGAAACTAAAGTTATTGTTGCAATTGAAAGCTAGTCTGGACTGGAAGTTGATCGTGATAGCGAGTACATTTATGTTATCGTCATTCCAAAGCAACTTAGACGAAGATTTCTTCACTGGTATATGCCTTTCCTTTTTCATTGCTTGCTAGCTGTATGATCTTTTAATGTTTTGCCGCAATTGCTTCATTAAATGAACTATGCGAGGATTCTAAGGGCAAAAATAAACAAAGATTTTAATCTTCACACTAAATAAGACCACTGCAATTAAAATGTATAATTTTCCCACGTTTTCTACTTTCTCGGCTTATGCATAAATGGTTTATTTATTTATTTTCATGGTACAATTTTACAGATTTTCCTCTTGACATCGTTCGTTGGATTTTGCACAGCGTAAGAAAGAATGACAATAATAATGACAACTTTATTTATCTCAGCATTAGTATGACAAATACAAATGTGTTGGGAATAATTGAATAATAATAAAAACAACTACTTGGTATCTAATTGTTGCCTTCCGTACTTTTGTAGACTGCATAACCTTATTTATGCATTTATCGGGGCGATCCCAGACCATTGGTGTCATCTACCTAATGCCACAAACAAGTACACAGAAAATGAACTAAAGGATCTTCTTATTCCAAGGTCAGTTGATTACTCAAATCATACACGCATTCAACTGGAGTCTATACAGCGTGTTTACTGGAATCAAGTATTTGTAATATTTTGTTTGATAATATAGCCATACAGACAAGAACAACGAAACTATTTATGAATCTTGTAAGTCATATTCGTACTCCTGGAATGAAACACAAAATGATTACATGGTGGATAGAAGTGCATTCCAGAAATGCGAAAGCGTTGACTTTGACCACTCTACTTTTAAAAGTACCATTGTCACAGATGTAAGCGTTCAAAGACAATTAGTTGACGGTATATTATACACCTTTAAGAGCTAATTCATACCAGAATACAATACTTACATTATTTTTTTCTAGTGGCAACTTGTCTGCAATGAGACATTTTGGGCATCTGCAGTTCAAGTAGGTGAAACAAAGGAAAATATATGCAATGAATGATAACCTTTTACAACCACGCACTGCACGAAACAATAAATATAAACTTTGTTTTAAACTTTAAGGCTACATACATGCTTGGAATATTATGCGGTTCCCCAATTTTTGGAGCCATCTCCGATAAGCTCGGGAGAAAAAGAGCCATCTTGATTTCTACAATGATCTTTGTTGTGTCTGGACCGTTGGTTGCGTTATCTCCCGACTTTAGTGTTGTAATGATAACGAGATTTCTTCTGGCATTTGGATCGCCCGGGATTTACGGAACTTCGTTTGTTCTTGGTTGGTTATGAACTTACCTTTTTGTAATTGGTTTTATAAAGGTTTCATAAAACTAGAACCAATACATTGCGCGTTGTTCGTTTACAGCAATTGAAATCTTGGCCCCTTCGTGGAGAGGTCTTGCTGGGAACCTGTTCTGTCTTCCGTTTGCTTTGGGTTATATGGTACTTCCTGGAGTTGCATACTTATTTCGGGATTGGAAGAGTCTACAACTTGTGCTATCAGCACCATCAGTACTTTTATTTCTAACATGGTACTTTTTACCTGAAAGTCCAAGGTGGCTTCTCCGGAAAGGGCGCATTCAAGAAGCAGAAGCCATTCTACGTCATGCAGCCAAACGAAATGGTCGAAAAAAGCATCTTCCTGTTGACTTCTCTGAAATTGTGGCTAGAATTGGTGATACAGTAAGCATAATTATTCACTTCGCTACAGTTTAAAATCATCTTCACATCTTGTAGGTTACATTATTTTACTTGTTTAAATGCTTTTAGGAAAAAGAAAACATTGTTGATGTATCATGGAAAAAGAAAGTTTCTAGCGTTTTGAGTGGTTATGCAAACCTACTTCGTTCTCCAAAAATGCGTTTACGCACCCTTGTCATTTATGTCTGCTGGGCATCAATCAGTTTAACTTATTATGGAATTGCTCTCAACTCAAGTAACTTGTCCACGGATCGATATTTGTAAGAAACAAAGATTCATTCATTCTCAAAATGCAAAAAAATGTGAGTGCAACTCTAATGCGGGATGTACACAATAAAAACTGTATAATCCGTTTGCAGGTATACATTTATTGGAGGAGTCCTGGAAGTTCCATCATATTTCATGGTGCCCCCATTGATCAGATTAGTCGGACGAAAGCCAGCATTTTCCGGTTTTCTTTTTATATGCAGTGCCGCATTATTTTCTTCTCTGCTTTTTGAAGAAGGTATGTGATATAATTTTTGAAATTCCCCATTAAATGGTTTTATATCTACCAATTTTATGCACAAATTTTATTGGTACACAAGGAACTGCTTATGTGGTGGCGCTGTCACAACTCGGAAAGTTTATTATTGGAGGTGCATATTCCCTGGTCTACTTGTATGCAACGGAACTGATGCCGACTTTATTAAGAACTTATGGACTAGGCACTGCATCAATGGTTGGTCGTGTGGGATCAATTATTGCTCCATTCATAGTTGATCTTGTTGTAAGTTTTATCATATCATCATTCATAAATATTAAATGTTATTAGCAGAAATTAAATCAACTTTCTTTTTTGAAATTTCAGGGAAGACACAACAAAACGTACCCTTCGATTATATTTGGCTCTGTCTCCCTCATAGCGGGCTGCTTGTCTCTTTTACTGCCTGAAACAAGAAATCGTCGACTTCCCGAAACTGTCGAAGATGTAGAACTTGGAAGAATTTAAAACATAGCTCGAATGCATGTATTATAAAATCATATATATTTTTAGTGATAATTAATTACCAACATATTAGTGAATTTTCGTAGAATGCTCAGAATGAGTCGCATACTTTTGCGATTTTTTAAATGTGAATTTATTTATGAATGATGATTACACATGGTCCTGATGCGTGCGCGTGTAACGCTTTAAAACAAAATTTGCGAACGAATGAATGACAAATGTGCCTGTATGCTTCAAATCGAATATACTGATATATAAAGACTGCTAAAAGCAATTTAGGTTATATTAAATGTATAATTAAATTCGTAGTTGACGTATTCTGACTTAGGCACAAACAGAATTTTATCCGTAAATGAACAAATGAAGTGTCATGAATATACTTGTATTACAGGGAATAATATTAGAACCATAAAGAAATTCAAACAAAGTAAATCAACGCATCTCAAATAATGTATTGAATATATGGCATTTACGTTAGCTTTCCAGGACACAGTATAGTACTAAATATCGAAATGGTCAAATCAAAAATTTGTAAAACAAACTTGAAACAGCCATCAGTTCACAGCTTTAACTTGGAACTCTGCACATTGATTGCCAGTTGGGACCAATTGCACATTAACTACGAATCGGATCAGAATACAATCACAGTCTTGATACAACAACAACTACTTAGCTCACACAAAAAGCTAGCTTAGCTTAGCTTACTGAAAAATCACAGCCAGATCTACAGATACAATACATATTATGGTTTTGTGACCTTCTTATCTATATGCAACAATTCGATGCAACTACAAAGTTGTGCCAACTGTCAAAACCAACATTCAAAATTTTATGTGCAAAGTGAAGAAATTGGCTTACACTTTTACGTGGCATTGTGTATGACCAAAGTGCCGTCAGTCCAAATTTAAAATAACAAACAATCCGATAATTGATTTGAATTGATAAATGGCTACAATTCATTTTCCGTGATACGTGAAAAATTTAATATGATGTAGTACAATAAAAATATGGAAAACACGAATGCAGAAATGGCAATAATGTATAATATATATATTGAAGTTGATGATAGAACGATTCAAATTGTAGAATCACTTAATTCTATCCATATTGTAACAATACAAATAATCACGAATAGAAACAAATAAAACATAACGAAACTTGAACATTACTGGAAGCTCAAACACGTTTTTTTATAGTTTAGCATGCATTTTAAAACTTTTAACATAATGCAACATGAAATGCATAATATGGAGAAAGGAAACTAGTTTATTTTGTAGAGATGATGAGCACTATTATCTGGAGAATATCTATAATTTTTACAGTGTTTTTATTGACGTTGAATGAATCCAAGTGTATGTCCATATACTCAAGTGAACCGGTTGCAGGTCCATATTATTTTTGATTTTCAATTAAGAAACGTATTGACATTGACAACGTTTACTATTTAAATATTTAAAAAACCAGTGCGATTCTTTTAAATGTAGGTGCGGATAGTGTCTCTTCTGGAAGACTTTTACAACGAAGCCGAACACTGGTCTATACTCCCTCATATTATGACAAATGTGGGAAAAAATATTACTGCTTTCCAAAGAGTGACAACCCTTGCTTCGCGCATAAAAACTGCACGTACTTGGTCCTGTGGACGTTTATTCCTAACCAGGAATACATACAATTTACAATCATGACACAACGTCTTATAGATAAAAAAGGTCTTAACTTGTGCAACACACTTCCACCCGACAAGAACCGTTTTAACTACATTGCTCTGGGGTTCTCTGGAAAAAACTTAAAGGTTCATATTTGTTGATTTATGCCGATACGCAAGGATTGTCTACTCATTCCACACTGTTTTGTGCTTATTAATTTCAAGAAAAGTGACAAGGTTGCTGTGATAGAATGCTCCATTTCCGGTTCAGGGACTAGCTCTACAAGAGAGGTGGCATTTGCATGGAGCACAAAAACGGAGTATATCCGGTGGAATTATGTAAAGATAACAATTTCAATTTTATAGTAGTAATGTTAGTCCACCGATTAAGTGATTCATGTAGCGGTTGTTTCACTTTTACAAGACATGCTCCGAAACTACCACTATTGGCAAATTGATCGAGTGCGATGTTAACCTGGATAGAGACAGTTTGTTATGCGAGTTTAAAATGAAACGAAGGCTTGTATTCAACTATGACATCTTCAATTTTGATGATTCATTGCATTTTATTCACCTGACAAGTGGTTGCAATAGGTCGGATATTACCATGAGTAAGTCCATACGAAACAGTTCATTCCAACTGAACCCAAACTGCGCTGAAATAATCATTAAAATTTCCAGATAATTTTCATCAAGGAGGAAAATTTATGTCTAGTGAAAATCTTGTACGGTTTAATCCGCTTGAAAAGGTGTGGTGATTTTTATAAAATAGAATTTTTCTGATTGAACTCAACTTCCTGTAGAGACTTAATACAACTTTCAATATATTAGTATATATATTTCAATATAAAGTCATGGTCAATATACATTATGTCTATTCATCATTGACGATAACTTTAGACGGAATTCCATTCATTCCGGTCAAGCTATGCTATATGGCACGGAAGTCTTATGCTGCTGGCATGGTGTATACTTGTGCCCAATGGAATGTTCGTTTCCAGATACTTTAAGGAATCTTTTGTTGAAGTTTCAATTTTCAAGTATCGATTGTGGTTTGCGGTAAATTACTTCCGATTAGCTTCATGGCTTTTAAATTATTGTTTCAAATAAGAAAGACTAATGCACAAGAAAACGATCTTGAACTTATAACAGGGTCATAGCATTATAATGATTGTAGCATTTCTCATAACGCTTGGAGCATTGGGATCAATTTTACAAGAACGAGCAGAGGTGGATTTTGCTTGGCCGACTGAAAAAAGCACGCTGCTGCACTTTAATTTGGGATTCGCCGCAGTATTTCTATTTATTTGTCAGATTTGCATTGGCTGGATTAGATGTCATGGAAGGAAGCTAAGACGGAGTTTTACTACATTTCACCTGTTTAGTGGGACTGCCTGCTATACCATTTCTAGTATGTTTCATGATTGTTGTTGTAGTAGATAAAGAACTTTGTTCGTCTTTCGTCTTTTCAACTGTTATTTCACTGTCCTTTTAGTTGTTTGCATTGGCCAATCATTTCGTTTAGGAATGCCGTGTAGTGTAAGATATTATGCTACTGCGTCAGGCTTATGGACCTTAGCGTGCCATGTGGCAATGACGGTATGATAGAAATAAAGAAAACAAAGGAATTGAGCAAACTTAAATGAAATTAATTTTATTGTGCTGGTTGTAGATACATTTTTACCTTCTTGACAAACAACTTGGCCTATACATTTACAGAGCATTTTATCCATTTCCAATACCTCCAGTAACGTATGATGAGTTACAGGTATGTCAATTTGTAATATTTTAATGATGAAATATGTAATAATAATGATATTTTTTAT
This sequence comes from Entomobrya proxima, assembly GCA_029691765.1. Classification (NCBI taxonomy): domain Eukaryota; kingdom Metazoa; phylum Arthropoda; class Collembola; order Entomobryomorpha; family Entomobryidae; genus Entomobrya; species Entomobrya proxima. The sequence goes on from CM056168.1 coordinate 31,698,533, forward strand.
GAATATTATAATATATCAGGGGACGAAAATACGGACAAGCATTTTTTTCGTTCATTTAACTGGTTGCATTATGATATCTACTGCGATACTGGTAACCTACTTGTCAAATGATGAGTCGTGCAAACGATAATTTATGAGTATGACTTTGCATGCTGAATTGATGACTGGAATTATTCAATGTGAGACAGACGAATATCTATGCATTTTGCACAGACAACTCATACATTTTTTAACAACTTACTGTTTCTGTTGCTATTTGCTTTATTTTAAGTAGTTAGATTGTTTTAATACATTTTATACCTTATAAGTAGCGTTATAAATATTCACAAATCTAATGCGTGATGAAATCCTTGAAACTTTGTACAATTGAAAAGAAGAATGATAGTCATAAATATATAAAAAGTGTATTAAATCATTCACCATTGTCTTTTACTGTGGGAATCCAGAAATTTCTTTCCAATTATACAAACTTATGCAAGAAGAAGTAATTGTACCTCAATTCGAAAAATATTGACAGTGGTTGTGGTCCAATCGCAGAAATGGAATTTCATTTCATGTTGTTGTACTATCTAGATTTTAATGACGTGGGGCCAGAGATTAGCAAAAAGTCCACTTTGCTACCAGTTTTACTGTTTACGGTTGAAATTAGATATATGTAGCATGTACGACATACATGCATAGCATAATTATATCCTATATAATAAGACAAATAAATATACATGTATTTTGCCCTGAGTTTCCTTTACTAATCGTAATGGGGTTTGCATAGAACGAAAATAGCCTACGGCAAAACCACGATAATTCCAGTTTTCGTATGGACCAAAATGGGGACTCCCCGAAAATCTTACTTTAAATGTCAAGATTCAAGATACAAACTCATTTGTAGATACTCATTGATTCGTAGAAGCGGTTGGGATATCCCCCATTTTTCTACCTGTTGGTCAATGTAAAGTCAAGAGCAGTATACTGACGCACCTGCCTGCACTATATGCTACAACCAAAATATGCCAAAAAGTTGAATCTCATCTTTTATATTCATTCAACGTGGTAATCAGAAGTCAACAACCATACCACGATGATGATGTGATCATACTTCGTCTTAGTTTGGCATTGTTGTTCAAAGACAACACAACCAATGCGTCTCAGAGATAACAAACGTGCATGCTTGTGTTAATATTATACTGTTTTACAATTTCGCATACCTTTACCTTTAAAGTAATTATTTATTCATTTTTTCAGTTTACAAATCTAGTACAGAGTATTTAATCCTTGTTACAAATAACTACTACTTACATGAAAGTACATTGATACATGTTGAAAGTTGTAAAGATTCTTTAGTGACAAACATTTTATCCATTACAAGTTAAAAATCTAAACCACCCACAACATGTCGGAGAATATTGAAAACCTGACACGATGGTTTCCACCGGATCCGGCGGTATTTGCGCTTTGCCTGGATCGAAGGTAAGCATCAACACAATGACCTATCTTCTTAATTTTCCAATTCGCTAGCTTGTCTTTTTCTACTTCCGATACTGGACTTAGGCTTATAATGTTGGTGAACACAGAATAGTCTATTTTAAAATTGCTGACATACGTCTGTTCTGTAAGTGCATTCAGTGGACTACTAGTTTTAGGTGATGCTTGAATTACTGGTTTTGACAACGACGAAACAGTACCAGGTTCGTTTGGCTGATTTGGGGTAATAAGTGATGTTCCTGTGCTTCCTCTAATCGCACCTTTGCTTTGTGGCGTCGATCGCTTAGTCTGATAAACATGGTAGCCTTCCATCGGAATAAGTGTTGTACAGATTACTGGACAACGGGTACTTCTCACAGAGTCTCTTATACTGTGCATGATATTCGGCAATTGGTTTTGTGCCCAAGCCTTTTGCATTGTTTCAGAGTAAGAAAAGTTGTCAATACAATCTACTGCAACCAGGCAAACGTTTTTATCCTTTAGCAATAACCTTTCGACAACTGATTCATTGGGAGGTCCAAAAGTTAGCATTAAATCCTCCGGTGTGTAGCATTGCAAAACTTGTATTCGATCAAGATAGGTCAAAATTTCCGGATATTTTTCAAGTAGTTCCGGTAAGGGTTTGGAAAATATATTTCTCCGCTCTTCTGACGTTTTACCAAGTTTATTGCTCAAGTCCTTATCAAAATGCCCCACAATTGATATAAAGTTTTTTACATTAAACTTGTGACGTGTGTCAATGAACAGCACTTTCTTCTCTGGATACACTGCTAGCACTCTAATTGTATAGAATAACAATGGCAGTTTAGTTTCCGTGTTTGAGAAACTTTTAAAACATAATTTATGACTACCATTTCCAAATATCTACGCCAATTAATTTCATTAAATTTTACTTACCTGACCATAAAGTACGTAAGTAAAAACGTTTTGCCAGAACTTGCCGGTCCTTTGATTTCCAAAATGTTTCCTGGTTGTATTCCTAAACCAAATATGATTAAAACATAATTGCTTTATACTAAGACGGGAAATATTTTCTTATATTATGCTTCATAATTCAGTTGAGTTGCATGATTACTTAAAATTGCTTGCTATAACTTACCATAAGGGAGAAATCGCTCATCCACATGTAATGAGCTGCGTAAACTTGGTTTTAAATCCTCGTCTTCAAACCCAAAAGCAGGCTGGGCAATTTTTACTTTTTGGCGATATCTGGCACTGGGTACCGCTACGCTGGAGTACCTCCCTCTCTTGGGGGCTCGTCGATTAAATAGAGGAGCACCCTCAGAATTTGACATGTTTGTAATGTTTTCAGCAGACAAGAGCAAAATCTAAATCTATGAAATAAAAAATTATAAATGTGACTTTTAATTTTAATAACGATATTAGAGCTTCATTCATTCACAAGTCATTATTCATCATAGCGTGATGTATAACATCCTTGCAATAAAGTTTATTTACAAAATGAGGAAAGGAGCATCTGCAAGTTTGGTCTGTCATTCATAAAATCACATCCACAAACAATGGCATCATCATTGCTATCGGAAGGATGCAACTATATACCTTGTGTTTTCTGTTGTGTAATTGTCGTAATAAGACTACATGAAATAAATAATGGTTATTTTTTCCTGAGCTGACGCACTAAAATACTATACTGGGGCATATTACTACTGGTAGTCACAAAATCTCGAAGATGCAGATGGGTCAAGGGTGCGTACTTAGCACACATACATACTAATTGTTAACTACGTCTGTAGAAGGTTTCTTGACTTGACTTGTGGCGACTTTTGCTGCTTGTAGTAAGCACTGTGCCAAATATTGCTGTTAGAAGGTAATAGCTAAACATTGCAGCGCATTGTAAGTAGTAACCAGCAATCAAAAGGGCCATAAAATGGATGTCCGTTGGATGTAGATAGTGATACTGACAAATGAATAAGGATTTCACGCATGAAGAGTGATTGTTTTAGGAAGCAAAATTAAAGACGAAAAGAGATTTTTTGCGCATTAATGCAGTTCTTGATGCCGCACTACTATGAGCGGTTACGCGCTGTCGTTTTCTTGAATAGAAGATTGTAGACGTTCAAACAATAATCCCATTGTGTATACCTACCTAGACTGCAAACTTGAAAATGACTTGGTGTGACTAATAATTAATATTTAACTAAATCAAGTGTATGTGTATAAATGAAATGAAGATGATTGTAACATAGTTAATAGTGAATATTGGTATGTTTTATATAATTAAACAGTAAACCATCATCGGACTTACGAAAAGCCATTTAATACTAAGGTATAAACCAAAGTCTGAGCAGGGCTCTGAAGAAAATTAAAAGAATGTTGTATTAATGACCTATTTCGATTTCCTTTAAAGTTTCATTTGCATACTCAAACAAAACCATCTCTTAACATTATGTTGAGTGAATGGCGAGTCCAAGTAAATATGTCTCAGGTATCTCTTATAATACAACAACTGAATGATACTGAGCGAAATCAAGAACGAGAGTCCCTTCTTTCTCTTCTACCATTAAATACGCACATTTAAACATGGAACAACAAAGAGTCTACTTTCATGTGAAATCTATTTATATGACATGTCTGTCATCGCATTGTGTTTAAACACTACTTGTATGATGACACTTTTAGCTTCGTTGAAAAAATATTGGTATGGTATGGCACAATAGCGAAGGTTGATATTTCTTGTTTTCCGCAGTCATCGTGTTATAAAATTCTAAGGAATGAAATGCACCAATGCCAAATAACAACAAAGGGCTTCCACTAAAATAAATATGCTAGTGGGAGTAGAAGGTTTTGTTGCATATTTGTAAGCTCTGGTGACCAACAGTAAATACTAAAAGGAAATGCGCTACCTACAGACAGAGACAATATTACGAGATAGTGTACATTATGGGTTTTCCAAGTTTCATTTACAATATAGTAACAATGGAAATAAATGCACGTCAAGCCTCTTAATGAAAGTCCCATGAAGGGCTTTCTAAAGTTAGAAAATCTACTGCGTTGTCTCTGTGCTTCGTGATGAATTTCTCAAAATCTCAAGTATGGATTATTGTTGGCTATGTCAGTTTTAAAAATAGAACAACTATTGAACTACAAATTGAATTGAATTTTACTTAAACTATCGAAGAAACAGGCTTATAATCTGTTTCAGCGCAAACATTTAATGGCAGTTTCGTGGAACTCATGCCTATTTTTTTAAAATGCGGAGATGATAAAGAACAGATTTCCTGCTCAGCAAGCAATTATTGCGGTTGATCGAAAGTCATAATTAGACCAAGAATACATACAGCGAACTTAAGATTCCAGAAACCTGTTAGTATCATCGGATCATCATATCATATCGTCATACAGATTGCATCCCATCTCCACTTACTGAGGAAACATATAAATGTTGGGTTAGCACAATGATATGATTTCTAAACTTACTTCATAATTCGAATAATATGAGTAGCAGGATAAATTTAAGGTTTAGGAATCACGCTGATTTATAAAGTTGGCTAATACTGGTCATTATGTTGCAAAATACTCTAAGTGGGCAAGGTAAATTATAACAAAATTTTTAAAATAATGGATTTGTGGTCTCATGATCAACATGAGGATTTATTACTTTATCTAGTTACTCAATATTTTTATTTCTTGAAATTCAAGTAGTTTTATTCAGTAATTTACAAGTTCACTTTCATCTCAATATTCAAATATAATCCCAGTTGTTTATTCCAAAGCGTGATATAATTGTGTATTATGACCTTTATTATTTCGTTTTCTTAATGTTGATAAATGCCAAAAATAAATCAAATGATGCGTATGCCTAAAAGCAACTCTAACTAGAAACTTTACAAACGAAATACGCATAATATTTTCCTTTAAAAGCTTTCAGGTTGTTGGACCTATAATTTTTCTATAACCAGAAAATATTATGCAAGCAATGCTCACAAACAATACAATAATGAAATGTCAGCATACTACTATGTTTAAAACTAAAAGCAACGGTTTTCGGGTGCACATGTACTAGTACCTAGGAGGAGAAAGGAATGCCAAACTTATTTTTATGGTTTTATTGAAGTACGCATGCGGCAACGACGCCGATATACTTACTAAAACTGCAACATACAGCACCCTTTACAGACGTGCATGGAATGTGTTAGAGAGAGTAGGAAAATAGGACAAAATCCGTCCGACGAATAAGGATATGAGGATATACGAATCAGTTGGTTAGTTATAGGAGTAAACTACGTTTCCTATATATCTCTATTTACAAGTCATGTGAGATTCAGGAGCATAAAGCCATGCACTGTGTAATCCTTTGTACGGCAGTCGTACGTGCACATCAAGATAGGAGTAAAAGAACAGAATGATATTCAAATACATGTGGTTGTGATATATGGAATACTCAAAAAGAATGGAAGTAAAATCCATACGAACGGGGAGCGAGGGTGGCATGCATATTAATGTGCTTCACAGATTAGTTTGCCATGGATCGGCCAACTAGAGCCTACCGTCCTGTCTATTTTATTGTAAATCAAATTTTTCCTCCTAAAACCGCACCGCACCGATCATAAACGCGATTACAAATAACGTTCAGTTAGGTATCAACGTTAAGGCAGTGTTGTGCACAACTTAAATCAGTGAGCAGTGTACAAAAAAGTGAATCGAAATCCCAGGAGATTATAAATTAATTAATAAGAAGTGTCTGATTTTATTCTGTCATGGGCTATACATTCAACAACCTAATGCGAAGTACACTTACATACTAAGACGTGTTTACTTGTTGTGAGAGGTTTCATGTGTGTCATGCATGAGACATTAAGACACGTATCGAATTTAATAGCTGTCAATAATAATAATTGCGCGACCACACAAGGGCCCAAGCGTATTACTGGGTAGCTCCATATTTGTTTCTACATTTTGGAAAAATACATAATAACCTAATTCGTAGTACCATAAAACACTGCACTAAGTGTAAGAAAACGGTTCTACGTTCATGTATAATGTATGTACTGAAAATATTACACCTAATCTGAAATCTGACCACATTGTGCAGACGTTGCTAAAACCTCATTGGGATTACCTATTTTAAATTGCATTGCAAAATGCATTTAAATCGTTGAGCTGTTTTGGCAATGAAGAAAGGATAAGCCACATCAACGAATATTGTTGTTCCATATGAAAACTGTTGAGGGTGCGTGAATGAACACTTTAATCATCAGATCAGTTGGTGCTTATATCCAAATAGGCTGACGTTTTTTGTTTTGTACATTTTCGATAATGGAATCCTTGTTGACTACGTCGTTTCATAACAATTCTTAAGACTAGATGCTTCAATAATGATGAGTTGTGATGATGATTAGTATATATTAATGTGTGTATGCGAAGCACAAACATAAGATACGTCTCACCATCAGCTCAATTGAAACAATGTAACATTGTTTTCCCTTTTCGCTGTGCTGCAATCACACGTTACGAATACAAATACTGAAGTACATTTTAATCTTTAATTCATTTTTACATACTAAACATAATACATATTTTGTTGTCCCCTGCAGCGTAGTCAATTTTATGAGTCCCTCATGCCAATGGACAAAGAGATTAAGCCCAGTTAATAATGAGACATTTTTATATTCAGTCAATTTTGTAAGTAAAATTGTTTTATACTGATTCAAAGAACTGTACAAAAGCAAAAAACGAATTTTTCATAACCAGCAGTTTTTTGTGGTTCTGCAAACTATAGCAATTTATACTTAATTTGGTTTTCCAAAATTTATCATCAACTGCAAAGAAAATCGCTCACCAAATTATTATATGAGATTGGGGTTTTCAGGGCAAGAAATGTACCTTCTTCTACATCCTATCTACATTTGCAATGCACCTACTGAACTTCTCCAATAAAGCAGTAAAAACCTCAAGGATAAAAATGCCACATGCAGCGTTATAAGAATTTGATACATAAAAACGCACAAAAAGTAACCAAATTGTGAAAAAAAATTGTATTTTTGCGAGAGACTTTGTTCTTTAGTGCGCGTGCTTAAAGGAAACTATTAATATACAATAATAGTTACAAACAGTAACATTATAAATACCTATGTAATGTTTGTAACACTGCGTGGGAAACTTTTTCGTGATACTTGACAATGAACAATGAACATTAAGTGACAGTTTACGTGTATAGACTGTAATACTTTGAACGAAGGAACAGTAGTGAATTTCCTCTTCATTGATGACAGATCAAGTTCAAAAACTCTGTCAAGATCCGTAGTAAATTTTGGTTTCCCGATTTGAACATAAGTTCTGTTACGTAATACATGAGCATTCAATTACGATAAACAATGGAAAACAGGTAATTAATGTCTTTGTTTCCAAATTCTTGTAATCTAATGTAAGTTGATGAAAGATGCATGCTTCTGAAAACATAAGAAGGCAAAAAATGGAAAACCAGTGCAAATTTACTTTTAATATCTTATAATTAAGTACAATTCATATCTTATAATTCATCAAGTTTTAACTCACTGCGCACTGGAGCAAAAACGGCATATATTCATATTTACATTAATGACTTTGTTGGGGTGAACTGTGACTACAATAATAGTGCAATGTAAACCATTTGATTCAAGTTAAACTGAAGTTTAAATTTCATTCAAAAGTAATCGTTAATAATCATAGTTGCTCAGCAGTGACGATTTCAAAGAATGTGAATAACCAACAATTGTTTAAAACAATTTGTTTTCAAGCGTCATCGATGTAACAAAATAGGAATTTTTATTTCTTTATGAACTCATATTGGCAAATCCCTTGCAGTGTTTAGTTAGTACTGGTAAATCAACTTATAATCTTTTCAATTTTACACTTAGTACATGTAAAAATTATTCTTGTGAAATGACTCAGTAATTGCAAAATGAATTAAACCATGCATTTCGATTACAACAGTAAAAGCATACGTATAACATATTTTTACTCTCTTATTAACAAATCCAAAATTCCATATGAATGCGCCAAGAAATTAATACTATGCAATGCTCCGTTTGATAGTCGAGCAGAGTTTAAACGACAGGTAAAATTAATATATTATCCTGAAGGCCGATAATCACAACAATGTAATGTGAATTTCTCAAATGTACCTTTACATATCTGAAGTAAACTTTGTCGTTCCAGACTGCAACTTCCAGTCCAAGAAAACTTTTGCCAATGATGGGTTTGACTTTTATAGATTGAACAGATGGTAATGTTGTTTCACCAACTTTCTTCCGAATTGAAACAATGCCTGGTAAAGATGCACCACTTAAATGTCTTTAAAACTGACATTCACTGAGACTGTGAAAGTATTCAGAATATCGATTTAAAAAAATGAATTTCTGATTCAACAAAAATATTGCTCATTATGCTCTTGCTTCTCACGATGTGTACTTCGGCTGACTTTGTTTTCCACGATTTTCTTATTACTGCATCATACAACTATGCGTAGATATGTTCTATTATGTATTTGTATTTCGTTTTACAAGCCGTATCCGTAATTCTCACATTTCAAAACCAGCTTACACGAAGAAATGAAATGCTGACAAATTGAAAAATCATTTGAAAACAGCTTCTTTTGGCTTTTGTTGTCACATTTTCATTTTATCTTGATGTTTTTACTTTCGTTTTCCGCAAAGTGTTCGCGCTCATGTTTTTGATCATCATGAGACAACCGGTGCGAACAACTCAGCCAGAGATGTTTTCAAGGTCATAAAAGTTTTATAGACATCCAACGTACTACAGTACATGTACTTGGTACTCCATAAATGATTATTTCAACGGAACACATTAGACGGGAATGAAAGTATGTATCACTTGCACCTTGTTATTCCAGATCTATCTCTCCAGTTAATAGATTACGCCGTGCTACAAAGTTTGAAAAGTGTAAATAAAAAGTTTTATAATTGCTTATTATATAATCACACTATCATCCAGTTTATGGATCCTAAACGGCATTTTTGCTTATTAATTTTAGCCTAATCATGTTTCGAAGCTATTAAGGCATAATATGTGTTATTCACGAAAAAATCAGATGAACATGCGTGCTAACTGATCTATTCAATCTTTAAACCCTATGTATGTGGGAATTTTCACACGCTGGCACCATATTAACTAAACATTGCATATAATTGCATTATGAAAGATGAGGACAATCCAATTTTACTTTTAAGGCATTTCTAAATGATATCTACGGGTGCAACGTCTTATTAAATTAAATTAAAGTAATAACAATAAGATGTTCTGTTATGCTATTCAAATAAACACTTACGACCCGGTAGAAAAGTCTAAAATGTTACGTGAGCCATTTAAACTGAAGGTATGCACCAGTTTAACAAAAAGGATATGGTATAATATAAAAGATGATTCATTGCTCGCCGGGTTATTGGTATATTTGTGTGGCATGCTACAATTTGCTATTTATCCTCAGAAGAATTGCATTATCGCGTTGACCATGGGAAGTTCAATAACTATTCAACATTCAACTATTCCTTTCCTTTTCCTTAGAATTTGACCAGACGCGTCTAATCTTACGTTAGATGAAAACGAATGTTACCGTAACCTGAGAACTATAGAATCACATTTAAGCTAAAAATTTACTGGCTACTGTACCTGTACCAACAAAGGGTACATCACGAAGCAGCGAATGCAAATTATTTAGCTGTTGGCCGTCATTAATCAAGTACGCAATGTCCCATTTTCGATTACATATTAAATATTATATACAAGCATGACACAACTGCAAAAAGAGTATTCTGTACATATATATTACGAGTAACTATTATCGATTAAATATATCCTTAAAATGACAATGGTGGCTGTAAACAAGTAAGTACTGGCTGACACACAACAAAAGACCAAACACTGCATCCTACTTCAGCACGCGCGCTATCAACTTGTGACGAGGTTTGTTTAGTTAAAACGGAAATCTACTCGAATATTATTCCTTCTGGATAACTTGTAATTTGCAAGCATTTCATGCGATATTCCAATTGTATTGCGGAAACTAAAGATAAGAATTACCGGCCTTCCCACTTTAAAGCTATAATCAGTAAACAGAAAGGAACCACACTTCAAGTGTTTCAAGTTAACTTGTTTCCTAACAAAAGAAGTGTCTTTGCTATAAACATTGCAATACAGCATTTGTGCGCGCTGCTGCACCCCAATAATAAAACATTTTGCATAGGTATATATTTATATATATATACATGAAACAATAATGCTACCCCGCTTAGAATAACTCAATTTAATATTGATAGCGATAATGATATAAGAATTTCGGCAAATGTGATCTCGCTATTGTGCATTTAATACTGTCTGTCTGTAGCATATATAATACGAAACTCACTTTGCAAGAATTTTACTACATATTTGCAGTGAAGTCCTTACTGTCCCTCCAAACCTATCTTTGAATTTTGAAAGAGTTATAGACCGTATAGTTCGCTAAAATTTTCATTGAACATAGTATGTTGTATGCGCCAGATGAATAAAACTTTAGTAAAGTTGTAAAAGTACGCCCAGCGACAAATTATTGGCGTCAATTTTGATGAAAAATGAATTCCCCATCCTTCAATTGGTCTACATACCGAATTTGAGCTCAATCCTAGCAAAACTGTAAAAAACTACCCCTGGGGGATGAGTCCTACCCCCAGGGGTAATTGGTTGGTTTGGCTGAATTCCCCACCCTTCAATTGGTCTACATACCGAATTTGAGCTCAATCCGAGCAAAACTGTGAAAAACTACCCCTGGGGGATGAGTCCTACCCCCAGAGGTAATTGGTTGGTTTGGCTGAATTCCCCACCCTTCAATTGGTCTACATACCGAATTTGAGCTCAATCCGAGCAAAACTGTGAAAAACTACCCCTGGGGGATGAGCCCTACCCCCCAGAGGTAATTGGTTGATTTGGCTGAATTCCCCACCCTTCAATCGGTCTACATACCGAATTTGAGCTCAATCCGAGCAAAACTGTGAAAAACTACCCCTGGGGGATGAGCCCTACCCCCCAGAGGTAATTGGTCGATTTGGCTGAATTCCCCACCCTTCAATTGGTCTACGTACCAAATATCAGCTCCATCCGTCTAAAATTGAAAAAAGTAGTTCAGCTGCTACTATATCAGCTGTTCTGGACGGACGGGACAGGAGGGGACAGGAGGGGACAGGACGGACGGGACACTCAAACAATATCATATACGCTGGGCGTAAATAAAAATACAACAGGATATGGAACCAAGAAGTCAAATGTAATAACACAATGTGTGCAAAATATCTGCAAATTGCTCATAAGGAAGGTGTATTCTATATTATGACCATTTTAATATTATTTTTTAACAATGGTGTCCCCTGAACTACGTAGTATACCCAAAATACATGTAATGCTGAAACATCATCCTTGTTTCTTAATGTTGATGATAGAATGCGATGGTTAAAGATGCTTGATGGTTGCCACCACCTAACACAACAAAACTATTTTTTTTGGGAATGGTGATGGGGATAGTCACATTTTCGTATTTTGCTACTGATATATCGGCATTGCGTTGTAAGAGTTTATAGTAGTTATTATTCTGTGCAGCATGCAATGTTTGACCACAAGTTGAAACTTCTCAGCCTTACCTGATTTTATTTGCCAAAAACAGTCGAGAAACCATCTTGGCTTACCTTTATGCTTTCTTACACACAGCACACATCAAAGATGATACACAAACTAATGCACATTTATGCTATATTCAACAATATTATTTAATGAGGTTTGGTAGTAACAGCAATGTAGAATGATACGCGTCTTCACTTATTCGCATCCTCCTTTGATCCGGCTGGTTTCTTTTCATGTCTTCAGTTATTATACGGTGTGCGCAGTGAAACTTGCTGCTATTCAGTAGTTAACAGTAAGGTGTACCTACGTATGCTGTACAGTATAGGTACCTTATTTATTTGCTGGGATTTCGAAAATAAAAAGTTGGTCTGACCTAAAGTGCCCCTCCAAAAAATAGTTCGTTAGAAAACATTTGGAATTGTCTAAACTATTAATTACGGAAAGCTTTTCCGGTTTGATTACGACCCTACATTGACACAGTGTACCGCAATTTCCTGGATTAAAGCAACTTGTGAAAGTGAAACAATTAATTATCCCTATAGGAAATAGGTCATTCAGCTTTCAGCCCGCTAAAATGGCTATTTTAATATCCTCATCTTGTTTTTAAGAGTATTGCATTGTAGTAGTAGACAAGGAATGCTGCCTGAATCTTCGGATTCATTATCCAACACCTTGGTTCCAATTCCAATAGTTTCAAGAATGTTTATGAATATAGTATTTTTTCGACTGAAATTTTGTAAAATGTAGCTAATATCAGAACAACGACTACATTGATGAAGGAAAGCGTTTAGACATGCAATGTGCATACTGGAATATATTTCGTGAAACTGAGTCAATGCAAAATATTATTTATCATTCGAAAAATAATGTGCCTCCATTAGAAAAAAGTTATCACCAATTTGCTTCAATGATATCTGTGGATGTGCCGTTTCTCTGTGATAGTGAACGGTTTATATAGGAGCTTTCAAGATGGTGTATATTATGCAAAATATACTCACCCAAGTTGAAGAAAACATGCGGAAGTCAAAAATCGAAATGCCTGGAAAACCCTACAGGTTTGCGTTTGTTACTTCTATTGTCATTTTAGTTAAGAAATTAATAGGTGGAAAAAATCGGACCTTTAGATTTAACATTGGATTCTGTGCAAGTCTAGTTTACTAAACCATACAAAGCATAAAAGGATATTATTCCAAACATTGAACTTATGTATTATACATGTATTATATATAGAAAATAAGAAGTTTACTCTACACAATTCGTACGATCTTCTTTACTCTATGTATACCAAAATGAGTATTATGCACTTCTTACGTCTTACAATATAATATGGTGAATATGGTCATACTTCTTATTACCGAACAAGGTAATTCGCAGTAAGGCAATTAAACAACAAATGTTCATGAATAAAAGTTTTTGTCAGCGAATCACGTTTCTGGAGTTTCCAGCCTTTTGTATTCGAATTGAATAAAATTTTGCATTTTCACATTCACAGTCTGTTAACAAGAAATGTGGTTATTCATTAGTCAATTCAAAATATGTCGCTGTTTTAAAATGAAAAGATTTAAGCAACAGATGAATCATGTTGCCTCCAAGATAAATAATATATAATGGTGTATTCCTTGGTATTAACTCTCAATTATTAATTTGTGTAATAAGGAAGATTTTGCCAAATGTTTAACAAATCCAAACTGCAAGAAAAAGGTTCGGTTCACCTTACCCATTTGGAATGTATGGGATAAAGTAAATATGTATCCATGGTGTTAAGGGATTATTTTCAACAACTTTAAAACTAGATGAGACACTGGATTGAATACATTTGCCTTGGCTTGGCTTCTGTCTGTATCGGCTTACGCCTTACGCAGTTTAAGTCAACATTATATTAGCTTATCTGTGTTAATAAATCAATGTAAATCAAGTAGAAAACTATGCATGGCTTGCACCTGTAATCGATTTCATATATAAAATGTTTAATGTGGTTCATAGACTTACAGAATTGTCAAGAACTTTCATGCTTTGCAATGTACGTAATATACACCCTGGCCAAATTGCATGGAACTTCTTATAACATGATGTAGTCATTTAAGACGCAATCCATCTCCACGCAACATTTAAGTCAGAACCAGAGCACAATCACATCCATCATTTACGTTATCGACTTTGATTCGAATTACTTATATCCTATATGCTAAAGATCGGCATGTTTAAAACACATATTTTGATAGTTTTTACATCAGAAGAATAGTTTTTGTGAAGAAATGATATAGATTCCAATTAAAATTCAAAGGGACACAAAAAGTTGCGTGGGCTTACAAGATTGCCTGTGAATGTTATTTTTGTCGCGAGAAAAAATATAAGAAATCAAAACGAGTATAATTAAACGATTAAAAATCCGTCCTAACGTTCCGATGCAAACCTTACATCTTCATCAGGGGAAGTTTTTGCTGAGAAGTTCATGTTTTCTATTCATTAGCACTCGGCCTTTCCGGATCGCTATTATAATATGCTTTGAAAGCATTGCTTTCCTTAATGCTTCGTTGATATGGGTATTTTTATTTTTATCATACCATTCAAGAAGCTTATGACACAATCAAGACACAACCCTAGTAACGTCAACGGTGCATTAGGAGTTCCCCTACCCCCGTCCCACGGTTATTTTTTTTACTTTTTGTTGATTAGTCGAAAAAATAACCGTGGGACGGGGGTAAGGGGAACACTTAATGCAACGTTGCTAGGTTTGTGTCATACGTATATAACCTTCTTGCATAGCATTATTCAAGCAGGCATGGGATTTTCATACAATTGATTATCACGATGATAAAATGGAATTTACAAAAGGTTATAGTCCAAAAAATGATGAACTATGAACAATCCAAATACTGACACAGACCACGACGACATTGTACTCAATGTTATCAGTGGACAACAGAATTAATGTGGATCGAGGTCTGATACCGCATTCATTCAAATTCAAAGTTCATATTTTACTTTAAAATTAAACTACTTCAGTTCAACTCAGCTCACCCTGCATTCGTCATTCACCTCATACTCTGGGTCCGGTAAACCTCTGCTGATCGCGGAATTCCAAGATTATATTAAATCACATTGCTATTTTTATAGAAGTGGAGGAGTGAATGTTTTTCCATCAACCTAACATATTTGTTTCCAATTTATCTAATGTACTTTGGAATAATACTTATATAATCTTTTTCAAACATTGAATAATCTTTCAAAATGACTTGCAATCGTGGACTTCATAACTTTTACACGGTTGATGCAACAATTAGTACGTGATCGTGATCTCAATAAGACATTTTAAATAGCAATACCGTGTACTTGACGGTGGGGCATTTTGTAAACGGGATAGGTGCTCGTTGGCAATTGTGATCTACATAAATACATAAAACTTTTTTTTGAATCTGCATGTGCCCAGTGCACCAAAAGTGTTAACTAATTAAGCCAAGTGTTTTTAAAAAGCGAAACCCTTTCTTCACTATAGCCGTCTCTTTACAAAGAAAACATCTCTTGTATACCGTGTAATGACTTCTAAAGGCTTCCTGCTTATATCAATTTTATCACAATCCCCATCTTTTCATTTATTTCTAATGGATTAAAAATATTAGGTGAGCTGTGAACCAGTTTACATTTTACTCGTCACAACGGTCATTACTCGGCGTAGTCAAAATGAGGTAATACACATATAAACACACATATATATACTCCTATTTTTACGCTAAAAAGTACATATCAAGCACTGTAATGCATGCAAACATGCTCTACGCTACTGTTGGAGAAATGGTACTAGGTTTTTGTTTTAGTGTTACTAGATATAGATGCAGTTATGATATGTTCATCTATTCTTTTATATTTTAAAAATTAAATTTGATCACTGTTATATCGTAAATGCATACCTCATATCTATATGCTCTTTTGGATTCAAAGATTTGATTTGGTGTTGTACAAACAAACCTGTTGGTTAGTTGTGTCATATAACCGAACATAATTCTGTAATTCTGTTTGGTACCCTGTACCCCATACTCATTGACTATTTAGTACCTACATTTTGAAGTTATATTCTGATACATCGTATATGTTGATGGTTGTGCGCTAGCATAGCATAAATGTTGCCAACTGCATCTTCATTTTATGTATTTCGGTTCAGACATGAAGTATTCGCTAGAAAGAATTGTTGGTTGAAATTGACGGAAACGTTACATGATGTGCGACTGATGTGAGGTGATGTGTAGTATACATAGAAGTTGAGACAATTTGTAGCCAATATAATTGATGGTGGTAGGAATGGTACGCGTCTACGTCTTCAAGTGATAGGTTTAGTGTAGAAGATTTTTAAATTTCTTGACGCGTTTCATACATACAATCATACGATGTGTAAGGACAAATGGATTCATTTATTTTGGTTTTTTGCTCAACAACTAACAACTCACCATGCGTGTAGGAACCAGGGACATAAAATATACCATGTGCGAGCAAGATTAAATGCAGTGCTAGCGTTGGTATGTAAAAGCGTAAAAGGGATGAACAAGCATGCAAAAAACCGGTATACCACACACGCATCTGTTACTAAAGAATGTGCATTTAAAATTAGAAAGCACGACAAGAAAAGATAAAATGATATCGCCATCATAGTTAGCTGCTCTGTTGTACTTCATGCTTGTGCTGTCATCTTATCTTTGTATATTTTTTAAAAATGCGAAGTCACATTCAAACTGAACAGATATGTAAAGTACGAATGTACTCGCCACTAGGATTTGTAATTTTTGGAGATTCCATAAAGGTATTAAAGTGTACAAAAATCTGGATCGACAAAAGTTGGAGTCGGCACTCATTGGTCTACAATACGATACACATTGGTCTAAATATATTGTATATTAGAACAAAAAGTGACAAATAAAAACAGATTTTCTAATTCATGACATACTAATAGTTGCGGTTTCAAAGAATTGGTTCATGCCATCCAAATACTTGAAGCATTCGTATCCAAAGAATATAGGAATGTGTTTTTTTGTACTAACTTTGAGCTTCCGTCTGGTTGCATTTTGCAATTTGTAGCTACCAGCTACGGCGTTGCTACCCCGCGCTTAATTCCAAAATACCTTTTCTGGGCCGTTTTCTTTAAACCTTTGCATATAGTCATTATATTCGTCATAATGGTTTGCAAAACATCCTCGACATTTTTTTGGCGATTAAAGAATACTTGTATTTATCATTGCAATTTCGATGGTTGGATGAATTTGTGGCTGCATCTCGAGGTTGCCTGATTCCTCTTTTTGCAGGTGTATATAGATTTACTGAGAGGATGTGTATTCGTGAGTCCACCCAAACCACCTTTGTATTATTATCATAATAATCATCACATCGCGTTACAGACATCCTCATCATATTCCTTGTAATTCTTGATTCAGTACCTACCCACCAAGTTAGTAGCTATTAAAGTACAGACAAGGAGATGCGTGGAGTATGGTAGATGCGCTTTTGCACAAAGCATATCTCATTCATTATGATTTTGATGCATGCATTTTCCTTCAATTCTTGTGTTGTCTCAGCATCTCTGCATTTCTTGATATTCAAGTAAAACGTACTGAAGTGAAGCCAAAAAAGTAGGTTGGTAGGACTGCTTGAATGATGCACAATATAAGTCGTACTGCAGCAGCTACCAAAGAAATTGCACAAAACTACATTATTACTGTTTTTCCTTTTTTTAATTTTCCTTTTTATGTTGCTTCTGAGCAGTTACTTAAAAGACAAACTGGCTGGTTGTACTTTACGGTATACCAGTAACTTAAATGTCTTTACTACTTAAAATCTATGAAAGGAATGTCTGATTTTCCTTGACCTTAGCTCATTTTTATGGGACAAAATGAAAATACGCCTTTTTGTGGTGACTTGCTAATAACAATTTTGCTAAATTATTGTAAATAGTGCATCATTATATGTAGTGTGTATTGATCAGTAAATCCTTTGATGAGTAAAGTCGGTGTAGGCAGAAGACTATATATCATAAAACAACGAGCTATAAATCCCAAGTTTTTTTTATAAGATAAAAGGAAATTTGCTTTGTATTACATGACATTAACAACAATAATTGATTTCACCTATTTAATCAATTGGCCAAAGTATATCTCGACTATGGACACTACCACAATTATTTTGAAAGAGACAATCAGTCTTATTTCCGTGCTTTGTTTATGGTAACAGACAGAAAATAATTTATTGTGGTGTAGTTTAAAAAAGTAAATTGGGTTATACGATACTGAGAAGATATACTAGTAATGACTACTCTTTATAGTCTTCCATCGTGTTACAAGTGAAACCCATCCAGACTACTAGACTACATGACACAAAGCTGAGTAAAATTCCAATCCAACAAACTCATTTACATGTGGGTGTACAGAATGACACTGAGACACCGGTTTAGTAGAATGAGGATCAATGACATGACAAAAAGTAAGGAAGCGTCAAGACAGTAATTTCTTCAGGAAAAATTTTAAATTTTTTACTTGGCAAATTTCCACACTACGTCTGGTGTCTTGCTGGGTTGTAAATGTTGAGAATAGCATAGCATAGAGCAGAACTGTTTGCATACGATATAATATTTTGGATAAGACATCGTCTAAAACCTTTTTATGCATGATAACCAGAAGAAGCTTATTTTGATAACCACATACATGAATGATTCAATCTAAAAATAAATACTGGAATGAAATGCTGGGACATTGACATTCCATCTATTCGCGGTGTAGGTAGTAGGCGGTGTTTCACAAATTTAAGGCACAACCTAGTCGCATATTATGTACTTTCACAGCGCATAAATTATGTTGAATGTGAAGCGGAAACAGATATAAATCATATACAATCATAAACAGATAAACATAAATCAGAGGAAAAATAAAAGTTCCTGGAGAAAACCTCCCACCTAATAGTTGACTGAGTACCATAAAAATTGCATTAAGTCATCATTTTCGTAAGATAACTCATTATCAGCTCAATAAATATCTATTTCATAGTATCTCGTCCATGTAACGTCATAAGCGGTTGAGAGAAAAAGGTTTGAAAGCTTGAAAAACATCCCACTCCACCATTAAGTGGTGAAATCATAAACTATGCTTGTGAAATTTGCTTGCAAATTATTTGCATCATTCAACCAACTTCTGAATTGGCTTATATTTTGCAATAGAATTAATGCTGACTTTCATCGCTTTTTCAAATATACTTCACATAATTTAAACGGAGAGTTTTGGCTTGTAATGATTCAGACTTATAGACATACAGAACGTATTTTGAACTCCAGCTAACCTTATCATTTTCACGCAACAGTGGTTCTTTCTGTATTCCAAAATTTCTAGAAGGTTTGTAAAAGGAGAGTAGGTTTCCTGGTTTAGGAGCCTATAGTCTTTACTATTAGTTGGCAAATTGCATGTTTAGAAATGGAAAGCTTTAAAGCGAAACCAACGCTTCAAAATCCTTTTTAGAATACTTCAGGAATGCGGAACGTGAGGTATGTTTTGCCTACGATGTAGTGTGGGGTATAACGAAATAATTTTTAGAATGAAATTGTGAAAATAAGAGTTCTATTTTATAAAGAACAAAATACTAAAACTACAGGGAAAACCAGTTTACGTATTTGTATTTCATCATGAAATTATTTCATCCGTATCACCATATCCAGAATCATTCCGCTCATCAGTAGTGCACCTAAATTGCATTATTAATAATCTTTGTTTTTATTCTATATAGGTATTTAGAATACAATAATCTCCCCAGATCTGTTTTCAGTAATAGTAATGTTGAATGGTATTGTCTTTTAATTAAACAAAAGAAACAGTTCATGTCAACGTTATATTAAATAGTCGGGAGCTTTTTTGAAGACAAGAAACTTTTACAAATGATTAACTTTCCTCCATGAAAAATAAACTGTATTATTTATAAAAATGGATTACGCCCACGGGGATTAAACTAGGAAAAGTTCCGCGGATGCTGACTGCATATCCGCTTTTTCTAGCTAATGAAATCCATTGATAGAGAAAAATGCTTGGTTTAGGGTCGGGTCCACACTTCAAAGTTCAAATACGCTGAAGTTTAAATCATCTAAAGTTATTGTTATTAATATTAAATTATCATTGTGCGTGTACATGATTGATGAGCAAACAGCCAAAATCTGTTAAATATAATATGAGTTCTGATTCCTGATAATAAAGTCTAATTGCGCAAATGTTGAAGCGTGATAAATCTCTCCTGCTATCATAATAAAATTGTACCACGTGGACTGTAGTATATAAAAAGATTGACTGACACCCCCAACTACAACTTATCAAGACAACAATGAGCATGCTCTCCCAAAAATGTACTGTGCAGTGACACTGAGATCTCTGCTCATATCAGCGTAGCGTTTTTGTTGACCTTGCGTTTTGTGCAGTTATACTGCTTTATTACCGTATCGAACACACCACACATTTTGCCATTATTAGTAGTTACTACTTATTTATCGATTTTTAAATTTTCCCGATGATATGATATACTTTACTCCCAATAACATTGAGTAGCAGCACTTGACCTAACAACTAAAAAGTAAATTACGGGGAGTATTATTGCATGCACAGTTTATACTGCCAAAACAGTTGGAACGCTTGCTAGCCGTGCTCATTCTTATGTAACGTATTACACAATGCAGTTGACACTTGACTGACTTGACTTGACTGTTTGGCCTTGTCCTAGCACTACTTGCCAATAGGAACTTGTTCTTTTATAGGAAGAAGAATTATAAATGATTTCCTGAAAGGAAGTCAAGTCATCTTGTTTTGGTATATGTCTACAATGCAGTCGTAAACAAACCAAGGGTATTCAACCGTTCATATTGTGCATTGGCTCTTTTAATGCCAGTGCCGTTTATGAAAAGGCATAATTTGACTACACCATGTGTAGTTAATCAAATCAATAATCATGCTTAGATGTTAGAAATGGACGAAAACTCGGTTTTCCCCGGGGCTCTATCAGGGTTTGTAAAGAACGCTAAGCATAATATTTTATGAAGCTCATCACATCACTTTAATATTCGAATTGAACTACTAAAATCTTTACAATAAAGATCACGTAGACTGTGAAAATCATTACTAATCACCATGTTCCTTGTTTTTGCACGAAAGGCGCTAATACCAAGACGAATCCTTTGTTTTTTATTTGTTCAGCAAAAATGGGACGTAGTGGATGTTGCATGCAGCTTAAAAGAAGCTAAACTCATTGATTTTTCAAAAACCTCTATGATATTATAATCTTGAGCATGCGCGCCTGTATTCCCACAATTTAAAAAAACATTTTATGATGCATTTTATCATGGTATTTTAAAATTATTCGTGCAGGAAGGAACTGGAAACAAGAAACAATTATTATTATAGCGAATAAATATTTTGTATGCTGTAAAGGCAAGGTTCACGTCCGCCTATTGCATCATTATTGTTATCCTTAAGGCTTACAGATTTTGTAAAACATTTCGATTTCTGCATGCACCAACTCATACGTACCATGAGTACATTTATGTTTGACATTACGTGCGTGGATACCATATATTTTTCCAGCGGTTTTCCCTATTCGTGATTCTAATCAGTTTACTATTTATTATGGTATGTGTAGAACCGATTTTTGGTTTCAAACTTTACAATTTTTCTAATTTGCCTTTCATTTTCATTCTCTTGATCGAGAAGACACGTCGTATTCAGATAGTTTCTGTTATCTTTAATCATTTGTTATTTTTTGCATATATTTTTCTTAATTTTTTTTGCAAGCCTGTAGCATATGAATGTATGTAAACGATTGAATCTAAAGTAAAACTTTTAATAATTATTTTTTGGATGAAATATTCCCACAGTCCCGAGAACAAAATAGTCAATAGTTAATTAATTCATTATGAGAATATGGGTCTAGAACAAAAGGCATAAATTCATTACTTGAACATTCCAAAGCATCTTTTTACCAAATAAATGTTTTAACATTCCACTGGTAAAATATCAAGCACCATTCTTTAATATCCATGTCCACAATTGTCTACAACTAAAACGTTAATTTTGACTTGGATCGGCAGGTTTGGCTAATTCCTATTTAAAAGTATGCCTGTTTTGAATTGCAGTACCTCCCCCCGTTTGGACAACTGCTGCCCAGCCCCGGAGACGGTGACAAACGGAAGTGTAGGGCTTCAGGGCAAACAACAATCGCACAACCACAAAAACCACCGAAAAAGGAACTCCTCATCTTCCGAAAATAATTTCATTAATGGCCATGCAAAGACTGCTGACAATTACGCAAACGGTCAGCTTCCATCATCAGAATCCGTGAATGGAGTACCCCAAACCAACGGCACACAAGGGAAATCACAGAGAAATAATGTTTCATCTAGCCCTCCGAACGGAGTTACTCTTCAGTCACTTAAGGAGAGTACATCCTTGAATAATAGGTTTAATTCAATAAACTCCAGCAGTAGTAACATTGGGGAAAGAAATTCCAATTCAGAACCTACACCAGAAGTTCCGCCCCCACAAATAGTCCGACCACCGAATAATAATAGGCTCGTTGGGCTTGTAAGCAAAAAAGCAATGATCATGTACAACATGTACAATAAATACAAACATTTTATCGTGTCTAATTCGACCTTTTTACTTTGCAGATTGTTTGTGGAGGATTCCTTGCAGCTATGGCTGCTGTTGGTGTTGCTTCCAAACTTGACTGGTTAAGTATACTTAAGTGGTTATGGCTATGCGCTCCATATGTAGCAGTTCTACTCGTTATTTTTGCCCTTATCAACTACCGGTGGTTTTACATAGCACTGTTAACTGTGCATAGAGACATTAAGTAAGATATTATATAATGCATAATATATAAAATTATATTGGATGGATGTTGAAGTCTCGTTTATGTCCAACACAATAGGGGAGGCCTGAGATATGCAACAATTTTGCTTAGTATCAGTTTTGCTCAACGATACAATGAATCTGTGATATCACTCTTCGCCAAAAATGTGAAGAGACATCCAGACAAAGTTTGCTTTTACTTTGAAGATGAAGTTTGGACGTTTAAGAAAGTAAGGAAGTCTTATCACCTAAGGATGCATAAATTGGAAGTTATAAGAATATTTGTTAACTTTTTTTTTGGTTTCCTATAGGTTGATGAGATGAGTAACCGCGTAGCAAACTATTTTGCGTCGCAAGGGATGAAAAAGGGAGACTGTGTATCAGTTTTTATGGAAAACCGGCCAGAATACGTATGTGTTTGGCTGGGTTTGTGCAAGGTTGGGACAATTTCTTAACGGCTACTAAATAACATGCACTATAATATTATTCCTCGGTTTATACCTTTGACTAGTTGGATCTTTTTGAACTTTTAACCGGTACTGAAATTCAACCTCATTTGACGTTTACTTTATATGCATTCAGCAAAAATTTCAAAACGTTTTGTGATAAGTTGGAAAACTTACTAAAATCGTTGATTATTTTGAGAAAATTTGCAGTTTTGTCTTGGGATATAAATCGAATCGAATAATTACTACTTGTGAATCTGGTCCTATGATTTCTAACTAATATTTCACATATTGTAGATTGGAGTTGTTCCTGCTCTTATTAACTTTCACCTTCGGCTGCAACCTTTGAAACACTCTATAGAAGTGGCAAAGTCAAAAGCTTTGATTTATGGTCGTGAGCTTGGAGATGGTATGAAACTTGCAACACCTTGAATGTTAATCATTAAACATTTTTTTGTAATAGTATACAATAGAAACTTATTATTTCCTCAATAGCGATTCAAGAAGTTGTTGACCTTGGCCTCGTTCAAGACTTGCCCATGTATGCTACGGGGAAAGTTGAAGCAAACTCTGTTAAGATTAAAAAATCATTGAATTTGGATGCTGAGTTGCAAAGGACTCCAAGCACTGCTCCCAATTTAAAAGTGAAAATTAATTTTACGGACAAACTTCTGTATATTTACACATCAGGTAATTAGAAGCGAAACCTACTGTTTTGGAGTTTTCAAGTTTACCAATAAATTAAAACATTTCATCAAAACCAATTTTTTATTACCAGGCACCACAGGATTGCCCAAAGCAGCAATCATTAAAAACTCCAGGTCTGTTCATTAATTAAAGCACTAGTAAAACTTATTTGGAATGTATCCAGGCCTTCTACATAGAGCATTTATATTATGTTAAATTGAATCTATTCATTTTTATGTAGATTTTTATTTTTCACGATGGGCATCCACTACTTTATGGCGATTTCTAAGGATGAAGTAATTTATGATCCACTGCCCTTGTATCACACTGCCGGTGGAATGCTGGGAGTTGGACAAGCATTAATCTTTGGCTGTACTGCTGTTTTACGCAAAAAGTTTTCTGCAAGAGCTTATTTCAAGGACTGTGCAAAGTACAACTGCACGGTAAGAATTTTTGTCAGTTGTACTTCATTCGTTGTTCCACATTGTTAAAGAGAATATAATGAATTACATATTATGTTTATAGTCTAATAATAATTTTAAAAAATAATAAAATAACCCTTTGCCTTTTTGTAATTGAATGTAGGCTGCACAGTATATTGGAGAAATTTGTAGGTACCTGTTGTCCACACCTGAGTCTCCTGATGATAAAAAGCATAATATCAGAATGATGTTCGGAAATGGATTGCGCCCGCAGATCTGGACGACCTTTGCTGAGCGATTCAATATCAAAATGATCTCAGAATTTTACGGGGCAACAGAGGGAAATTGCAATATAAGTAAGCCAATATTTAAGTACGTTGAAAATCATTGGGAATGTCTGAAAAAATAATGCAAGTTGTGTTTTGTTTTTAAGTTAATATTGACAACCATGTTGGGGCAGTCGGATTTATTTCCATGATTGCTCCATTTATCTACCCCGTTACCCTAATACGAATCGATGAGGCAACGGGCGAACCTATACGGGATCCTAAAACCGGTTTGATCGTACGATGCAAACCTAACGAACCTGGAGAGTTGGTTGGAAAAATTATTGAAAACCATCCTGTTAGGGAATTTGAAGGGTAAATTAAAACTGTAATGGAATATTTTTGAATATTCGTTGACAATTATATAAATTCAAACATTTTTCTGTCCAGTTATGCTGACTCGACAGCTACCTCAAAGAAAATTGCAAGAGGTGTTTTTAAGCAAAATGACGCTGTTTTTAGAACTGGAGATGTTTTGGTGATGGATGAAAAAGGTAGAAAATACAGCTACATATGAAAACAACTTGATCATTTTGGCATCCAATTTGACTTCAATGTTTGTATTTTAGGTTACTTCTTTTTCAAGGACAGAACTGGAGATACGTTTAGGTGGAAAGGAGAGAACGTTTCAAGTCAGGAAGTGAGTAAATCCTATTTGAATACAGATTTATGTCTTAAAATTCTTTTTGTACTTCTTGCATAAAAAATATTTTACAGGTTGAAGCTGTAGTGAGTAACGTATGCGGCCTAAAGGACGCTGTCGTATACGGGGTGGAAATTCCTGGAACGGACGGTAGAGCTGGTATGGCTGCCATTTTAGATCCTGATGAAACTGTAGATATGAGTGCACTGGCAGCTGGAGTTACAAAATCCTTACCAACCTATGCAAGACCATTGTTTGTTCGGATCGTAAAACAAATTGACATGACTGGTATAAAATTAACATTTTGTTTGCTTTTCTATCGTACCAGAGATAAATATCAAATAATAACATATTATTCTCTTTACAGGTACTTACAAAATGAAAAAGATAGACCTTCAAAAAGAAAATTTTGATGTTACCAGAGTCTCGGAGAAAATCTATTTTTTCGACAATGGCAAATATGTCCTGATGGATAACGAACTATATTCAAAGATTCAAAGAGGAGAAATCAGAATGTAATAGGACTTCAAAGTGTAGTTAATGTCTGCTTGTTTTCTTGAACCCTTCTGCTACACTGTATTGATCGAGCCAGTTATGTATAAAATTTCAGTGACAAAATGAATGATAAAGTTGTTGAGTTCATTTTACACGATATTGAATAATAATTTACTTAAAGCCCGTACAGTATACAGTATGATAATATGAAATCCAGGTTTTATGTTGATCGTTCCCGTCATAATTTATCAAGTGAAAAACCAACAACCTCCGTTAATATATTGTTTTAAGCATGTTATTTTTGTATTCTTGTGCTCAATTAAGTATTTTTAATCAATTCAATTAACTATACTCGATGAGAATTATACACGTTAATTTTAGTAATGAAGATGAGATTAATTTGAAAAATTCTTACAAATAGAATATACATTTCTCTACACCTTATAATGTATTCATGATTTTATTCAATCAATACTTAAAACAAAAACATATTTGCATTTTGTGCCTAATTCATAGCACAGTTTTAGTTACCGTGTATCATGAAGGAGTATTAACGCACATAGAAAAGAATATAAATCTAAAATCGTACCTTTTAACACAAGAGATGACTCATGAATCGCTACAAAATGTTTGCTAATCTCGTACATCATTACCTTTGAATGCTGTACACATTAGATGAACGCTAAAACTGTTCTTTTAACGTACAGTTGAAAGATAGAAATAAATAAGATGACATAATCTAGAACCGGAAGACCGGAAGGGAAGCAAAATTATGTTTCCGACTAGTTTCATCGCAAGACTTCTTGCTTTTATAGCAGAATGACTGACTTTTCGTAATTTGCTGTAAAGAAATCGATAGAGTAAACCGAAATGAATACTATTTAAAGTGTGTTAAAGTTAAATTAGGAACTAAAACGAGATTAAGGTGTAAGATCTTTTGATTTCAAACGCTCCCTTTTTATACTGTTATATTTTTAGAAAGTAATTGTTTTATTATATGACATAGCATAGAACATAATATGTTTAGCATGTAGATTTAGAGTTGAAACAACAAAATGAATAGTTGTAAGAAAAGTTGCTACAAAACTGAAGCAATTTCCGGAAAATGTACTAATCAGTAATGCTTAGAATATTTTTCGCAAAGCGTTGTATTTTGCAGTTAGATTTTTAGTAAAAACGAGTATAGCCCAGAGGTACTAAACAGTTTGTTTGAGCAATGAAAAGACAACCGAGAAAACAAGTGCTAATTCGATTACATTTTGCATACTGTGTATAGTATAAAATATCTAAGCTGTTAATTATACTCATAATTAATGAAGCAATTGTAATACAACAAGACACGTGCATAAAGGCTGGCTTTGACGAATGAATGAAATGAATATGGATGCTAAGTACGTGTGTAATAGCGTAGTCAACAATAAACAATAATTCAACCTAAACTGATTTAGATTAGAATAATCGTTGTAACTACTAAGCGCAGATCAATATTGAATAAATATAACGATCTTTTATTAGTATTTTATAAACTTTTGAGATCTATCAAGAAACATACCTTTATTTTGCATAATATGTTTTTCATTCACTTCTGCTAACTTCGTAAGGTTCATCATATTACGAATACTTCACTTAGCAATTACCCTACGGTATAATAAACTACAATGCTACTTTGTACCCTGTCTCTTTGTACAATACATAATCTCAAATCGTCTACACGTATGATACTGCTCATCAGTTATAACATAACAGAACTTCGCCCGGATAAGTTAGGACCAGGCATAAAGTAATTAAAGTATCACTGCAGACTGTAAAGTATGAATGATGCAAGAAAGATAATGAGATACAAATGCCTATTTACGAGTTTGACATGCATTATCAATTCAAATAAAACGATTATTGATCGTTTCAAATACGTAGCTGACTAGCTAAGGCAATTGGATACATGTCTGTCTGATTCACTGACTCCTCAGGGGGATGATAAATCAGGCTCAAAATCAATAGGGTTATTTATCCCCAAAGAATATGGCCAGGGGAGTTACCACCTCCCTCTATTACCCAAGCGGATGAGCAATCGAGCTCAAAATCTGTAGGGTTTTCCTTATACCCTATGAATGAACCACTGTATAAATTTGGTGTGATTCTGAAAGCGTCTGGAGACAAGATAAAATCGATACTTGCCTCACTGTATGCTCAGCTACATAATAATAATAATATAATTATGTTATGTAGTCGTTTTTCTTGACACCCGTTCTTTTAGTTATTTAACGTTACAGCGAAGCATATCATTCAGAGACGCAGACGTGCGTAAACTAAAAATCTGCAGCGTCGGCAACAAAGACTTTGTACGGTTTGCCCCAAAACATTGGCAAGTTTCTTTTAACCAGCGCGAAAAACCTTGAACAATTCTAACTCTAAACTCTTTGTGGTTATCTGTTTGTAAAGACGTTGTAAATAATATTAGCATTACTATTTTATCATAGTTTGTAACTTTGTGTTTGTTTAGTTGTAGTTTACTGTATTTTGAGTTTTACTGCAACCGGAACATGTCTCAAGTCAATGAATCCCCTGAAAATGAAGTCGAAGTGGAGGATTTAAAACCCTCCGAATTAGGAACAAAAGATTAGTAAGCTAATATTTCAAATGTTGATGATGTTAAAATGCTTTTATTTTTATTATTAGTATGACTTTTAACTTTCGAACAATTACAGTTGGGACGAATCCTACAAAGATGAACTATCAAATTTCAAGAATCATGGGATAGTAGGTGATGTCTGGTTCGGTGAAGAAATCATGTACAAAGTTGTCACGTAAGATTAAATGAGATGACGACTGTTCCAAAACAGAATAATTAAAGAGTGAAAGATCAACACGTACCTTTTTAAACTGTCCAACAGTTACCTATCCGAATACCACAAAATTACTGAGGATTCAGCTATTGCAGACCTTGGCTGTGGGAACGGTGTGATGCTTTTGGAATTGGTAACACTTCTCAATCACAATTACTTCACATACTTCACGAATTGATCTAAATCTGTAGGACTAGGTTTTGAGACAGTATTTTCTAACACTAAAAACTACAGGCTCAAGAAGGCTTTAGAAATCTGACAGGCTTGGACTATTCGGAGAATGCTATAGAGCTATCCAAAAAGATGTTCAGCTCTAAAGAGTACGAAGCTACATTCAAGGTCTGATTTCTGTTTAAAGTAAAACATCTTGGTTTCTTGAATTGATGTAACAATTTGCATGCTGACGTTCTTGCGATTTATTTTGAAGGTGGCCAATCTACTCGAGGATATGAAAAATCAACAGGTTGAAATGGAATGCTTTGACGTGTGCCTTGACAAAGGGACCTTTGATGCTATTAGCTTATGCCCAGACATTCCACAAACGGAAGCTCGCTCAAAATATTTTTCTAATGTTGTTGGCCTTCTGAGAAATAGTGAGAGTATATTCGTGCTAACATCTTGTAATTGGACAACCAGTGAGCTTATTTCAATGTCGGCAGCCTATTTGAAAGTTCAAGAAATTATTCCAACTCCGACATTTATGTTTGGAGGAAAAGCTGGAAATGTAGTCAGTATAGTTGTTTTCAATAAAGTATAGTCTCGTTTTGAATATTTATATGTGTGGTGTACCTGTTGTTATAAAGATTCCGAAATAAAGAAACAAACTGGTTGGATAAATTTTTTACACGCGCTTCGTCATGCTATGTGTGATTCCTTAACATTTAATAAGAAGGATTGCAAAAGAAGGCACAAAAATGAATTAATTTATGACATATGGTAATATATGTTTATTCCGTTAATGAGTATTTTAACAAGGTTTGTAACATTGAGTATTCGATGAATATTGTCTTTTTGTCATATTTTAGTTCATTTAAAGCTTTGCATTAAAGTAACATTGTTCTACAATAGTTAAAGCAGCAAGATATTCTCTGGAAGTCTGGAAAGTAGAAATCCAAGGATGTAGATGTTATGTTATGTCATGGTTTATGTATGGAATCAAAGGTTTGTGCTACCGTATTGTGTATACGCCAACTCTGCAATCAATTCTATCCATTAACAACTAAGCAAAATTAATAATCGAATGGAATTGGAAAGAAAATGAAGTGAATACTAGAATCATATCATATCACTACTTGCTTTCACTATACATTACTGTCTACAATGGGTTTTTACGTAGACGATGACTCATTCTTTGGACCACTCGACGTTCCATGCAGTGAATCTCCAAGACTGACCTGCAGGTAGTTTTTGCCCTCCCGTTTTTCTTTTAGCTGGTCAATTTGCTTTCGTCGTTTCATTGCTTTCTCCTTCTTCTTTTGTTCCTCGTAGAAAAGCTGGAAATTATTGCTAATTATTCCAACTGGCAATGCAATGACGACCAGTCCACAGACACCAGCAATCATACTTATTATTTTGCCAATAAGGGTGGTGGGAACAATGTCACCTGTGGGGCAAACAGAAACAAGCATTATTTACTTTCCCGTGTTGTATTGAAAAGCATGTAAGCCAGAGAATAGCCGCTTATTACATACCGTAGCCTACTGTGGTCATTGTAATCAAACTCCAGTAAAAACAATGAGGAATGCTTGCAAAGTTGCTTCTATTGTCGTCTCGTTCAGCAAAATACGCCAGGGCCGAAAAAATTACCACCCCGACAGCAATAAAGAGAAGCAATACTCCCAAGTTTTGATAACTGTGACGAAGGGTAAAGCCAAGGCTTTGAAGACCTGTGGAATGTCTGGCAAGTTTAAAAATACGCAGAATACGAATCACTCTGAGCACTTGCAGCACACGACCTGCCGTGTCAAAGTGCACAAGAAAGAGACTAACATAGAAAGGCAGGATGGCTATAAGATCAATAGTGTTCAACCAGCCTCTGAAAAATTTCCACTTGTCTGGTGCAGCAAAGAGACGAAGGATGTACTCCAAAGTAAACCAAATGATACATACAATTTCCAAATCATCCAGAATGTAATGTTCTCGTATTTCCAAAACAGTTGGGAACATGTCTGCTGCTTCATCCATTGTCAAGTTATTTTCCAACCGGTGAGCTTCAGCATTAAGGCACGCAGACATGTTAGAACTTTTGCAATGAATTTCCTGAAGTTCAGGGACTGTAGAGAGACTCAGCGTCATCACGGACAGCAAAATGAAGAAAAGTGAGAGGAAGCCAGTGATCTATTTCAAAACATCAAAACATAAAGTGTTATCTGGAGAACTAAGTACTGTAATTTTATCCCTTGTCCTTGACATAAGTTTTTTAGGTCAAGACATATGCATGTGAAAAATCGTATATAGCAAAAGCCAAAATACATGTTATTTCTTAATCAAAACTCGATCACTACAAAACTATTTTACGAAACCAGCAAAAACCAGCAAGTGATTACAATAGTGAATTCATCCATTTAGTGTATAAAACCGGATCTTTTCTTTGCAAATTTGCTGTGAGCTTACTCTGCTTGCCATTTTGCAGTAAATACAATGCCATGTCATTGTGCATGTTTGTACAGGTGTATAGGTTCCTTGTTTTGCAGTTAAAGCAACTATTGAGAACTTGTATGCATTTTAAAACAACTGTCGTTTTTCTTACTACTAGATTTGGAAAATATTATTATAATTCTGCTATAACCGTGAAAATTTATACGGAGACTCAGAAAGGAGTTAATTGATCCTGAAATTGATGCAATTTTTGTACTGATATAAAACGACAAATATAAGTCGTTAAGCTTAACTGAGTTTTTAAGCAATATTTGCTGGCAATTAAAAATGGTTAATACTTCTTGCTGCCGTAGAAAAATATAATAAATCATTTGTTACTTGCACTTTTTATGCGAGATTATGTAAATTCCTTGAGTTTGTCATTAACATTTGAAGAAAAAGCTGCCCTTACATGAGCATAATATGCTTCCATAACTTTCTGTGCTTATCATTTTATCATATAATATATCATCCAGATATGGACAAGTTTTTGCAAAAACAAATCTTCTTAACGCATTAAATACATAAAACCGAAATCACAAGCAAAAATCACCATTTAAAACAATCTTGCTCTACAATTCTGTTCAGACACTAGAAGCTTAAACCCCAGGATTTTTTGCAAACGTTACGATTGACATTGATACAAGTTGGTGTTTCTCAAGAATGAAAAATCTAAATTATATTATATCATATGGCAGTGAGGTACATGCAGGTAAAGGTAAATGCTTTTCATTGTGTAATCCAATCATATACAAACACACTATTATGTGTGGCTATGAAGTAACGACTCACCCTGAGATTATGAAAAAGTTTGTTTTATGAGCATTTATTACACAAAAACCATGTCTATTTGTGTAGATGTTATCAGTCCGACATTTAAAAGCTGAAGGTCGAGTATGGACGTGAAACATTTTAGTAATAAAACGAATCAAACTGGACCATAAAACAAATTGCTTAAATATGTACTGTATAGTCATTATGATGCCCTTTCCAGTCACATAGCACACGTTTTGAAAATGAAGTTCTGCACAATAAATAAATAATATTTCCCAAGGATAAAAATGTGAATGGAGGAGTTCCCTGCGTAAAAATACAAACTTCTAACGCATTTCGAATGTAGGAATTGCATTATTCGAATATACCACCTTTAGAAGCCACATAACTATTTAAGAATTCGACCCGTCACCATTTTGAATTCAGATAGTGCGCAAGCAAATGGAGGAGGTACATTAATTTGAAAGATGTAGCTAAAAAGACTACATGTCAAGCTAATTTCATGAAACATTCACCATTTGGTTTGTAAGGTCATTGTCCAGCTTGGTGTCTTAACCGATTTTTAAAAATTTAAATCAAACCGGAAAATTTTTGAAAAAACTGAAAATCGGTTTTTATATGTTTAGAAGGGCATTTCTAAGAAAGCACTTATGCTTAAAGCGTTAAAAAATTAAGCATATGTATTTAGGCAAAATTTTTAGGCAAAAACCGATTCTCGGGCTTCCCGAAATTTCTGCGGTTTGATTTCACGAAATTTTAACGAACCCTTTGCGGGAGAGTCAGCGACTTTTCAAACATGTCCCAGATATTCTTCTTAAGTTTGTCTAAAGCTGTGTCTCCAAACTCTTCTTCGTCCGACAAATACAAGTATTCCGTATCCTTTTTCATATCTTCATTTAATTGATCTCGCTTTTGCTGTAATTTGAGTTGGCAACATGAATCCATTAGCGATTCATCGACCCCCCAGTATTCCAACTCCTCCAAAAATTCCATCACGCAAACTTCTTCTCCCAAATGCAGCTTGGAAGTTCGGTATAAATTTAAAACGAAGGCAAATGCTTTGGGTTGTCGATCAAAAAAATATTCATTATCCTCCAAGGAGTAGTCCTCACAAAGTTCCAAAATCTCGTCATGATTTCTGGCATTTTTAAGTTGGCCCAACCTGGTGTCGGGAAGTTTTCCTAGGTTGTCCCATAGTATTTCATGAACCTCACCTCCAACATTTATTCGTACTCGTTTTTGACAACGCTTGCTTTGTTGAATATCTTGAGGTGAAGGGCATCTTATTTCTTCATCACCATCTGCCTTAGAATAAGCAGAAGACCCTTTTGGGCTCAATGGAGGTTTTGGAGATACTGGACGTGAACCACTAGGAATGTATACTTTGACTGCAAGTGGATCTGATTTGGACATTGACACACTTGCTCCTGCAGATATTACAGAGGATAGTATGGACTTTCTTTCCTTTGGTGATTCCGCTTCAGCTTCACTCGCAGAAGCAGCCTCATTTTGTTCGGTCTTTTCTTGCTAAATGTTAGTAAAAATAAATATTCAACAAAGCGTAGATTTTTTTTAAAAAATAATTTTGAAATTAATTTTATCGGTAATACGAATGCAATTTGAAAAACTAGATTTCATACCGATTTATCCATTTTTGAAAGAAATAGCAAAATTCATACCAGTCAGAAAGGTATGAATATTGTTTTGCCTTGCCTAAAGGAAAAGTGTTCACTTGTTGCACATAAACAAGCACCACGGAAGTGACCAAGTAAAAATGCCGTGTCTGTGAGCAAGGGGCAGAACTCCTACTTACACTTACTTTTAATTTTTTTATAATAAATAAATGCTCACGGTGATCATCGCTGGTAAGTAGGGCTAACCACTATATGTTTGCTTACAGAGTATAAAAACTTGATATCGACCGGTTCATGTGAGCATCGCCAAAAACTTCTTCACATTTTTGCCATCGGCAGCAACAATGAATTTGCAAAACAAGTGCCCCGCTAGTATGTTTAGTTTGAAGTATGACAATGTCCTATCATGAAAGATCGCTCCTCAGCCACAACAGCTTTAAAGGTGACTGACGCGAATACCACAGGGGATGCTTGAGTATATTAGGCCCTGTCTTGATTTTGTCAAAGTGACCATTACATCAGGAATGGAGTAATAGTAATAATATCCTCAATCATGTACGCCATTTGTTACACAGCGTTTTGGACTCAACGATGAGATTGATCATCTTGATCATGATGATGCTCCCAACACAAAAATGCTCAGCATCATAATCGTTCCATTATTCCATTCTCTACAAAGTATAAAACATGCACAGCGCAACAACTAACTACATTCATCGACGCATCTTCATTTTTTACAAATTTTGCATACCCAACATCGCCACTCTAGTACAGAAGAAGGAAAAGCACGGAGTCAGTGGCAAAAAGGCAACTCATAACAAAGCACAACAACTACTACTGCGAATAGTATATCTTCGTAATATTCATATATGCGGTAAAAATAAAAATAATGGTAAAAATAATAATAAAATCTAGTTTTACTCTTTTTATTTAACTGATAGCCGAGGCTATAAACTTCTTATGCTCTTAAAAATATTTTCCCGTACCTTTGCAATTAATTTGAGACTACCGTTCAAAGATGCAAGCTCTGCATGTAAAATGGATTAAAGTGAAGGTACATGCAGAGTGGACGAAACCCGCGGGTTTTTGACAAAAACCCAACCCACCCGGGTTTATCTGGGTTTTTGGGTAAAAGTGGGTATTTCTGGGTATGGGTGGGTATTTCAATACCATGCAATACAATCTACACCCGCCAAGAATTTGGCGCCTCAAAAGGCAGTAGCCCAGCAAGAATATTAGGTAATAAATGATTTGGGAAAGCAAAAACTATGAATATTTTGAAAAATTTTGATATTAAAAGCAGCAAGAAGGTCAAATACTTACAAAAATAGTATTTTTCTAAAACAAAATTTAAAAAACCCACTTTTACCCAAAACCCACTCTCAAAACAAGGTGGGCTGGGTACCCAAAAACCCGGGTTTTACTGGGTCACCCAACCCGTGGGTAATGGGCACACGTCCACACTGTACATAAGGTTTGCCATCCTTGACTTGGTACACGCTCTTGAGCACGAGAGCAAACGCTTTTGCAAAAAAATATTACACGGGTTTTGGCGAGGTCCGATGTTCTTTCGTCCAGTCTCAATCATACCCACCCCTTCAGCAACACAAATGCTCATCGTAAACGTTTAAATTCTGATGAAGCCACTTTTGCAAAAACAAAACTGAATGTGTGGCCGTGTATCCTGTCAGTTCTGTGTGACCACAAACTACAGATACATACGCATTTACATGCGGATATTTCTGGATCTCCTGTCACCATTACATTGTCTTTTTAACTTGCCAGTGTTTGCTAATATGAACCTCTCATATTTGAAGACCAAAAACTCTTCATTACTGGATGCTTGTAATCAACGTTGGCGTACACTATGAGGTCTCCGTGTTTGCAAACTGCCGAGTTAAATAAAACTAAAACCGTGAGTAGTATGGAGTGTCATGGACAAAAAATTGGGCATCTATCTGTCTTTTAGTTGAAGCATAATAAGCATTCATTCCATTTTTATGATGAGCATCAGTGAACAAACCAAAGTGGAAGCTTATGAGTTATTATAGTAGTCATATTTTGGTCACTCTAGGAAAGTGCGACTAGGTCAAATAGGAAGATATGAGTGCTGAGGAAAGAAATCTCATAGACGGATTGAATTGAACCCCCAGTGGGATAATCTCCGAGATGAATTCTAAAACATTCTCCATTCACTCACGATTGCCATAATACCTACATCAAAATGTCGCGTACACATCATACTGTATCACTGAACCGCGTACTGGCGTATTGCCTAATAATAATGCTGATTTAAGTGATACTTTGACAGCAATGATAGTAGAAAGTATTGAAAGTTGCATGGTTTACACGCACACGCATGGAAGAACAATTGTTATAGTCAAAATTTACCCATGCAGGAATGCAGATTCAAAATACTCAAAAGTATTTATTTTGGGAAATCTCAATTAGTTTTATGAAAAATGCATTTTGACTATTTAGAATCATTTGTTACATGCATACATCAAATATAAATGTATAACATTATTTCCACACATTCCAAATGCCACCGGTATTATTTTGGCGTTGCTGAAGTCCGAACTTTTTAAACATGCAATACAAGGCTAAAATAATTTAACATGGTCTGTAATTTATAAAAATAAGTAATAACAAAGCGTTTGCCTCTACCAAAATGAATGGTTTGTGTCGGAAAAAAATTACAAAATTTTGATGATGAGTAAACCTGCTATTAAACTGTTACAAAGTTGTTCTATTTACAGATAATTAACCACAACAAAAGGATGATGTAAATTGCATATTTTGTCCAGACTAAACCGCTACATCAACCTTCAACTTCTTTGCTGCACCTGTTACTACATGTGACATTCTTACCTACATACTATTTGCTTAGAGGCTGTGGTCTGATACTGCTGATGATACTAAATTATATTGATTACAAATTCAAAATTGGATTTTTTATCTAAACACGCTCAAAAAGTAACACAGAATGCTCCACGTAGCAGAATATCATTTTCAACACTTTGCAATAATTTCATGCAACAAATAACATTTATTTAAACTTTTATAATTATTGCTAAATGACAGCTACAAATTTGTATTTTCCAAAGTATTAATAGTAAAGTAAATAGTGTTACGATAAAAGTTACAAATCGGCATACTTGGGCAATGGGTACCTTTTTAAATGTTATAGAAAGTACACAAAGCATCATAGATGTATATAAACATATTATGCATATTTGAACTGAGTCTATTGTTGACCATACCGGACATGCCAAACTGGTAGCAACGACATTTAATGTATAAAATCCTTAAATACTATGCCTTGATTGTTTATCACAATCCCTCATTGCAAGATGTCCGCAGCAGATATGCGAAAGCAACATTGTAAAGTGGATCTTCATTCTACGTCACGGATGCACTAGCTAGTAATTGCGACTTTGTGTATGGTTCATGATTTAAAATTTACGATAAGGAACTCTATCCTCTTAAAGTACTATATAAGAATATCATTCAAACCTCGAATCAATGTATTTTCTTGTAATTTTGAATGAAAAAACCAGTAATTACCAGTTACTAAAGCTGCAAACTTACCAGTTTCATTGTACAAGTATATCGCAACATCATCCGAAGCTATGACAAAAGCATTATATGACAAAGAACAGCAATCAGACTGCATTAAAATGTGTATATTGTATACAAATATACTTCAATAAACCTAGTGAGAACGATACTCTTATTTTTTAATAAATAAAACAGATTCGTTAAAAAATTTAAAGTGCATTTAATATTTAATGCACTGAAATTGTTTGATGACAGAACTTGTTCTACACTTATTTTCATGCTGTCATCAACTCAACGTACGTCTGGTACAGAGTAATAAGTGTTGCAAATTCTCGTAGATTAAGCAGAGCAGTGTCTACAACGATTTATTCAGCTTCTGGAGCTGCGCATCTCGACAATTATGGCTGGACAGGGAAAGTGTCTGGGAATTACATAAAATATAGGCCATGTGATGATGATGACCAATTATGCAAGAGAATTGAATTGCATATTATACTTTTTGCGTAGATCTCTTTGCCTTGCTCATTTCTATTATTAAAGTCGACCCGTTTGAATTTATAAAATTGATTTTTGCAACGAAATATGTTTTATGTTGATGGCCAGTGACCAAAGACAGTTAACAACTTTTCACACCGAGTTGGGTGATGAAACTTAATAAGATGTTGCTTGACGTTTACTGATAGGGTGAAAACTTTTCTTGGATGATAAGATTTCCATTTTCTGAAAAACTTTGAGAAACCAGTTTCAGTCAAACAAATGACAAGTGGCATTGCCAAAATAGACAAGCATTTTTTCATTATACACTTAGTTGATAGTAATATATATAGAACAAGATCGTATTATTAACACTTTATAACTATTCCAACAGAAAAGGAAACTTTACCAATTTTATTTTATTCCAAAATTTCAGACACACGCTTATTTTATTATCTACTTTGATATACTTCGACTCCAACTGAAATTATTAATTGTATGACGAATGAGCAGTAGTGTCTCTAAAAATGGTTTGGACGCTTTCTATGCAAATTTTGAAAATATACAAGTATCAAATGATTACTGGAAACCTAATGTTAAAACTCAATGCAGATCATAGAGGCACTATTATAATTATATATAGTGATATATAGATTTCTTCAGAGAAAAAATGCAAATTTATACAAAAGTTTTTGTAAGATCAAATATCAAAGCGCCAATTTTGGTCCTTGAGGAATTAGTTGACTTGTACTTGTAGAGACGTAATTTCATGAAATTTAATTTTGTCATTCTATCAAAATTGGTATTTAACTAAAAGTCGCTAAATGGAACGTGTTGTGCTGTAATGATACTAAAGTGAAGTAATTTTTAGTTCTACAGTACACGGCGTCGA
The DNA here is from genome assembly GCA_029691765.1 of Entomobrya proxima. Lineage (NCBI taxonomy): Eukaryota > Metazoa > Arthropoda > Collembola > Entomobryomorpha > Entomobryidae > Entomobrya > Entomobrya proxima. The sequence continues at coordinate 31,737,307 of CM056168.1, forward strand.
ACACTAAATGCATAATATAAATATCAGCATAGACTGGACACACAAACGCTTAAGTAGATTCAAATTGTCAAACTAGTTAGTGTAAAACAACCGATGGAACGTTGTTGTCTGAGTCCTGGAGTTTTTGAGTTTTGGAACTGTGTGACCTGTTCTTAAGTACATAAAGTTTATCAAGAATTTAGAGGTTTGCTTGGTTCTCGATATGCTATTAAATACAAAGTAATAAAGGGTTTGAATGTAAGCTTTGAGTTTTTACGGTATTATGTTAACATACTTGAATGAAATTATCATAAAACCAATTTTATTGTTACTGAACCAGTTGCCTTCTTTATGAATGATGAAAAGCATTTATGTAACCCCACATCATTAAATTCTTACCTCGGGAATGAGAGAAACTTTAAGTGTCAGGTAAAAGGTTGAGTTGTTCTCATTAAAATCTAAGTATTCTTGAAAATATAAATAACGAACTATTTTCAGACCGTTTCATGGCAGTCAACGGATAATTGGAAGAAAGGAAAGCGATTTAGTGATGAACCATTTTGCTTTATCCATTGGTGCTCTTTAATGAGCAAATGTCATTTATAAAATTCCAGTTTCATTTAAAAGCTTGTGCCAAAGCAGACTAACTGTAGCCTTATTAAAACATTGACAATTGCATGGTGTCGTGAGTGAGTGGATTTTTACGACTTGTTGCATGACTAACTCTTTCTGGAATCTCTTTATAAAAATGCTTAATGGCTCTCATCAAATGAACTGGCCCAATTAACGTGCCACTTGTTCCATCATTCTGACACTACCAACTTCCAGAAGTCGTTGATTGGAAAGACATGCTTGACTTTTCACAGTTTACTTTCTTCAAATCGCTGAGTCTCCAAATCCAAATTATTTATATCTGTGATTTTTTACACATCTACAAGTTAAGTTGGAAAACACTGTTAAATTTTTTGTAATTTATGCAATCAAGATTTTTTATTAATAAAAAAGCTTCTTTTCATTTTGCTACCAATATTCCAAATTTATTATTAGGTAGCTTTGATTTTTATGTTATATTATTTTTACCAGTGACGTGCTTATTTTCATCGAACTTGGCATCATTATTACAAAACGTTTATATTATTGCAATATGGAACAGGGTAAAAGAATGAAAATCAGCTTTGAGTTTTACTCACAGTTTGAAATTTATGCACAATTTGTGGCCACACCTAATGACTTAAGGGTGTAAGGGCGTAATGGACATACTCAATTTATGCGGCTGCACAATCAATGCTGAATTCATTTTTGGCTTTACATATTATGTCAGACTTTTTACTCGCTTATACCAATGACATCCAGCTGAATACCAGATTTGCATTTTCTTTCTGCAGCCTGAATCCATTTAGTAAAAGCTAACGTGTTGGTTAAATTAAATTAGACATCAAGTAAAATAACTTTCTGTCACTTTTCTTTGTGAGAATAAAAAACTTTTTGTACACACGTTTTTTTATAAATCCGTATACTGAATTATTGGGAAACTAATGTTCGAAATTATGTTGCACGGTTCCATGATTAGAATTTTGAATATTTACAAAAGGGCATTACTACATGATTTTTATAATGAAACTTTTTTGTGTAGAATAAATTAAGTAGGTGTGGGATCCTGTAGGTGGCCGACAGTAATAGATGAAGATTGGTAAAACGTGATATGTATGAGTTATTAGTATTCATACGATACATGGAACAAAAAATGAAACTTGCAAATGCCAAAAACGAGTGTCCAAATTGTTTGCTAAGAAAGCACCGTAAATATCGATTCTCCGATTTTAAAGACCTATCAAATATCCTTTGACGATGATTATATAACCCGCTTCAAAATTCTCAAATTATTGAATATGCATGTACTGAAAATAGTGGACAACAGACAACCAACTGGGTGTCGTTTAGTTGTGACTACCGCGACGAAGTTTGACAAGGTTACATACAAAATCAAAAAGTTAACAAGACAATCTCTCTGAGGCTGTGATGAGGGCTTCGTATAAAATTTACTTCCAGCATGAATTTATGGTGTATTTATTGTTGTACATGATTCATCGATTAGATGATTGTGATTCTTTGCAGTTGTTCGGACACCTGTAACTGGTTGTTAACATTGATTCTATGAGAAACAATCGGTTGAAAACAAATCCAAAGATTGGGATACGATTACATTATAATCTATCTATCGAATCACAATCGACAACCGACTGCTTCAATAAAGGTTGGCCATCAGCCCTCTACAATAAAATTATACATATTTTATCAGCACTCATCAAATGATTACGGAGCAAGTCTGAGAGATGAACATAAACTCATTTTTTGTTCAGCTTGCTGCTACATTAAATTTATTTCATGGTTTTTCTCTCAGTCGAGCTTTTTCCGTAAGTAGAAGAAACGATTAGGTTCTTAAGTCTTAAAATTTTAGTATGAGTACAACTCATACGATTATAAACTGAGCAAGTAACAAAAATATTCTAACATATTCTTATATTAGAGACAGAAGAGCAAGCCAAAAATATCCAGCTTATTTATACAACATGCATGCCTACGTTTATTGAACTTTATAAAAATGGGAGACAATGCAGATTCGTTAACAAAATGAGATCAAGTTGAGGAGGTCAATGTTAATGTGTTTTAAATTAGTCGTGCAGGCCTGGAATAAATTGAGCTACATGCTCATCGACTTCTTCATACTTAGGGTATACATTCATTCGGCTAACACACTATAATCCTTATACTTCAGTCATAAGAGTTTAAATTAGTCAACTACTACTTGCACTCACTACTGACTACTGACCACCAAAGGAATATCAAGTGTTTGCCTGTAAATCACTGATGACTGGGGAAATTTATGTGTATCACGCACTGTTCCTTAAAAATGACGCAATCCTTTCTATTTAATTGTCATTTTTATTACTACTTAAATAAACTGGATAGAAAGCTTTCTCTATTCATGGCCCTGAAATATAAGTGACATTGAATATTAATTAAATTCATTATGCCTTACAGCACGCTTGTTTTATGAAGATAATGTTGTAAACTTGCTCGCGTTAATCTGAGCAATATTTACAACACGAATTGTTCACGAGCCCACTAACAAGCATTAATTAAATATCCTGACCAGACGAGAAACATTAAAAACCACCCAAAATACTGAAAATATGTACTATATATTTTGTACAGGATTGGTTCTTTAACATAGTTTTACTAATGCACAATTTAATGGAATTACCTATTACAATTGCAAAAATCTGTTTATTTTTTATGTGAAAAAGTAATATAGTTTTTAATTTTATCTTTTCATCCTTGGGTATACATTTAAATATAACACTTTAATTGCACCATGTATTCCAATTGGATTTCGGGGGCAATTGTGCAAGACAGAGGTATATATCTAATTTCTTTGAATATCTTTGACACTGCATTATTTTTGAATATTCACTACAGATGAACTGTTTCAAAAATTTAGTCTTTGGATTTGGATGCTTGCTTGATATTAGTAACAATGATTTTTATCCAGGGAATATCCGGTTATGATTACTAACATTTCATTGTTGCTTTCGAATTAATTATATATCTGTTATATACTACACTACAGGACACAGGAAGGCAATTGAAATTTTTACAATTTTCTTATTTTTGCCATGATGAGGCTATATTTGTATGAGTACTGTTTGACAATTATTTAAATTATTAGGTGCATTGTTTTTTTCTGAAAGAGATGTAACAAAATACAATAATTCAATTCATTTTGTTTTATTCATTCTAGAACATTCAAAGAGAACCAACATCTGTCAACAAACTCTGTAAAAGATATAACGTTCAATCATGTATTGCTGATTCATAGTATGAATTTCATACACACAACTTGCTGATAGACAAGTAAAACATTACAAAAATCTTTTAAATGACGATTTGTATTCACAAAATATTTTCAAATGACAGTTTCACCTTTAATCTAAAAATATAGTACGTCCTCACACGAATTATTACTCAGAAAGTCTTCGCGACAAAAACAAGTTGTTAATTTGTTGCAATGGACGCGGCTTTACACTTTTCTTATGCAATTTCTTTTTAGACTTTACTTCCTTACTTATATTTTTGAGTTGCTGTAAAACCGTTTGTTACCGGAAATAATAACAAGCAGCACAAAACTTGGCTCAAAATAAGAAAGTGTGGTCTAAAACTAGAAGGAACTGGTCCCAGAAAAGCTGAAAGTGTAAAGCCGCATCCATTGCAATAACTTGTTTTTCTAAGCAGGGACTTTTTGAATAATTCGTGTGACGACTGTAACCAAAATCATAAGGGTGTTGCGTTGCATGGAAACCGTCCAATCTGTGTGGTAAATATCCCCGTTTTTATATGATTCTATCACAAATTCGATGTATAATTCCAAATTTGCATCTCTAAGATTTTTAGCGTCTACGTCAGCCAAATGCAAAAATAGAAGTGCTTTTGCATAAAATTAAAAGTAAAAGTCTTATGAGAAAAATTATTTTGTTATGCCGAATGCGGAATTATGCTTCACGGATTGTTGAAAGTTGAAGCTCCTGAATTGTGGGTATGCAAACCTTTACACAGTCTTCTTCTCATCCTACACATTTTCGCATGAGTGAAAATACTGCCTGAAAGCTAGGTATATCCAACTCAACTGTAAACCGAAACGGACTGTCCTAGCCAAACATTGAGTACGTTGCATACTCCTACATCAAATTGCATTTTTACCTACGAGAACGGCTGTGAGTGAACTCATAAGTATCAACACCCCAGAAAAAGGGAATGATCAGCAACAGGATCATCACCATCCTGAAATGTAATATTATGGTGCATCACATGCGAATTCACGTCACCACAACGCAGCTATCTCATAAACTTTTGTTTCGTAATGAATACATATGCGCACTTTAAAGTTGTAAAACAATAGTGTAAGGCTCCATTCAGGAATCATGGTTATTCTCTGACTACATTTGAAATTTCTTCTGTTCTTGTTTTTTGTCCTGGTCTCCAGATTTTTTCTTAACATTTTAAGACTTTGATTTATTGCTTCAAATAATAGTAATCATCATATCCACAGCTCAGTATGATTTATTTATAAGTTAGTCCGGTACAGCACGAAAAAATATGCATTAAACTTGACAACTGAGTTGTACATAAATTGAAGTGCTCTCAAATAAATTAAGTATCTATCTCAGTCAACCAGTTCTACACGAAGGCTACAGTTTTTGTACCATATTGTGCTAATAACTGGTTTCACTCGTGCTAAATATTCAAAGATGTCAAGTCTCCAGAATGATCTCTTACAAGAAAATGAAGCCGCTAATTGGGAAGAGGAAGCATTTGACATGCAGCATATAAACCACTGTGATAAATGTATTAGTCCAATTCGTTGTTTAAAATACAGAGCACTACATAAAAATGATCCAAATATTGGAGTCATTACATGTCCAATTATTAGCTGTCCACACAAATGTGGATGGCAGTTTCATGAGTGCAAGAAAAATGAGCACGAACTATTGTGCTCAAAGGCAAAGGTTCCATGCATTAATAAGGAGTTTGGATGTCCTTGGGTAATGGAGCGATCTCATCGGGCAAAACATTTGCCAAGTTGTCCAGCAAGGTACAAAAGATCATATAGATCAGCTTCACTTACAATGTTTGATTGCTTTCTGATTGGTATTTAGTTCTAACATGAATGCAATTTTAAATCTGATAGCGTTGTGGTATGTACAATGGAATGGAATCGATGGCCATTGCCACCGGGAAAGTGTCAGCCATTTGCTATGGACCTTAATCATTTAGGTATTTTTTCGCTCAGCAGAATGCGCTCATTTACAAATCATTTCTTTCTCATCTTTCATCATCAACTTTATAAATTATAGATGTGAGCGCGGCACTTGTAGACCAGCAAACCATAAAATCTTGGAAAGAGAATATACCATCATCATTGAAAAATACCCTGAAGACTTATATGAATGAAAGGCACCCGGTGATGCCATTAGGCGTTTCGGGCCTTCGAATTCCGCAATGTATAATTGATGCTAAACACTTGACTGACCCCGACGAAATTTCCGATTCACCAGATACAACGGAGCATGACGAGAGCTCGGATTCTCCTTGGGGTTCCAGAAGAGCTCCGCCTGGCTTACAAGAAAGTGTATGTCACAAGTTAAAAGCATTAACTTTTGACAGTGGATCTGGAAGCAATGGTGCAATTAAAAGTACATCCACTAGGGTAGTGGGTGAAGTACTGAAATCTCAAGAGGTAGCAAAGGACGACGGAATGTCCGAAAATGATGATGAACAGGATGTAGAAGAAGGCTCGATATCCTCTTCAGCAGATTTGTTAAGCTGTGATAATACCGACGGATGGGAATGTGATCTCTCAGAAGTTCTTAAAGGTTATGACACACCAGAGGTGCTAAAAGACAAATCAAGCAGCAGGAAGGAACCGCTGTTGAATCTGACAGTGGAAATTATTTCCAAATATCAGTGTAAACCAAACTCAATGTTTTCATTTATCTGTGCTCGAGAGTTTCGGAGAGATGAATTGGCAGGACACTTTAAACATTTCCATACGGAAATCCATACGCAGCTGAACGGTTGGCTTTTTCATCGGTGTCCTATGGCAAATCAAGGGTGCTCATTTGGAATACATAGACTGTTCCCTATGGACCAAAATCATCGCATTGTGTTCAGTAAAGCTCTTTCAACTTTCAGCTACACTTCCGTGAAGCCAGCTATTGATGTATATCAAATAGCAGGTATTCAATAACAACTGCATATTATTTCTTTAATATGATCTTATCGACAAATTAATGATCATATCTTGCTTTTGCGTGATGAGCTATAGATGAAGAAAAAGTCCCCTTGTCGCTGCTTAATCTACCATTTGAATTACTTGTATACATTACAAAGTTTTTAGACCCATTAAGGTAAAGAAACTACGAAAGCCAAAATGTGCTAATGAAAGGATTATAAAAATATTATTCATTTTTGAAAAGAACGGAAATAATATTATTATTCCTCTTTGAACAGTTTAAATTCTTTGGCTCAAGTAAACTTATTGCTGGAAGACGTTTGTCGTGACAGACTGATTCAACGAGGTATTGTCGTGTTGCATTGGGAGAAAGCAACTGACAAGCCGGGCTGGATAGTTAATGAACATGTACGTAACAGATCTTTTATTACTAAACTAATGTGGTATGAAATATAAAAATGGACGGCAAGCAGTCGTCAATCAAAAATTAATGAATTTATTGCTTTTCAAGAAATGGATGTACACTGTTTCCTTTTCGCCGATTAAAAACTGGGTGCTTGGCGAAATTGGACGAATGGCTAACCACATGAAAACCTGTCCATGCTATGACAGGTATAAAAAGAAAATTTTATATTTGCACAGTAAGAGATATTTTTAATTGTCCGTACATCTAAACAAGTTATTTAAATGTGTTTTACAGAAACATTCCAACACGACCATTTAGTTACCATACTCAAGATCTTCCAAATAGTCAGCTTTTCAAAAAACAGTTGTGATTTGTGATATAATTTAATTTAATCTTTTCATTAAGTATTTGATGGTACATACGCAGAAAATGTGCTTTCCAATAACAGAACAATCAATGATATTAAACTGTAATATAAAAGGTATCTACGCGGAGGAAATAAAAAATGGTAAATTTATTTGAGAGGTTGGTTTATTTTCATTTACAATTTGTTGTTTCGTCGAATATGAATACGGTAATGCACGTCATAATATATTAGCATGAATTGTAAAAACAAATATTCCCTATATGTATTTAGTTCTCTAAACACAGTAAATAACAACAATAAAATAGGACTAGGAAGTACGGTTTCGTTATGTTCTCTGAAACTACGCATTATGCAAGTTTTTTAACGGTACGTAGGGTGTATAAATATACTATTTAAACTTGACACAAAAGACAGTACTGATTATGACTACGATTTACAATTATTTAATTCCGCTGCATATTATATCCCAAACAGAACTCTTTGTAATATAGTTATAGGTATGTTATCAACGAACATTCAATATGGGCATCTTTAATCTACTCAGATTTACCATGTTTCGCATTATTGGAGGCTTTCTTGCCCTTTGCTCTGTCTGTCAAGGCTTTCTTACATTCCGAATGTAGATTATTCAGATCAAATGTGGTAATAACGTTTTCTTTGTTAAAATGGAACTTGATAAGTTTACTAGAGTTATCCACCAATGGCCGGTACATGACAGGGTTACCCTCCTTGAACAGGATGAGCGTTGGAAGTTGCTTCGAAAAAGCGGAATCTGAGATCCTGAACTCGGCCGCGATTTCTGGAAAGCGGCCTACATCAACCTTACCAAATTTTAGGTTATCCAAGGAGTACCTAAAATTGCATAAAAAAGATTTTTTACTTGAACATTTCAACTTTGCATCATTTGATAATTCGTGATTGCTGTAAAATAAATCATACATACTTTTCTGAAAGTTCCGCAAAGACTGGAGCAAAGTTTACGCAAGCTGGATTCCAAGCAGTGTAGAATTCAATGAGCCAAGCAACTTTCTTATCGCGTGTAATTTCTTCCCTAAATGTTTTCCCGTCCCGAAAGTACAAAACTTTTTGTGGTCCTGAATATGTCGGCTGAGGAAGAAGGAGTCCTTGCACTGTAATAAAAATATAACAGATTTTATTAATTATATCAATATATATTGACTGATGTAAGGCTAATTAACGCGCATACGAAGCGCGACAGAATAACCTAAACTTACTCAAAAAGAGGAATAAGTAGAGTAGCCCGTAGGGTTTGTAAAAGAAGAACCATAATACTGTGTTGGCGACTTTGCAGTATACAAACGCATTGGTTAAGTAAGACACCACGGATAAGGAGCCGGTTTTTCTAGCGCGTATCATTACAATCATCAACAAGAAGAAAAGAATTTCTGTTTCCCTCATTTCGAAGGTGCAATCCCCCGAAAACACAACATTGCAGACTGGAGGAATGAATTTACAGGAAATGAAGGACAAACTCAGAATAAGATTTACTATGTAGTAAGGATGTAGCAAGGTTTTTAATTCTTCAATCGTGATGAACCCCATTTCGAATTATAGCCCGCAAAGGCAGTAGTGTATAAGTTTGCTAGTGAAGTCAGGTCAAAGGTCCAAAACCTGGCGTTTGTGTTAAGGTTTCTGCGGTAGACAAATGATCACTTTGAATAAAAACTTTTGTTCTCCAATTTGTACCAGTTAATTTCTGTTAGTATTTAGGTATTTCTCTTGGTTACATTCAACCTTCAAGGCACCCTGACCCAAATAGATGTAGAAGGAACTGGTCGCATCATTTACATAGCAGAAGTAAAAGTAACAGTTTTTTAAAAGTTTGTACAACTCTGTATAAAATAAAATGGACAACTGGTTCCCTTTTTCTTCTCCAGTTTCACAAAAAAAACCGTTCGTTTAAACGTGAGAAACTAGATTCCAAGAAGATCCGTTTTTATGATTTTTACAAAATAATACCGGTTATCATTGGTTTGCTGATGCTCTCTCCTATTCGAAACTTCATAGTTTTTATTCAGTTCGGTATTCGATCAACCTAAATTATATTTAGATTTCAGAAGCACATTATGTGAATGTGAAATAGATTCCTACATTATACTTATATTTCTTTTATGATATTTTTGTATGCATAGTGTTTCCAGCAAAAGCTTTCAACCTCGCGCAGATATCACCTTGCCCAGAGTTGTTACATCTCATGTGTTACAGAATTTTGTGTTTGTTATGCTCTACTTCTGCTGCTTGTGGTGTTCTAAAATAAACGGTGTACATACAATGGTGTTAGTGTAATAAGACCATATTATGAATATGAAATGGAAGAAGAAGAAAGGGTTGGTTAGCATAAAAGGAAGGACGGAGAAGGGAACAGGCGACTGAGGGGACACCTAATTTTACATTCCATTTGATACACATATTTCTTTGTTGTTTCGATACTAAACTTGTCCTTCCTCTTCGTATTTCTATGCGCTTAAATTAAATCTAGCAGTCCACCAAGGAGCAAGTATAAATTAACAAGTATAATATTTTTTGTTTTTCATTATAAATATCACAACACGAATTTGTCCACCTATACACAAAGATATCGCCTCTTGTAAGTATTTTTCATAATTGACATTACATTTTGGTACCTCGGGTGAGAGATGACAGCACAGGCGTATTTAGCAATGTAAAGCCTGTTACATACATCTCTTTCTCTTCAATATGCTTTCACCTTCATTTGTTTTTCGTTTTATGTTGACCTTTTATACATACTGACCCTTTTTTCACTTTTTCATTCCGCGCCGTTTTTCGCGGAGAAATTGCTGCTCACAAACAGAAGAAGTATAAAACGGTGTGAGTGAAAGTACATCATCTGTCACTACATTTTCAAATTTTTAACTTGAAAAAACCTTATTAATTAATTTTTTTAATTACTCTAAATTGATATTATGGCTGGGCTAAAAAAGATGATTGTGAAAGCTGTTTTAATTAGGAAATTACGCAAACGTTTGAAACGCAAGCAGAGATCATGTAATATAAGACCGATTTTCTTTAACCGCATCGTTTCCGGTGAAAGTCTTTTGATTCGGGAATTGAAAAATGATCCACTATATCATCATAAGTACTTTAGGTAAGGATTTTGATGATTTATATGGTATATAAATTAGTGTGCCTAGTATTATAATTTTAAAATAGTAACAATCATTATTAAATTAGAATGTCTGAAGCAATCTTTGGTGAACTGATGTCACTGGTGGAGCCAAAACTAACCCTTGGAAGAAAGCACTCCAGGCCAATTTCAAAACTTGAAAAACTGGCTATTACTTTGCGGTATGTATTTACATGCATGCTATCATTAATTCATCGGATAGCTCATTTTACTTATTTACGTTTTGCCATCTAGATACTTGGCCACTGGAAACACTCAGATGTCCATGTCATTCAGTTATCGAATTTCCCCCACTGCAATCGGCAACATTTTAAGAGAAACAATGGATGCAATTTGCAAAGCGTTGGAACTCGAGTGTCTTCCTATTCCCAACACAGAAATGTGGTCAACTATTGCACAAGACTTTGCTGATCGATGGAACTTTCCCAATTGCATTGGTGCCATGGACGGAAAACACATACGGATAAAAGCTCCTAATTATTCAGGATCTATGAACTTCAATTACAAAGGTTATTACTCAATGGTATTACTGGCCGTAATCGATGCTAGATATCGGTTCGTTTTGGTTGACATTGGAGCATGCGGTTCGCAGTCGGATGGTGGTATTTTCTCCCGGTCGGAAATCTGTAGCAGGCTAAACGGAGGAACCTTGGGAATTCCTGAGGACAAGTTCGTGGGGAATACACTTCTTCCACATGTCATCGTTGCTGACGATGCTTTTCCTCTGCGTTCCAATATCATGAAACCATATCCTGGTCGCGGGTTGACAACTGAAAGGAGACTTTTCAATTACCGAATGTCTAGAGCTAGAATGGTTTCGGAAAACGGATTTGGAATTTTGGCCTCTAGGTGGAGAATTATGCACACTCCAATCATGGGAGAAGATTCGTTTGTAAAACTAATTGTTAAAACCTGTGTCATGCTACATAACTTTTTGATAAACCGTAATGAAGGAAATATAACCCCGGATATTGAAACAAACGGCGAAATCGTTCCAGGAAATTGGAGAGAGCAGGGCCAAATGCATAATATATGCAATCAAGGGAGTAATAATCATTCCTTGTCCGCATCGGAAATCCGAAATAAGTTTAAAGACTATTTTGTTGGCGCTGGTTCAGTCCCTTGGCAAACAAACATGATTTAATTATAAAAACTATGTAAAAACAAAAGGGCACAATAAAATCATAACTAATTTATTCCAGATGTTGAATTTCGGCTTGATGTATTTGTTGGTTGATTTCTTTTTGAACCTCCAGAGCCAGTCGTTTGTTATCTTTTGCGATTTTCCGGAGCTTAGCAGCAACTACCTCGCCAAATAACTCAAACTCGTCCTTCTCGTCTTGTTTCAGTAGATTTAGCAGTCCTTCATCAAAAGAATCCAGTTTGCGTTTCTATATCACATACAATACACAATCATTTAAAGTATGCAGTGTTTAAGCTTTAAATTAGCTTTAATTAGATTTCGGGGAATTGTAGGGCATATAGCTACTTTGCATACCGGCTGGGACTTAGTATGACTTCGGAAATCTGATGACTGTCGCGCTTGTGTTGACGGAGGATCTTCTACGATTTCCTCATTGTCATCAGTCGGCTCCCCATTTTGATTTGAAGGTTCCGGTGAATTGACATTTTCGTCCTGGGCCTCCAGATTAGAGTACGTTCTATAAACAAAACACGTTTTTTTACTATCGTATTTGACTTAGTTTTGAATTTAAATGTCCACAGTATCTTTCTGTTCCATGTAATTTACTTTTCTTGGCCAAGTGAATCATCGATGAACCGGAGCAACTCCGCATGTCGGTAGTACGGACGTACACCTGATTGACCGCTTCCGGAAGGTTTGCTAAGTTTTCTTTTGTGAGCCATATATTGGGAACGCAACAATTTCCAATAATTGGCACACTCCTCACCACCAAAACCTATAAAATGGTTTTAATGACAAAACTAAACTAACCACCAATATGTGCTTAAATATGTGCATTAACCAATAGTTAATTAATTTACCTGGATAATTAAAGTCCTTGGCCACATCATTCCAAATCAGCTCCTTATTCTTGTTTCGGTAATTCTCCACTCGTTTGTCGTACAGCGCCTTTTGTTCACGAACAGCTTCAATTAACCTGACCTCATGGTCGATGCCGAGTTTAGGATTTTTAACCATTTTGAATATTGTACAAATGGTATTAATTTAATTGCAAACGAAACGATTAATTGCGTACTAACCACCAGCAGAGCACCCACAAGCCTACCAAAACATCACTTTTCTTCAACCGAGAAAAGCAAAAAGTAGAGCAGTGTTCTACTCCCGGCGTGAAGGTGAAAAGCACGAGAAAGTGAAGTGAGAAGTATGTATATAAGGTGTGCAGGTAAAGGATGATGACGAGGAAGGAAAGTGACACAAAGATGAAAGCAAGTATATATGGTCTCCAATAAGGAGGAAATGATGAAGAAATGAGAAAGAAAGCATGTATGTAACAGGCTTAAGATAGGCAATATAATATTATGTCTTTTTAAACAAAGAGAGGTTTGTTGATTTACACAGAGCTGATGCATGCATCATTAGTATTCAAACCACTGTAGCATTGTTGTTGTTTAAATACCAAATTACAACGAAAAACAGGGAAAACATAAGTAAATGTAGGATTTGGTAGAACGTTCTGTGGTTTTCCGTCGATAGATCCATGGGTATAGGTAGTATAAAATATTTCTTATTATTTTAGCTGTTCAACTCCAGCATCCTGTAGGTGTGAATACCAACATATTTTTAGCATGTCCCGTTTAATCATTAATTTATAAGACGAATACGACAATACGACTTTTAATTCCCTATAAACTAGAGCCTTCTAACGGTAAAACGATTTTTTAAAACTTGTAATATACCTATTGCTAATATTAATTGACAGTATAAGTAGTATGTGGAAGGCTGCACCATGGCCCAAATAATGTAATCTTTGTTTGATGAAAATCATCAATTATTATTTATTTCCATCAATGTTATAAAGCACAATATTGGTTACACACATACATACAGTAGAGTCTCTATAGTGTTGCCCCCCAACGGGAAAGGTCTCAATGGCAATAATAAAGAGAGTCAACATAATCGGGAGTCTCTTTATTATTGCCTAATGTCAACTATAAAGAGGTTGTTGTCAATTGAATACAGAACTTGTTTTAATACTTTATTGATACGTTTTTGAACTTTCATTCACAGCCAATTTTAATAAAAAAATGTTTGTTACATAAAGTCTTAGTTCACTGGACTAAAGCAGTAAGTTACAGAAGTTAGTTATTTGCTGCTTCACGCTGATCAAATGCCCGATCCTCCAGATTCATCACATCAATGTGAGATTTTCCGTCGTTTACTGCAATTTGATTATCAGAACGTTTTCGTGAAGAGAAAGTGACTTTCTACTTTGCACCTTTAATTTTGATTCAAAAATTTTGAAATGTTTTAAAACCTCTATTAATGTTTTTGCATTTTACGAATCGGCTGAACTACGAGAAATTGTTTAAAAACGAAAAATTGAAACAGGAGGCGCGTGAAAACACATGTTTGTACATTGTTTCACATGGAAAAATAAAAGATACAATTGGGTTTTGTAACTTGAAAATCCGCCACCTTGTGCATTACTACCGTTTTTGACTTAATATGCCCCGAGGCAACTATAACGGGGGTTAACTGTAATGGAAGGGGAAAGATTTGCGTAGCAATTGTATGGAGACGCAACCTTAAAAGATGCAACGATAAAGAGGCAATTTTACACTGAAATATGAAGGGCGGGCGAACAACCGGCAATAAAAACGAGACGCAACGTTATCGAAGGCAACACTAACGCGACTTTACTGTATTAGCAATCCAAAGAGGGAATGCTGTTTTTGTAATGGGGACTTTCCCTCCCACAGAAAATTTTCGGAAATTTTCTCAATGTTATTTTCCTCTTGTATGAAATGTTAGTGAAATAAAGGTTTTTATATTTTTGTATATAGAATTATATAATTAAATAAATCTGTTTACTGCTAACTATGACTGTTTTGCAGCATACCTTCGAAGAAGCACAAGATGCATGTGCAAAGAGCAAAGCCAATTATATGTTTAATACTCCTCAAGATCATCAAGCTCGGCACTATCAGTGGCAACCTCTGCATAATCCCTTTCAAGTGAAGCTAGATCCTCTCGTGCTTCCGCGAATTCTCCTTCCTCCATGCCTTCACCCACATACCTGTGGTTAGTAAATAAAGGAATTCACTGTGATTAGTTTTTACTTTTACGACTTTCAAACAAAAATCCTTGAATGTTCATATGAGTAGGAAGGTTTTTGGAAAAACAAATTATAGATTATCATGCATAAATGTAGCATTACCAATGCACGAAAGCCCTTTTTGCAAACATCAAATCAAATTTTCTGTTCAGCCTGGCCCACGCCTCGACAATAGCCGTATTATTGCACAACATGCAAACGGCTCTTGCAGTTTTTGCTTGGTCACCACCTGGAATGACCGTTGGTGGCTGATTATTAATGCCAACTTTAAATCCTGTTGGACACCAATCCACAAACTGAATAGTTTTATCCATTTTTACTGCTCCAATTGCAGCGTTCACTTCCTTTGGAACCACATCACCACGATATAGCATGCAACAAGCCATATATTTCCCTATGTATTATATAGCAAAATTATATAATAATATATAAAATCGCGGTAAGTACTTTATAGAAACAATTGAAAACAACGACAACAACAACATAAAAGTAAGCTATCTAACCTTTCCTCGGATCGCATTTTACCATTTGGTTACTTGGGCTGAAGCAAGCCTTTGTGATCTGCCCCACGGAAAAATCTTCGTGGAAGGCCTTGTCAGCCGAAATGATAGGAGCGTACGTAGACAGAGGGAAGTGAATCCTTGGGAATGGCACCAGATTTGTCTATAAATATCAGGGAAACAAGCCAAAGTTTACACTTAAAAACTACAGGCATAGGTAGCATTCATGTAAAGGAGCTCAAGATCAGACATTAGGGACAAATTCTTCTACTTATAGGAAATTAATGCCAATTTCTAAAAACTATTTTCTAGACACTCTAAAATCGAAAATTTCTGTTTCCAATGAAAAAGATAGCACGTGAACTGTGTGGGTAGAATTTAGTTTGAATCCTTATTGAGTAGATTTCGCGTTTTGCTTCAATTAATAGTTCGCTGCTATAACATAAGAGCTAACATTAAAATGGAAATTGTATCTTCTGCTACATGTTCTGATAAAAGTTTAAAATAACGAAATCAAATTATCTTCAACGAGACATATGTTACAAGCCAACTTAGACAACGTAATTGGATAAAAGGATCATCTGCTTCGTATGGTAATTCTAATGATATCCGTATTACTGTGAATATTTACAAATTACAACGTAAATTTTATTTCTTCCCATTTAAGTAAAGCATAAAAACATTGTTATGCACGTAGTTTCAAATAAGGTGGTACCACAGTTATCTATAACTTGCATTTGATAGCTTGTGAAAGCTTTCAGGTAAATCTATAATACCTACTAAAACTATATTTTAGACAATATCGTTTCGCAGAATACTACGAGGGTTGTCCGCGTGGTTCAACTCAACTTTTATCATTACTTTAATGCTTATTTGTCTCCGGATCCGGCGCTTCTATGTATGCATGAATGCTTGAAAATAACTATCTAGTCTAGCATAATATAAAGACATGATGTAAGAAAAGCATGACAATTCGAATCGGAGAATTAAACATCGCACTATGACCTTCAGGCTTTTTGCGTCTTGTATGTATGTAGGCGGCAACAAACTTGTTTGTTTGTAATCTTTTGTAGACAAAATATCTACGTCGGAAAAATAAGTATGTTTTACATATTACATTCTAACATCAGTGAAAGGTAACTTGTGAGCATGTTAGCTAAGGAAAAAGTGTTGAAATTAGAATAGCAATTAATCTAATTCATGTCCGTAGAAAGTCTTGATGGAAACTTTCTTACAATTCCCAAGTTTTGACAGAGAATGGTAATGAATGGCGAATCAGCATATATATTTGTAAAGTGAAAGCAACAAGGAATTTGGAAAGCAGTGAAAACAACTTCTTGGAAAATTATGAGTTTTACATAATATTGTTATTTTGAAGTTGAATAGAGTGTATCGTCGATAACATAATAGCAATTCCCGCGACTCAAACTGCGGAGAAAAAAACTAAGTACAAGGCAAAGCTTAAGGAAATGGCCTTCAAGCGTTTTTAGAAACTTCCAGATAATTGCCAATCTGCAATTGACATTTTCCTTACAACTTTTGGAATATTTTACGCAACAAATATTCAACCGTAACCGTAATAAAGGCATGTTTTTATTGCTACATACTTGGAATTCATTTAGATCCACATTGAGAGCTCCGTCAAAGCGCAAAGATGCGGTAATCGATGAAACGATTTGCCCAATCATTCTATTCAAATTGTTGTAACTTGGCCTTTCAATGCTTAGATTTTTCTGGCAAATGTCATAAATTGCCTCATTGTCAACCATGAAAGCACAGTCTGTGTGATCCATCGTTGTGTGAGTTGTTAAAATGGAATTATACGGCTCAACCACCGATGTGGACACCTAGATAGATATTGTAAACATAAGACAAGATTATTATTTCCTGAATGATTGGATTCCAGCAGTACAAACAAAAAACACTTTAGCAAATATCATATAGGTTGGGATATTAGAGTAATAGCAAGTATAAAATATAACAATCAAATTGTAAATTGCGGACATTTTATGGTCTTAGAAATATAAGTTTAATAACGAAATAGGGTCAATTACGTATAAATATAAATATTGAATTATAGAAACTATACAAAATTATCATGTGTGGTAAAAATGTATTAATTTTAGGAGATTAATTTGATTGTAGTCTGCAAAAGATCGTATAGCACATATAATGAACTCAAACAAAATCGAATCAATCCGTATAATCACTAATAAAAGCATATACCTTGTAGTTTGTATAATTTATCTGCAATGCGTGCATTGATCGCAAATTTTCGATTTTTATACTTTTGTCTTGGTCTCAAGAGAAAAGATCTAATTGAAGCTGAATCACATAACAGTTAGTGAAAATCGAATTTAATGAAATGGCTGAAACAATATCAATGCAAAACTCAGTAATAATGTATCCAAGGTCAAACAAATTTTGTAATAGCATTATCATTTCGTAAGGGATACTAATACAGTCTTCTTGGTGAAAGGATAAAAGGCATAGTCAATAGTTGTCTCTGGCTGCAAAACACCACTCTTCTGGTAACGGCCATATTTGAATCAATCTGCAGCTGCATAGGTATTAGGTATATAAATCGGATTTTCGTGGGATTGT
Source organism: Entomobrya proxima (assembly GCA_029691765.1). Classification (NCBI taxonomy): domain Eukaryota; kingdom Metazoa; phylum Arthropoda; class Collembola; order Entomobryomorpha; family Entomobryidae; genus Entomobrya; species Entomobrya proxima. Next base: position 31,755,378 of record CM056168.1, read on the forward strand.
GTCTACCTCATCCATTTTTCTGGAGTTGTATGAGCCGATTGTGGAACCGTATATGGCAATGACACAACACGAGGTAATTTTATGACATTATGACACTCTTCTGTCCTTTTGGTTTTACCGTGAAGGGCATATGTTCATGTACGAATTTAAATCAGGAGGCTTAATATTTAGCTTTAAATTATGGTAAAATGGGATACTATATTAGAAAAGAACCATCTCTACGAAACACTAAAACATTTATGCTCTATAATAAAACCATCTATGATAACGTCTAGGGGTGAGCACTGAGCACAAGCCTTCTTGTAATCGTAGTAAAGACTATATCAAGGTCTTCTTCTGAACCCACTAAAAGCTGTCGAACGTCTTTAGTATTAAATTTATCATAGAGAAATTCTGCTTTTTAGAATTCACCTGAGGTGCGGGGTAAACGCAAAATTCCAGTTTTGCCTTTTTTCCATAGTCCACGGCCAAGCGTTCCATTAGAAGTGAAGTAAAGCCCGACCCGGTGCCGCCACCAAAGCTTCTAAATAACAGAAACCCCTGAAGCCCAGAACACATATCGGCAAGCTTGCGAATCCTATTTATTAAGGAAACAAATAATTCAATCTTAAAACAGTCATTAATTTCAAAACAATTATTGATATTATTTGCATTTGGCTGTTGATTCATGGTCGAAATAAATGGAGCTGATTATTTAAAACTCTTTTGCAGTGCAAAGCGCAAACTAACGACTAGAGAATAAATAGCTCTAGCCGTAAATAATTTCGTACGGAATGCGATCAATAATACATACGTTCGTTATAGTAAGCTAGTTTCTAATCACAATCTATTTGCTACAAAATTACTACTTATTCTAAGTTTAATTACGTTTGGCACATCGAAGGACCAACATCGTTGTATGCATCAGCATCAAGAATATTCGTTAACTAAGACTGTGTAATACTAGTGGTTAGCAAGAGATCTGGCTTCGAAATTACTTACGTATCAATCATAACAATTAGAATCATACCTGTCCAAAACAACGTCAACAATTTCCTTGCCACACGTGTAGTGTCCTCGTGCATAATTGTTTGCGGCATCCTCTTTGCCTGTGAGCATTTGGTCGGGGTGAAATAATTGCCTGTATGCACCCATTTTGATTTCATCTATTTATTTTTAACAATGTACATTATTAGGCGGGAATTGCTTGAGTTTCGTAACGATTGACGCCTGTAATTATAAAGGTTTATTGACTGGTTTTGCATAAGAGCTTTCTCATGTATGTAGTCATTCAACTTGGTAAATCACAATCGACACAAATAAACGAAGTAATAGAGTAGCTGTTGTTCATCATAATGAAAAATTGTATAGCGTAAAAGTATGTTTTAAAAGATGAAAGAGAAATGTGAGAGGAAAACAAGATACTATAAGAAATATGAAATGGATATAAAATATGCCACGAGCTCTCATCAGCAAAAACTAAATAACATACATAAAAGTAGTCAAATATACATCTCCTTTTAGTATTTTAACAACACATAATCTTGTGTTTGTTGTGATTTGAGGTTATTTATAAAATAATTCAATAACAAATAAGGTGCACAGTCATATTCATTAAGGTGTTACACGGTTGGGTAACACATTAGTGTACTGTCTTGTGCTTTGAAAAATCACAAAGTCATATGAGAAACCCGTGCAAATATTGTATGAGTTTGAAATGAAAAGCCCTGTAGTTATGATTAACATTAAAACCCTTTTAAATACATAGACGAGTACTGATTCTTTGACAATACTGACGGTTACGATTTGTGGGGAAAGAAGCCACAATGTATGTTTAGTTGCTGGTCTCTTTGTAGAAATATATTGTTGCTCTAATGCATTGGTAGCTTTGTCATACTTAAAAGATGAAAATTGTATGTTGCTTTCACTTGCAACCTACGACTGAAATGTATTATGGACTATATTCACGACTTTTGGCTAACTGTCTGTCTACATCACTAAAGTTTGAATGAATGAATGAATGAAAACAGATTAATAGTTTTTTTAAAATTGCTATAACTTTACCCTAAATACATGCGCTTCTAGATAATTTACAATTTGTAAGTACTTAAAAGTTATAAATACATTTTCATGAATCTTTTCTCAGATGCTAAGAACTGATCGTATTTTATAATTAGTTGCATAATATGACAATATGCTAATGTGCAGTTACAATACTGGGCACTGTGGGCACAACACTTGCATGTGTTGTGTTTCTGTTCGAACTTTCCGTCATTAGCCATAACCAACCTTACATAATACGCTGTATTATGAAAAATTGATAGTTAATGGAGTGTACCCATTCATTTTTGAATGGTGAGAGCTGGAAATTTTTATATGGTTATATATAATATGCGCTGAAATACCTCTAATGATGTATGACAAGAAATTCTGATACATTTTGGAATTGTATTACATTGCTGTAATCCGGTAAAATTGAGTCTTGAATAAATATAGTTAGCACATGAGTGAGCAGGGTCTCTACATCTACATCTACACGGCAAATATAATATTCTCCTATTTAGAACAAAAAGCAAGACTGAAACAACATTACAAACAACAAACTCGTCGTCGTGCTCATTTGGAGTAGGTAATATGTTTTAAGACGGCGAGGATCATTAATGAAATAATAACACCCAAGACTTGTCCTCTATCTGAGTGAGACTTTCATTCTCATTACCTCAAGGACAAGTGTGTTCTTGTGAAAGGCTAAATGGATTCGAGCATGCATATCTTCACTTTACCAAATGATGATAATTGCAAAGCACTTTGAATAATAAAATAAAAGGACCAACCGACAACGCGGTCAAAATAATAATATGCAAATGGAATGGCGCACAATGAAGGCGCTTTCCTACCAACGACACTGGGTTCCAAGTCTATAAATATCGCCCGAGGTACATGTTTTCCTGTGCTGGTCTCACTGAAAAACGTATTGAATGAGCTATCTGCCACTCCAATGGAGGTATCCGAGGGCATCATTCCGTCAGGTTGAATACCATGTTCAAGACAGTACAATTCCCAACATGCATTGCCCATTTGGACACCCGCTTGCCCGATATGAACGGAAATCACCTCACGCTAACGATAGGAGAAATTGGAAAGTTTCAGTAATATTTTATACACTGCAATAATTTAAATTTTCATTATAATTGCACTGGTTATGAAACCAAGTTAAATTACCATTTTGTTCTGTTATTAGAATGCAAAAATAACGACAATATGGTGAGCTCTCACTGAAAGCAACGTGTCAGAGCGCTCGTGCGACAAACCTGAAGAGAAAAACTAATGTATTTGACTTCCACAGGATCGTCTTAGAGTAATTACTTACAGCAGAATGATAAAGAAATTTGTTTGGTGATGGGAAGTGTAATGTTCCTTATAACACAGGAAAACAGTGGTTTTTCAATTCAGGATAATGCGTGAAATAATGGACTATGTAACGTAACTATATTGAATATATGAATGTTCCAACTTTTTGAATACGATTGTAATGTAATTAGTATACTAATGCCATAATGCCCATAGTATTACAACACTAATACAAAAAAAATCATAGTAGGTATTGGAATAAATGTATTGTGGCTTAAATAGTCAATTGTTTTGACAAAAGTGATATCATAAATTAATATATGAGTGAATGCGTATGTGGTGGGGTAAAATGAGAGAGAGTCATTAAATTTCCTTTCTTAGAAATGTGGACTTAGTGGAGTTATTCTGTGGTAGTGGTAATGTGGTAGACCACTTTAGCGACATGTAGATTGTTTTTAGCCAAATTTCAATATGAATTTCTGAAAGAATTTCTAGGAATGAACCAACTACAAAAATTCAAATAACTTTGATAACTTGAAAGGAAATAAAAGTTCGCTTTCTTAATAAAATCGAAGGTATGCCGTAACATGAAATTGAATATCTATTTATCTATTTCGTAGACTTTTAAAACATGCTATATAGGATATCGAACATATGAGGATGTTTTGGGGAATTGTCATGCATGACTGGTCCATCTAAATAGACGATTCTCTTGTTTTCAAGGAAAAAGACGTTATACACAATATATACTAATACATACTACAATTTTACTTTTCATATGAAGTAGAACTTTGCTAGTAAAAGCTGGTAAACCTTAATTTGGTATAAATTCCATTTTCTGGATTGTACAAATACCTGCTTGATGCAAAATTTAAAATGCTGTTTCTTGGCTTTTTTGTTTTCTCGGGCATGAATGAATGATGTATTTCGTTCATAAGTTCGTTCTCCTTCGTTCGCCAACGATAATGTTTGGCATTCTCAAATTAGGCGCGCATCTTTTTCGTAGTCATTATATAATAATTTAGAACTGAACCTCAACAGAGTAGTCAGTATTGTAGCCAAAATATATTTACACTCTCATTTAAAACCCTAGATCGGACTTGGGAATTCTAGAATCTAATATAATCTGTTGATTATGCCCATTCAGTTCAGCCCATATCTTCACCAAATATCAGTTACGCAATAGTTTTCATTTTGTCGTATCAAATACTACTTGAGAAAAAAATAACATGAAACGGAATAGCTTCCTTGTTTTGTTGTGTTGCATTCTCATTAACAAAAACCAGCGGTTTTAATAATTCAAAGCACAAAGTATATGATCCACTCCACTCTCTCCAATTAAATAATAACAAGCTGAAGGATGCTTATTTAGAAATACTGTTTATTAGGATACGTCTTACGTGACTATGTGCGCTTGAATGGCTTTACACGGGTAATGGCTTCAATGAAAGTCTTTTTCTGATTTCTGATTTTTGACCTGATCTCTATAATCTAAAATTTAAGCAAATTGTTACTTAATTGGTTTGGTTCTTTAAAGAAAACTTCACCCGCATCGTTCCTACTCAAATATTTCTTCTAATGTAGTATTCATGTTTGCGGCACAAATAAATCTAATAAATCAGAATGTTTATGAAGCAAAATATCTCCAGTTTATAACAAATTGGGGTGTAATTTTTACCGTTCTTATATGTTTATATTATTATATAATATGTTTTTATAATTGCACAAGTAAACCTTTCATTAATTTTTAACAGTTTATGCGTCGGTTATGAAGTCGTGATTTTAAGAAACATTCACCGAAGTTAAATAGTACATTTGCAATAGTTTACTGCCTACTGAAGAGAGTTGAATGTTAGTTTCTAAAATCACTTTCATGAGCAACAATGAACCGACACCAAAGATGATTTATGAATTATGCATTGCTACAGCTTTTAAACCTAAACATCCATTAAGGGTTAACACCTCCTTTAATTTAGTTTTTGGGCATCATATTCTGTTAAATGTTAAAAGCTAATGTTAATTAAAATATGCAACGTACAGATTTTTTAACCAGGCTTTCCAAAAACCTAATTTTTGTTATCAAAGAACACGATTTTCAGTTACAGAATTCTTGTTAACGTAAAAGGGTATGAAGTTTCATTGTCTAGATGTGACCTTGTTCAGATGCATGTGCCTATAAGAACACTACGGATGTAAAAGTGGATTTCTTTTTTGTTCACTAGTTTGCAATGCTTGTTACCCCATTCAAAGTCTTAAGAGATTGCATGGTTTAAGTAAGCAATTTCCGAGTAGTATATACTACGGACAGTTCCATAAAGGAAATTAAATTGAAGTTCAAAGATGGCTTTAGAAATCCGTCGTCTTGATGACTACTCAACGTGTTTGGCAATCAGTTGTCTCCCTAAAGAAAGAGCACAATAATTAAATCCAATTTTTGTTAGAGTACATTACAAACACTGCGTTAGATTCATCACATCACTACTCTTGACTAGTAGAAATCGAGTAAAAATACAAAAATGGTGACTTATAAAATCATTTATTAAGTAGCCGCAGCCTAATTATTCATTTACACAGTTGATCTGTTCCAGATCCGTCCGCCGCACTTAAAGCGTATAGTATAGGAATGGGATTTTTATCTGATTTTTTGAAAATGGGAACTTATTACAACAGTGTCTCGCGCTTGGTCTTTTCACAAACAACAGTAGGGACGCTCAAAAGTTTAAAATGAGTATTTAACTCTTTTCCTTAAGACTTTTTTGAGTTTTGTTTTTGCAATAGGTTTCTTTGACCCTAGTACATCTCCCAATATCCCAACCTGTCCCACAGCTACGCCATTGGGGGCCAAAATTGAAAAACGTCATAACTCGTTTCGTTAGATTTCTAATATTTAAGAAAATGACAACGTTAAAGGATATTAAACTTGAAGATTTTTTATTTTTTAGAATAGATTACTTTGCACCTACTGCAACTCTTTCTTTGTTAATAAAAAATTGTTTGTAGCTACTGGTTTCAACATTTGCAAGGCTTTATTTTATGTATGATATTTATGCATTGTCATCAATAATTATTATACATTACAAATTATGGTTTCAATAATATTATAAAACGAAAACAAAACTGTAATATTATTACTTGCCAATTAAAAATCTAAAAAGTAACCTTGGTAGAGTGTTAGCCGTTGCTTTTAAAAGAAATCAGTTAACATATTGATATTTTTTTGGATTTGCAATTAGGAAAGAAAATTTGTGAACAATTATTTATAATTTTCAAAACTTCAACGGGTGATCCTTTTGGTATATGCAGGTTGCAGGTGGTAGTCAACTGTTTTAACGTATAAGTTCAGCTGAAACTTTAAGTTCAAAGTCATTTTAACATGTTCGTAAAATGGAAAAAAACTGCAACCATTCTCTACTCTTTCCTTAGTTAGTTTCCTAAATTGTTATTAATATTTTCACAAGCATGAAAGCAAATGTTTGACATGAAAATATTAACTCTTTTGTCACCCGTGCAAACAATTAAAGGAAAATGATTTATTTAGGGTGGCTTCTTCAAAGAACATGTCGTTGGCCGATATACTTACATAAAGCACAATAACGTTGTCGGTGTTTCAGTGTTTCATAATTTTTTTATTCGTCGAATGAAATTGAAGATTTCATTCATTGTTGTTTTTCTGAAAAACTTTTTATAAACATATCTGAAAACGAGATAAAAGTTTATCAAAATAAAAAATAGTTATGCGTGGAACACAAATAAGCTCTACATGAAATGAAAATGGAGAATAATATTAAAAAGTATATTTATGTAAATTTGTTTGTTCCGTACTTTGTTCAAGCTCTGATAAAATATTCTATCGTAGTGATGATGGAATACATGTTTTTGCTTTACAAAGTTAAATGTCCAAGAAATTGTTGTAGTTTTAATAAAAATAGGTTAATGTTTTGACTGGTATACACATTCACATCAATAGGCTGTACGTGTTTATACGTTTAGAACTAATACTTGTGTTCATTTTTATGTTACAATTTCATCGTCTTACGTAAATGTAAGTACACATGTCACATACGCTTCTAAGAATTATTCAGCACCTTCAAAATCTTCGAATTTTGCTCGCATCACAGTGTTTCTTTGGTCTGTAGTCTGTAGCCCACTTCATCAGTGTCTAAAGAATTAGCATTTTGTCAAGCCAAGATCCAAATTTTGGATACAGTAAGTAGTAGACATGTCTGTCTCGGATGCTTAATCTGACGCGTTGGGAAATACTCACATTCATATTTCTTAATATTATACAAAACATTACATTGGAGTCACTTCATCTACTCTTATTTATACTCATTATACCATACGCGTATTCTCCGTTTTTTTTGTAAATTTGAAGTCCACGATTTAAGTTCAACTTCAAACTTGTACTTGTCGCAGTGTTCAAAACTTTAATACGAGATCATACATCATATATCTTTGCAATAAAACGGAAACTTAAAGCCTGTGTTTGTAAACTCAAACGCGAGCGCTTCTGCATTTTGTCCTGTTTCTTATTAAAATCATTACAACACACGAGCATAAAATATCATCGCTAGCAAAAAGTCTTTGCATTTGCACGCAGTACAGTGCTTGTGCATTTTCGCTGAGACGCTACTAGCAAAACCTAAAGAAATTCTAAAGCAGCCGACAGGGAGTCACAACACAGCTTCATAAGATGATGATGTTGTGCTTGCAGTTCCTATCTCGCTGTAAAAGCACACTGAAATCCTCGGAGAAGGTTCAGTTACACGGACTCCGTCTCTGCGAAAACAGCAATCCATGTCTTCTCGTTTCGCCGCATCACACAAATTGTATTGCACCAGCAACACTTGCCGAGATACTTACCATCACCACCACCCAAATCCACTCAACCCTATCATCATCGAAACCCTTGAAATAACCGAAAAAATAAACTAATCTGACTGAATGCGAGTAAACTTTCTCTCTATTTTTATTTCACGATATATCTGTCTATCTTTAGCACACCTCTTCTAATAGGCACAAACGCACTCCCTTTAATATATAGCTTGTACAATTTTGTTTTCGCCTTGTTACCCCCTTCTTGTCACTTTTCCCTTTTCACATTCTCCCCGTTGTGCAATAATAATAACGGTAATATTTTTGTCTGCTTTCTCCCAGTGTCATTCCCGACAACTCCAGTCACAGCATTTGTACAGTCACACTTTCACCCTTCCTCGTCCATCCACTCCTTTCCTCGTGCATCATATTCTGCTGCTCTCAGGTTTTGACTTTGTCAGACCTGGTTTTTCACGTTGCCCTGTATAGTTGTTGTGAGTGCTGGAACGTTAACGAAAAACTCGATATTTGGTGATATTTCATCTTCAACCACGAATACGTGAACTTATCTTAGTATTTTCTACCCAATCGGGTACAATAACCACAAAATTGTGCAAGCTGTACAATAAAACAAAGACTATACACCACCTAGGTTTATAAAAATACCTAAAACTACAAATAAATTGTCAGTACTATTTACATTCATCTTTCCTCTTTTCGTGTGAAGTGGATATTCACGTGAAAACGAAGCCCAGAGATACAAGGTAAGCCAATGTGCTTCATATTTTTAATATACATGCATGCATATAATATTGTAGTGCTTTCATCATCATATTTTCGTGTACTCATATCCAGATCATGGTTGTTTGATGTGCACCCTAAGGGCACTGTATTCAAAAAGTGTACCAACTTTTTTGATTTTAGTATAGAGGCAAACGCATCGTTATATTGACCTGCACTTGAGTAGTCAAATTTTCAATCTTCAATAATTGTTGAGTTTTTTTCAGCAATACTATTGCTGTCCTTGCAAACGTAAATTCAAGATATTCATGGTTTGAAAGTGAATGCATTTCCAAGATTCATTTTCATTGGACCATTTCATTTTCAAATACCATTTTCATATCCATTGTAATGATTGATTGTTCATTTTATCAGAGTTTTCCTTCACGTGCCATTATTCATTACTTGTGCACGCTTTCACCGCGACTAACTAAATATGATGGGACGATGTACGGATCAGTAGCATTCAAGCGTTCAACAAGTTTGACAATGGCAAAGAAAGGCAACATCCATTTGTATATATAGCAATCAATCTAACTCCTTTGTGGCTGCCGCAGACGGGCCACCAAACTGTGCTTTTTGTGAAGCACCCACCGTATAAATAGTATGTCATGCATAGCATTCCTTCCTGGAACTGTACACTTTATTATTCCTTTCCCACACGAAATACAAATGATAATATATTTCTTCACTATTACGCTGTCATCATCAAGTCATACCACAAGCTCATGTACAACTTATTTCCAAAACCATTCTTGGAATTGAGAGAGAGAGAGAGAGAGAAAGCACGTATTTATGTTGGCTCTTTTCATTCTGATGATGACAGCCTCATTTCAAGAGGATTCCCACTTGTTCCTTTTTATTTACAATGAGTAGATTTGTATATTATGTATGGAGTATCAACACTAAAGCTGGCCGAAAACAAAGATTTGCTGTCAACAAAGCAACTCTAATTCTGAGGGAGGTTTCGATATTCAATTAAGTTACAGTTATTATTAGTTAAAACTGTAAGGATTCTTGTCATGAAGAAAGTCAAGCTTGTATTATGATAATGTATTATGTCGCAATTAGTTCATACTGTCATATGTCACTATACTTTATACTGGTCACGGCCACTATAAGCTATACTGTCCTAAGCCACTATACGCTTTAGTGTCCATACTCTATACTGGCCATATATTATGTCGCCCGAGACCGGCCACTATAGTGAGGGTGGACTGTAATATTATGATGGAATAACAACAGCTAAAGCTTCCACTCTTGTACCTCGCCTCTCTGCTCTGTGTGGTTTTAGGTTACAGCAAGTCATTTGCTCTTCTCAAACTCTCGCATGTATCATTAGAGAAAACAGTTGTATTATAAGGTCCCGAAAAGAGTATTACCAACGTTTTATCCCTCTTATGGCGTTCCTTTGAAGGTGCTACTGTTTCTAGAAATACACATCACAACAACTTGACTGTCATCGTATATGAGAAAATGATTTGGAACTTTGCGAAGCATATCTCAACTTTTCTCTTTTGTTGCTTGCCGCTACCACGGCCCGAGAGTAGCGGACCATCATAATAATAATCATAATCATACTAGTACTTGTGGTAATGCTACGTTAACTATACATTTTGGTTAGAATAAAATGTAACACTTCGTTACATACATACAACAAACAGTGCAAATAAGCCCTTATGATTTGAGAATACTTTTGATATCATATTTCCCCTATGTTTGGTTCCTGCCCATCACCATTCATAAATTTGCTTTCCCTGTTGTATATAAGAGAAACCCTTTCAGATTGGGGTGGTTCATGATTTTCCCGCTTATTTGACAAATCTTCTTGATCATCATGTTTGTTGATCACACGAGCGAGGAGGTTTATATATACTATCATTCTCTGTATCTTTTGCTCTTAGCATATAATTCACATTGTTAAATATTCTGAAACATGTCTGAATCTCCAGCAACAAAGTAGAGTATAGAGTCACGGCTACGGTATTGCTGTTTAATAAAGATATTACTCACAAGGTATCGGATTATTTTATCAGAAACTTTACTCTGAAACAATATGTAACAGTACATATTACATATACTTTAACGAATAGACCAGGGGATTTCAAATAATAATTTCTATCATTTCTGGTTTTTCCTCTTTATACTCGCGGAGCAGAGACAAGAATAAGAGAGATGTGGACACATCTGACAATTTTTCCTCGATAATAGTAATATGATGTAGCCGACGACACTGATACTAACTTCGATAATAAATAGGAAAAACCTTGACTTGTCTTTTAGTACCACATGACAAAATAATCTCTGTGTTTGACTGGAGCTTAAAGTCTTTATATACACTCATTTTGTTATCGTGTCAGTGTGGTCTACGAAGGAGCCCTGCTTACCTGCATCAGTTGGATGCGCACAGTTTCAGACAATTTTATAAATCACTACTGACTGACAACAAAGCAGGCTTTTATTTAGGCTTATGAACAGACTGGAATGGACTTTTATTCCTATCGATCATATTTCTGATTGGACGTTGTGTAAAGCCTCTGCAGAAGAAAATATGGTTATTTGTGTTATCATGTTCTTTGATTTATACATTGTTCACTGTCTAATGTGTTCGTCAGGAATAGTCTACGTCCAGATTACGTTCAGTTTTTGCCTTAAGGAGAAAGAATAAAAAGTTTCTGTATCATAAACCATTTGAAATATTTCAGTATTGAAGTATGTAGTATTTCATAAAAGTATGGGGGTGGCAGGGGAAACTTGGCTGACCATTAGTTTAAGTGGATTCTTTTGTTGGCTTTATTATTTGAGAAGCGAAGAAAATCACTACTTGCCGCTTACTTTCATAAAAGGTTAAATCAGGAAAAGACTCCAATAAAGTGTAGCAAACAAGCCATGAATTTTTTATAATACCGATACACTTGTAGAACAGCAGCTTTCTCCGTTGCTGGATATCAACTTGCCACCAATTTTCTTTTCTCGACTCCGTTACAACTTTTATGACCAGCTACACGTAGGTATTCTTTTGCAACAGATTTTACTTGCCTGTATGGTCTGAAATGAACTATTGTTGTGCTCTCGGTCATCTGAGTTTTCTACATATTACAGGTACATTTCTTTTGTTTCGTTCTCAGGGAAAAGTAGCTAACACGAGATGTGCCCATAAATTCTAATTCGAATGTCTCATCTATCTTCTTTCTTCACCCTTTTTCTTCTGCCTGCCAATTGTCATCATTATTGTCCCCTTGTAAAGGGGAAAAAGTCTCTACATTTGCGAGTAGAAGTAGTAACCCCATTCTTGGGGACCAACTTTTGATGATATCTAATATAGCAACAGCAAGCGCAGAAATTGGTTAAGCCAGAGTAATAGTTCCCACCATACCCATTCACTAGTTTAATATTGTCGAATAAATCTCCCTAGTGTAAGTAGAGATGCAATGCATCCTCTTATTAGAGCTGCGAGCCCTTCACTAGATTTTTTTTGGCTAGTTTGACTTTAAAAGAATCTTATAGTGGAAGACCGCTTCTAAAGAAGTTTAGCACAAGGAGTAAGGAAAAAGTTGAAAGAGAAAGTGCGCCATCAGGGTAATCTGAACGCATCTCCGCAGGATTTTATGTCAAATGGTAGAAGCATAGTGGCGAATACAAAAATGGATAGAACCAACGCAAACATGCTTTACAACAACCACTTTGTCAAGAAAATATCATTTTGTCACCAAGTCCGTGGGTTGTAACAACTGTTCTTTAGGATTTCCTAACTTTTAATTTCTATTCAACGCAGTTTTGCCATGACAAAAACTTGTGGCGATACAATAATTATGAAGCCAAAACCCAGAGTATTCCTTTTCTTATAAACTTTTCTCTGTTTCACAATGCCCCAAACATTTGTATGACTTCTCGTTAGCATATGTTTTCAGCAGAGTACAATGAATGCGACATACGTAATCCCTAAAATGTTAGTTCTTCCAAGTTTTAAGCAGCTTAATAACAGCAACAGCTCTCATACAACGTGTGTCAAGTAGGCTAAAATACTTCTCTTAATAAACCAAATTACTAAAAACTACAAATTTCTTAGCCATGCATGTATACGTCTATATACTTGTCTAACAAGTAGAAAGTGTGGAATCCTTTGTGCATATTTACGTTCTCATTATAAAAGTTGACGTGTAAATTTTAATGATGTATTTACCATTGTTCAAACAACACGTTAGGAAGCAGCTTCTCAAAAATGGAAACATATATGCTGATTTACACATGTAGGGAATGTCCATTTTCACAAATTGTACTTCACATGCCAGACACTTTAATACGTGTCATGGGTGCAATGTCAATATAATATGACATAAAAACTGCAAACCTTGCTTATTTCAAGCAAATGAATGTCATTTGTAACAATGTTTGTGCTCCGGTCTACAGTACTTGATACTTGCTTGTTTTTAGCTTAATAGGATTCGGTAAAACAAGAGAAAGATTGTCGGCAATCTCATGTGTTGTTATATCGTTTCATAGGCTATATCAAATTTCTCCGAATACTATTGACATTCGTAAAAGTCAATGAAACTTTTTGCTGAATCAACCTGTCGTAGTTTTACTGTCAAACCTAGCAGTAGTACTTGCAGAAAATTCCCAAATTCTTAGATCGTGTTCCTTAATTGGACACTTATACTATTTATGAAAATCTCACGGTCTGACTACAAAAATCAAAAGGTCACGGTCAAACAAAATAGGCTTAAATTCTCAAAGAAAATCCTACCTTTCTTTATGTTCAAGATGTCATTGTCACGCTTGCATTGTCACTTTCAAAGATAAAGTTTTTATCTCTAGTATAACAGCTACATTGCCACTCGTGTGCACTCACTGTTTTGTAGCAATCTAAAATTCGATTACATAAATGTATAGTTAAATCTGTGTGCCAAACACATAACCCATTTTACCTAGTTTCATCATTTTACATTGTATTTCACTTTCACTACCTGGGTACGGGTAAGGTAATGTTGAATGTTGAGCATGTGATGTGATAACGATGATAAAATCTTCTTTGTCTGTCTCCACACGGAAGTCGTATGGGTACAAGGTAAGAAACAGTCCTCGTATATATGACTAATAATAGGGAAAAAGTGAAAAGAAAATAATAGTATAAGAGTGAAGGTAACATCCCTAAGCTCTTTAAAGTGTCGAACATAATGGAAAGTGATGATGACGGAATGGATGATAAAAGCTCCCATCTTCCTTCAATATTTTTCTCATTTACAAGTAAGTGCCAGTACAACTTTCCATGTTCATTTCCATCATCAAATCATGCATGCACCATCATCGTTTTCTTCATATCGGAGCATATAATATTACCTTGTTTTATATATATTCCTGTACCAAAATATTTCATTTATTATCTACATCCTCCACTTCCTCTATTATCCAGTTTTCTCTTCTGCGTGCCCTCGTATGTACATACGTACCTAGGAGTATTGTACTCTAGAAAGTGCTAGTGGTGGTGTGAAGAACACCATGATTATGACGCGACAATGATGAACTTGGGTTTGTTCTTATATAAATAGGGTGATGTGATGGTGAAAGAAAATGGAGAAGCTTATGATGATTATGACGATCGAATTGGTTAGTGGCATGACAGGGTTGTGTTTTAATACTGTGTAAGGTTTACCTAGCTACGGGCAATATATTATGCTCTTCCGTTCCAACGCCTTCAACCAACACATCCTCTTACATATCTGATAAAAGCATAACGTTTTGCAGCAACCGAGACTCAACGCATTTTCTTTTCGTTCCCTTTTCTTACACACAAGCCATTATTATTGAAGCATAATTCAATGAGATTTATTCTCACTCCACCAGGGAAGTAATTTAGGTCGAGGTTTGGTTTCTTCCTTTGTCGTCGTTTACTTATCACCTCTTATGATCTATATTCTCCGTATTTTGATGCAAAGTACAACAACGTCATTTTGTATTAAGGGCGGTGGTTCGACCAATGTTGTTCTTCACCATTTAAACATTACGTACCACGTACATCGTAGTCGTATGTATCAAGAGAAATGATCTCATTATTAAAGCACCACAATTTCACTCTTTTCATTCTCATTCTCTCCCTTTACTTGTTTGTTATTATTGAAACTATTTTCTGTGCCAGAAACACATCTTCCACACTCACACACTTTGGCATTGGTATCACTAATTGTTACAGAATACTGAGGGACAAGTATGAACAATGTCGTCCCCATCATCAACCTCTGTCACTAGAAAAAGCGGTTATACCACTGATAGCGGAAATAAGAGTGGCATGGCGGCAATAACGACAATCATAGTGTATAGAAATGACGGAACCAACCCTTTCACTCATTATTATTTTGAAAGAGAGGATGAATGTCCCACAGCCTAATATGTTTTCTCCAAAGGAAATTTTCTTCCGTTTAAGTAGAAGGTTGCTCTCGTTTCTTTAAGAAATTATTATCATCTCATATTAAAGTAGGGCCCATGAGAATGAAACAATGGCATGTCGAAACTGGTAGTATGACTTGCATAGTGCACAAGTAGCAGCACGAGGAGTCTCATAAAAATCGTTTCCAATGTTTGTAAGTCATGAACATTTATACGAGGACGGCGGCGGCGGAACTTGCTGTTACACGTCTATTTTTCCTCTTCTTCCCAGAATGTGAGCTACATTTCTATATTACATTATCTTAAGAATGTTGTATATTGACGGAAGAGAAGTGACGACTGTGGTACTTACACAGTGTGTGTATTAGTCGAGCAAAGATTTTCACTGTTCGCCAAGAAAAATGGAATAGTAATAGTGCTTGCACTCCTTGTCGATATGATGGTGCGACCACCACCACTGCTCACTCAATGAACTGAATGAACTCAACAGTGTTTTTGAAAAAAATAGATCCAAGTAGTATTAGGCATAAAAGAATCGTGGCATCGTTTTCTTCCCCTACTTACTCCTTCAAACAGGATATCCTACAGCTTCGATGGTAGTAAAAACGCTAGAAAATTACTGTGGAGCTCATAAAAACGATCGTTATGTCTGCGCCTGAAAATGTAGAAATGTTTACAGGGCAGCAGCACCATGATGCGATAGGAAGAAGTATTTTTTCCTCATTCTCAGAAGTGCATTGATGTAGGAGGAGGAGTAGGAAAAAGAAAGGAATGAATGAGTAGCATACTACCACATTCAATAATTTTATGTATATTACCAACCTAACTATATGGGGAGAAGACATGCTGCGAGCAACTACTTTGGGTTTCTAACTTTACTACATTACATTATATATAGTGGAGCAGAAGTAGTTGTAAGTAGACGTCTTCTCGAACGCTTTAATATGCGCCCATCAAAAATACATTTCTCTCAGAGGAGTAAGTATAAGTACCTACCGTCAAAGTGGTAGGGAGTGAAAAGAATCAACAACGCGGCAGTGGCGTCTGTAGTGCGATAGCTAAAGTTTGTTTGTATTCTGGAAAAGTAGGCACTTAAATGAAAGATTTTGTGCTGGTATGATAGTATTCTTAACTTTCGCTCAGTAGAACGGCTTTTTTACTGCCACGCATTCGGGTTATCCATCTTTTTCCTCGTTTTTGTTTACAGAGATGTAACATAATACGTGTTCTCGTTGAAAAAATGTATATATTTATGGAAAACAATGGTTTACTACTTGGTTGTATTAGCACTGAGAAGCGAAGCTAACAGAAATCACAAGAGAAATCTATTTTTCATAAGTAATCACCTAAGAACGGATATATCAAGGTTACACAGATACCGTTCTCGTAGTTTCTGTTTTGTAAACGGAAAACAAGTCTCTCTGGCCTTTCTTGATTCATAGGTTAGTGTCAAGTAGAACAACAGTCAGTATAACGACGTAAACAGATAATAAACCAAGTTTATTTTCGTCAACAGGTGGAGGACTCCGTTATAAGTATGTCGTAATAAAATAAAAATAGTTTTAGTGGCAGTAATGACAAAAGGTCATGTGGTTTTGAACTATTATAGTGGGAAATTTATAGCAACAAAAATAGTAATTTGTTTTGCTTTGCGCACTGTTGGAAAAATAAATGTTTTAGTTTTTTAAGCCGTAGGTAGTGTTACGCAAAAAAGTGCCCCAATGTTAAAGATTAATTTGTTCAAAAGTACGAAATAAAGTACGAAATAAAGTACAAAATAAATATTTATTGCACAGGCCAGAAGCAAAAGTGCAATATTTACGTAATCTACCTGAAACGGAATTTTAACACTAAAACGAACACCAGCGTTGCCTGCAAAAACCTATGGATTGTAGTAGGCAATCGAGAATACAATAAGTGCATTATGTGGCTTAACTTTTTAACTTATACAATGCATTTATACAACTCATACGCTTTTCAAAAACAGTTTCATTTTTTCTTCTAATCCTATACTCTCGGAGTTCTAAACAAAAAATGAATCTCTAGTACACATATTCGTACATACACTTACATATAATGCTTCTTAAAGATATTTTAACGGAACGTTTAGAAATAACAACAAGGGTTTGTTTTCTTTGTTTCTTCTTACAACTCGGTATAACAAGGGAGGCTTAAACGCATGAAATTACATTCGAACTTGTAGTATTGAATATCGATCAGAATCATCTCATCTGACGTTCATGAAGTTCTCTCAGTTCTAAAATCTTTCAGACTTTTGAATAACATATTTACCATGAAATGAAAGAAACATCTTCTTCTTCATGAGCTTACAATGTAGCAATGTGAAACATGACACTAAAAATGAAATCAAGATCAAATGCGAATTATAGATTATAAATGTCATGCTTGCAAGTATACAAATAAATATTATATGATTGTTTTGTTCATAACAAGATGATGGTTTTAACTGTAGTCTAGAATGTCCGACGACGCAATTTTCCACAAAACGTATGAAAGATGTACCACTTCTGACCGCGACGTTGAACAAAATGAAAGTCTGCGCGTTTCTTTTATGATCTACAGTGAAAACTTGGAAACGCGCTCACATTTTACTTTGTTTCGCAACCGCGTAACATTCCACTTGCTAGTTTCCACTCTGAAGCTAAACTTGTACTTTTCTCTGCAGTTATATCCTCTGGTGTGTTGACGATGATGAGATTTCGGTGTTGGTGGTAATACTTGACCTGAAATTGATTTGATAAAAAAATCTTTTAATAATAAGCCTTGTGGAGAGAAAGTAGTGTAGCGGGATTGAATAAGATGATGAGATTTTTGTCTGAACAAACTAGAAAATAATAATAGGATGTATTAAGATGATTCTAGGAATAATCCGTAAGGAGTACCAGGTAGGTTGCGTACAGGGGATAAACATCCAAGAAGGAAGCGTGCTTCTATTCATTTCCTATAGCTGAAATAATACTAACTCGTACTCATCTCATTGGCTAAATCAACACCTATCATATGAAGTCTAAATACAAGAATTTATGAAACGCAAACAGATATATAAGAAGATGTAAAAAGAAAGTATATATAATATGTGGTTGCATATATCCTCTCAGAAATAAGTGATATTGCAAAAACAAGAAAATCTTTTCAAGTTACCCCAAAACCCTTTGGTATATTATTCTGAACACATTGCTTTGTTTTAGTACAATTACCAGACTGTAAAGCACTGGATTATTGAAGGTCTTTTGTGACTGGCTATGTATGAGATCGTAATGGATAGTATATTAATATGGTATCATACGCCAGTGATGTCTGAGGTTCAATGTTGATATTGTTTTCCAAGAAAAGTCCCACTTTCGTTTACCACGGGCAAACAATAACAAAACAAACAAAAAATTGCTTGGTGTTTGTTGGTGCTTCAAAGATACACAGAAACGATTTCAATTTAATCAACGTCTTTCCCTTGTCGTTGTTTCACGTTCGAACAGTTATATGACTTCAACTATTATTAGAACATATAAAGAAGACAAAGTCTAACTATTCTTGTGGCAAGTTCTGTGTGTGTTCCAAATACGTGAAAATACCAAATACCTCTACGAAATATTTGATTCTCTTGTAGGGAAATTATCGTTCCTATTTTGATATCATGCCAAGAAGAGCATATAAGCCTACCAATCCAGAATGAGTTTTATGTGTGTGCTCCTCAGACCTCAGAGCAATGAGCAATGCATTTATTCATTGAGAGAGCAAACTCAAATTGGTTTTTACAGTACTGTATGGTGACAAGTTAGAAAATACAGGGGACTATTGACATAACAAAATAATGCTTGAGGCTGCCCACTCGTCACTGTAGAAAAAACTCATTGGAGAAAGTTGTCGTTTGTAGCATATGTGGTTTAGTTCATATTTTCATATATACTATCATATAATACTAGTCAGTCAGAATAGAGGCATCAAAACTTTCCTTAATTTTCCCGTTTCTTCTCTTTCCTGAAAGAAAATTCCACTGTATAATACATATTGAAGTACAAAATTATTCTTGTATGTCCTGCTGGTGACTTTTTTCGTCAACGTAATCAAAATCAATTCTTTTTTAAAGTTCCAAACTTTCATGTCGGAAACCATTATACTAGCAGATGTAGACAGACACATGCTGAACGTGAAAGACTTTTTGCTGACACTTGAATACTTGCAGATAAGTTGCTGCTAGTACCTGTAGAATAGAGCGAGTTTTACTCTTGTCATTGATATTAAAATGCCAGTAAAACTTAGGTATTTGCTTTCAAGACATGCTTAAATTCAAAAACTGAGCAATATAACACAGAAGAGAAAGTCTTTTAAAGTAATCTCTTTCCACTCTCATCGTCTTTTCAAGGGGTTTTACGGGCAAGCGCGCTTTGAAGCTTTTTGAAACTGTTGCCATTCTCGAGGCGACACATACTTTTGCAAAGGAAAAGTTTTCAAAGAAAATGTGAATAGCACGGAAAGGTAATGGCAACATACTAAAACACTGTAATATACATACTATCATCGTTTTATGTTTATGGTGATGGGAAGGATGATGTCCCGCGATGAAGCATGCTATTGATACTTCAAGGAACATAGAAATATGCTGTTTAGTGATAATGACAGTTTCTTTTCCAATTTTTATGATGGTTAAGATGGTTACTAACTGTCAGTGATGATGATGGCTAAAATTCCAGGATAGGACAGAAAAATTCTGAGAGAGCTTTCGACAGATTTATAGTGGCATAAAGGAGCGACCTTTGAAAAGTCCAATGGAAAACCCGGTGATGTGTCGTATATTTCTTAGAAAAATGAAGAAGGGGCATTCTTTCTCCAGCCTCTTTATTCCAAGATTACTTGGAACTGGAACGCACATAAAAGAATATATATATTCTCAATATTTTCAAACACCACACATGCTATGTACCCGCACACTTTGTTCCATGTGGCCTGCAGTTGGCTGTATTTCCTTCAACTTTTGTCACTTTCCTCCTTATTGTTCTCTTTCCCTACTGAACTCCGGCACTTAAAGTCATCCTTAAGGATTTCAGTGCCGATCTTGCGAGTCTCCGTCCATTTCTCTCTTGCAGAAATAACTTGCTGAGCCCACTCAGTCCAAAAAGCAAAAGTTACAACGATTGTGATGATGGTGCATGGGTGTATCATGAGTTTTGCCCAGTGTCCCATGTCATAATATCCTTGTGTAGTAGTAACCATAAACAATCGTGAATGTATGTATTGATACGAGAGTAAGAATTTCAGAGTCCAGGATTCCAAAACGACAGTGTTTTAAATCATACGTTGTAGTTTTTATAGTTTATGGTTGAACTTGGTGAATGACATGACTTTTCCTTACTATTTCCATTGAGAAACACCTTCAACCTTACATACTTTGTACTTAGGCATGAATGTAATAGTGGAATGTGGAAAAGGCCAGGGAACATTTTTACAAACATTCATCGATTCATTGCAGGTTATAGACATTCTAAGTATAAGGAAAACTTCCTATTTCTGAGAATCACACGTTTACCAGATCTGTTAAAATTTACATGCAATTATATAAGGCTTGAAATGATGCAACCACGCATTTTACATTTTGGAGCATGCAAATAGGCACTGGAATTCATTGTCCTATGCATAATTTTAGGTGAAAACATGCGGCTTTGTGCATCCGCTTTGTGAGAAAGCTGATACTGTAATTTCGTATTCATGCTCATATACAAGGTAATAGAACTAATTAGTTCATTAAATTATTTTCATTAATATTTTTTATACTATTAAAGAGGGTAGCAAGTATATTAGATTCGCTTCGAAATGTACTCGTACGTACACAAAGAAGACCTCAAAAATAAACAATTTTCTCCAGTTCCACGAAAACACGTAAGTGATTTTCCAGCATCGTTAAGTAAATAAGAGCTCGTTCGAGCTCTGAATTAATCAAACTGGAAGACTTTAGCAATTTTACATAATAAGCTAATTTTACATTGGATACCTTTAGTGTTTAGTAATCCAATGGTGAACTACAGAAAATTGAGAACCGCAACACTGAATAAAGAGAAAGTAGGAACAATATAATATTAATATTGTGAGTATATGCATTACTAAATCCTAATAATAAAAAAGCTAGTTTTAAGAAAATGGTTAAGCGAGTTTGTTTACACAACTCTTTCTTTCAACTAAAATACAAATAGTACTTTTGTGTCCTCTCAAACGAAAGTTCCATTGAGGTCATTTGCACAGTCTGTAGTGCGGTGACGATCACTAGCGCACGAGTTTCACATTATGTTCAGTCTATTTGCTTTCCATGTTGTTGTAGAGAGAAGTCAAGTCGTCTAATTTTTAATATGGATCTTTGTACTCTCCATATCATCATTTCGTTCTTTTTCTATTCAAACCTATGTACTACTTACAATACTACACTTTTGCAAGTAGAAAAATTGAAATGTCCGTCCACAATAGTGGTACAAGAAAACAAATTGTTGTAGTTTTTACAAAAGACAATACCGTTGCTTTACGCATAACGAATTCAGTATCAAGAAAAAATCCTGTAAATACAAGTGGTAGCTGTAAAGTAACTCTTTGTTTAAAAAAAAAGTATCCTTAAGTTTCAAGGAAAAATACAGTTCATAGAATTCATGAAATATCTGTGTTTCTCTTCCTCAAGTGGTGGATCACCCAAAATCTAAGCCAGTTCAGTACTCAGTGGAACATGAAATAAATTATCCTCCCAGAAAGTAGTAAATAGAATATTATACTTTTCCTATACAACTTTCTCTTTTCTTTATTTTAAGTTTTGGTTCCTCTCGGTATACGAATAACAAGAATGAGGTATGTTCCAAAATATCGAGCTGGTCGAAATGGTAATAAATTTCCTCTGCCTTTGTTCAGTCATATAGTAGTACATAGTCGCTATTGGACTACCTCATTGTCTTTTCTAGGAAGCTTCTCACTATACAGCCAATATTATGCTACTGAAACAATTCTTTAGAGAGTCATATGAAAAGTTTAGTACTTGTATACGAAAAATATCCTTTTAAAACGGTATTACTAGTTTGAAACTATTTATTTAGACGTTGTACTCATGGACGTTTCGTATACTTAGAACAAACTATTTTTTTCGTAGTAAACTCTTCTTCTTCTTCCTTGATTCAAACATGTTGGGAATATGTTCGGAGTGTAAGTG
The DNA here is from genome assembly GCA_029691765.1 of Entomobrya proxima. Classification (NCBI taxonomy): domain Eukaryota; kingdom Metazoa; phylum Arthropoda; class Collembola; order Entomobryomorpha; family Entomobryidae; genus Entomobrya; species Entomobrya proxima. The sequence goes on from CM056168.1 coordinate 31,777,882, forward strand.
CATAATAAACATATAAACAAGGGAGTAACCCAGTGGAAAAGCACTTTCTACTTAGACACAGCCGTCGTACCGCTCTGCTTTCTTTGACTTTGAAAATGGAACTTGTGATTTGTGACATGGCATGACGTAAAGTAGCAAGGAATAACCTTCCAAAATAATTACTCTCAAAGTAAAAGTGACTCTTGAGTCCGGGTACGGTTAAAAAAAACTCGCCTTACTCCTTGATTGTGGAAGTAGTACCCTACTCTTCCCACTCTTTATTTTAGTATAATTTTTGTTCATTGTTCTTCATTATATATTGTTTGAAAAGTTTTTGTTTTTCCAGCTTAAATAAAACACTTTTATTCTAGACAAGTAAGGAGTATATACATAAGTAGTACTTTCCTCCTACTCTCCCATTCCATTAGAAAAGAAAGCCACGTATCAATTTCTGTAGTGGCAAAAAGGCGTCGGTTAGGTACAAACAATAGTTGCGCAAATAGTGAATGTAGATGTATGTTTTACATCGCTTGTCACTGCCATATTGGAGAGCTGACCCAGAGTAGTGTCAGAATGTGTTTTCCTTGATTATAATAAATCCTTTGCAAAACGTCATCGTCAACCCTCCGTGGTTTTCCAGCACAACAGTGACATTAATAGACTTAATAGACATCAGCAGACAGGCACTTTACTTTAACAAAAACAAAATCTGTATGAGTGTGAGTGCCAGAGGTTGGCGTTCGTACAACATGTTAGTTCTCTCTCTCCCTAAAACATTCTGAATGAATATTAATACTCACTTATTTCATTTCGTTTCGTGTGCTTAATGGATTTGTGAATGCTTTTGTTGGCAGTTTCTCAGCACTGCTAACGAATTTGCTCAGGCAGCCTGAGTCAGGCTATACAGTCATGAGATTTATTTTGCACTCGACTTCAAAAGCTTATTGTAATGTATTCCAGAACTAATTTGTAAATCCCAACAGACAAAGGCTACTCCTGCCCCTGCCTTTGAATCCTTAGTTTTTGAAAACATTCATGCATTAAGAGGTATATATGGCGTGTTAAAACACTGGAAGCTGCAATCTTAACCTTAAAAACGTGTTTTCTTGGTGTGCCTTTTCATGGGTAGTATGTTTTGATTGTGTGAAGCATTTGCTAACATATGCTTTTTGCGTCTTTGTAAGGTATTAAGTGTTGCACCATTACATTTAGATTTTGGCATTCATTTTACCAGTACAAGATATTCTTGGGCACTCCGAGGTTTTCATACAATGAAGATATTTAGTACACTTCCGTCACAAGACAGGAACAAGTAAAATATTTTATGTTATTGAATTCAATTAGCATTAGTAAAATGTTGATAATGAAAAAACTTACCATTAATTTCAAGTACAACTAAAAATACATGAACAGTGTAAATCTAAATTATTAAAAGTAAAACCATTTTCTAACATAGCAAGTTAAAAAACCTCATGTTTAGAATCACTCGGGCTGGTCCTTTTACAGTTTGTAGAACGTAAAGAGTAAACCAAAAGGTGGTCAAAGTAATTTTGTGACACTATTTTCTTCTCCGCCTGCATTGCCTTCAGAAGATTAAAAACTTGTTTTATTCTCATGCTAATGACTGCAATGCCTGAACGGGAGAAAAAGTTATGGAGAAATTACCAACAGAAATCTAATAGCAATGATGACAAAAGTTTTGTTATTTGAAGTTACATAATATAAGAACTATTGCATATATATTCTAGGTATGTATTATCAAAATCTTATATATTATTCACAATACACGGATTTTTGCCGTATTTCCCAACACAATTAGAATTGCTCAGCATCATGGTCATGACTATTATGAAACCATGCACACGTACGTTTACCACCTAGCCGGTGGATCGAAACTTTTGGAAAGTATGAAAAAGTAAGTGCACCTTTTATTGTCACGTCTTGTACTTTTGTTCATTTACAACAGCATGTTTTGTTCGTCTCTCGAGGCAGCATATTGTTATCGGACTTGACGCAATTTTCGGCAGAATTTAAGCCAAATTACTTTTTGTACCCTGTAAGCCAATTTGGTACATCATGTCCAAGTACTATTGCGACTACATTCAGTATGCCGGTACTCCGACCACAAAAGCTTTATCAGAAAGTTTGTACTGCAGTTTTGTAGCCCGGTTTTCATAGATTATTGTGCATTTTACGTATTGTTTGTAAAACCTCTTGAGAAGTTTGCAGGAGAGTTTGATTAAATCAATGCAAAAACTGTTTTTTCCTAGCGTCAAATTTATCCCAATTTTCTTTTTTTTAATGGCTCTCAAATTAAAACAAATGCTTAAAATCAAAAGCGGTTTTATACATTTAGAGTCATAATTCCAAGGCTACAAAACGAGCTAATAATAAGGATGTTTGGCTATGAAATTGCAAAGATAGCAAGACTTCTTTGTAAACTATGCCAGATTTTCCCCTTGATGTATATAGAAGGTCATAAGTAACTATCCTTTGGTGATAACCAGCCAGAAGAAGTTTTAAACTATTTCCGAAGGACTGCAGTTTACATCAATAACTAGCTTGTTTGGTAACCCTAAGTCATTGTTGCAGTAGAAGCTGATAAACCATTGGGACATTATGGTGTTTAAAAAAATGTGTTTGAAGAGTAAAGTCAAAAAACTGCTATAAATTCAACATGCAATAATTTTTTACCCAAAGATTTTTATGCTACAAGCGTATGCACATTTTAAAGCCCATTTATTTCTTAACCAACACTGATGTTTTCATTTAATAATGAACAATGGAGAAGCGCTGACAGAAGAAAATGTAAATGTTTCCGTTTCAAAAGTCGGAAAAACTGCATTTCGCATTGCCATCTTTTAAATCAAATAGACATGGCATGCTGCAATCTGGAAATATTTTGTATACTGCACATTATTCTATAAAAAATGGGCTACAAAATTACGGTACAAACTTTCTGATAAAGCTTTTGTGGTTCGAGTACCGGCACACTAAATGCAGTCGCAATAGTACTTGGACATGCTTTAAGTAAAAGTTACTTTTTGTACCCTGTAAGCCAATTTGGTACATTTTGTACACGGACCGCAGGTTATGGCATAATATCTGACATCAATTCAACCTACTCATAACAGGTCACTGGGATTCACAAAATAACCGTGATACTGCACTGATTTATTCAATATTATTACACTAACGTAATGCATTTCAAACGCTTCCCTAAGTATGCTGCTTTAGAGCCCATTTATGCTGGTTTAGGCCGATTTAGGCTGGTCTAGAGCCGATTTAGGCTGGTCTAGAACCGATTTATGCTGGTCTAGAGCCGATTTGGCTGGTCTAGAACCGATTTAGGCTGGTCTAGGGCCGATTTATGTTGGTCTAGAGCCAATTTAGGCTGGTCTGGAACCGATTTAGGGTGGTCTAGAGCCGATTTATGCTGGTCTGGAGCCGATTTATGCTGGTTTAGAGCCGATTTATGCTAGTTTAGAGCCGATTTATGCTGGTTTAGAGCCGATTTATGCTGGTTTAGAGCCGATTTATGCTAGTTTAGAGCCGATTTATGCTGGTTTAGAGCCCATTTTGCTGGTTTAAAACCCATTTATGCTGGTTTAGAGCCGATTTTGGCTGGTCTAGACCCCAAAAATAAAGTAGACGGACACACGGACACACGGACACACGGACACACGGACACACTAGATGATTTAGCTGCTGGTCTACAGCCCATTTTGCTGGTTTAAAACCCATTTGTGCTGGTTGAAGCACCTTTAGCTGTCTTTGCGGTGGGACCCAGGTATGCTGGTTTAGAGCCGATTTAGGCTGGTTGCTGGTCTACAGCCGATTTAGGCTGGTCTAGAGCCCATTTTGCTGGTTTAAAACCCATTTATGCTGCTTTAGAGCCCATTTATGCTGGTCTAGAACCAATTTATGCTGGTCTAGAGCCGATTTATGCTGGTCTAGAGCCGATTTGGCTGGTCTAGAGGCGATTTATGTTGGTCTAGAGCCGATTTAGGCTGGTCTAGAACCGATTTAGGGTGGTCTAGAACCGATTTATGCTGGTCTAGAGCCGATTTATGCTGGTTTAGAGCCGATTTATGCTGGTTTAGAGCCGATTTATGCTGGTTTAGAGCCCATTTTGCTGGTTTAAAACCCATTTATGCTGGTTTAGAGCCGATTTAGGCTGGTCTAGACCCCAAAAATAAAGTGGACGGACACACGGACACACGGACACACGGACACACGTGCACTACCCGGTCTAGAGCCCATTTATGCTTGGTCTAGAGCCGATTTAGGCTGGTCTAGAACCGATTTATGCTGGTCTAGAGCCGATTTGGCTGGTCTAGATCCGATTTAGGCTGGTCTAGAGCCGATTTATGCTGGTCTACAGCCCATTTTGCTGGTTAAAACCCATTTATGCTGGTTTAGAGCCCATTTTGCTGGTTTAAAACCCATTTATGCTAGTTTAGAGCCGATTTATGCTGGTTTAGAGCCCATTTTGCTGGTTTAAAACCCATTTATGCTGGTTTAGAGCCGATTTTGGCTGGTCTAGACCCCAAAAATAAAGTAGACGGACACACGGACACACGGACACACGGACACACGGACACACGGACACACTATCCGTTAATAAGCTCACCTGCTGACGCAGCGAGCTAATAAGCAATGTGATATTAACATTTTAATCCGGTTCTCTCAAAAATGGACTTCAATGTCTAAAAGTTTAGCCATTACCTAAAAGAAAGTGTTCCTGAAAGATGTGCTCTCCATATTAGTAGCTTGTAAGAATGTAGACATAGGATAAGGGAGTTGCAAGCTTTTCCTTGAATCTGGCTGCTAAGAGTCAACTGTTGGCGATGCCAAACACAACAAGACTTTTATGAGTGCATATAAAAACGTTTTATGGTGTAACCAGATTTTTTGGAATAGATTTTACATGACAGGTGAAATTGGAAAACTGCCTAAAATCAAACAAACTAAAGCTTAGACTACTCTGTGTGTCTATCTGTGGGAATATTGGCATTTTATTCAAAATTTAAGACTTGGACCGAGCCTAAATGCGACACATATAATATTCATGCACGTGAATATAGATTGTGTGTCTGACATTATTTCAAAACCAGGCGGCACATGTGGATGAATGAGGGGTTGCGATAATTTAAGTTCGAATGTTTTGCAGTTGGCTATCGACTATTAACGAAAGTGTTTGTGTATACGTTTTCTATCAAGAACGAGATATTTATTTTTAACAGAACTGTCATAATAAGTTTGGAAATTTGGATGTAGAGATAAATTAACACTTCACATGAAGCTGAATACTAAAGAACCACCTAAAACACTTTCCAAATATGTATACTAAACTAATGTCGCTTGATACAGAACACGATGGTAAACAGAGTTGCACGATTTTTATTACTATTATAAAACATATACATATAAATTCGCATGCTCGCTTCATTTCCGTTTTCCCCGATTTTACTACCCGTTCACATAATACTATGACTTCCTATTATGATGCACGTACCGGATAACCTACATTTATTACATGGGTATGAGATACTACCTATAAGAAATATGTTGTTTCTGTTTTCCTTTTTTGATGTCAACGTACATTATTTCAAATGTACAATATAGGGCTACGAAAAGAGGTCACGGTGATAGTGCTAAAACAAAAAAAAATTTGCATGCAAATAATGTGATTTATACTTTGGCTCATAAAGAACTAAATAGTTGTCGTTGTCACTTTTCCTTTTCACAAAAAATCCAAGGAATTCCGGGGTACAACTATTCGACATCACCTGCCTTTCGTACTTTCATTCACAACAACATCAATTCGATTAGTTCGCATAAAGGGAGAGAATAAAAATGATATTAAGCTTTCTCAGCTTTGCCTACAGCATGTCCAAGAAGTAGGATGACAAAATGTGTACTTTTATAATAACCCACATAAGAGTAATTTCAAGCAGACAAAGTAATGCTTGTGTACACTAAACTTAGTAGATTTTTGTGATATATAAGTTATTTCAAAAAACTTTACGGTATTGCAGTAGCTTGATGTTGTGTACAGCAATGTCGATTTTCATTTTTCCCGATTTTTCGTAGTACCATCTTATTTATTCCTTTGCCTATTCTCTGTCGTAAACATAATTGCACAGTTATGAACAATGGAAGAGTCCCCAAAAAGTGGGCATTCAAATGAGCTATGAAACTAACTTAGAAACTACGTACCTTGGAAATTATGAGAAATTCAATTTTTAGCCATTTTTGAAAGAACACTAAATTTTTAAAAAAAGATTTTCCAAATGTTTGAAGTTGTCAAACTTAGCATACGAGTTATGAAATTATATTTGTTTATGCATTTTTTGTAGCCCGTTTTCTTAGCTTCCAGACTGTGCAATGCAAAGGAATTGTAGTGATTGCATTGTAGAAAAAATCCTACCAAAAAGCAAAAGCTCGTAATTTAAGATCACTTGAACAAAAATCGTCTGCACCCTAAAATGCAAGGAAAATGAAACTAATGCTCTGGTCTAGGATTGTAGAGAAATGAATTCTGAATACTATGTAGAAATTGATTTGTAGCCATAGGTTACTTGGAACCCGCAATACAAGAATAAGTACACACAATACACAAAAATTTTAGTACCGGGAAATTTCTTAGATGGCGTCACTTAATTTAAAATGGCATTTTGGGAAAACGGAAGGTCACTGGATCGAGACGTTTTCTACACTTATACTCAAAGGATAGTTTAATCATAATGTACTAGCATTGTTTGTTAAAAACGTGTTTGTGAATTTTTATTGGAAATTGAATTTTGTCATCCTACTTCTTGGACATGCTGTATATTTGCATGCTACTTCTTATATTTGTTCCCAGACTTGCACATGCTTTTCTTGTTGAAACTTCCAGAAGAATCTATTGGAAGATAATGGCACGCAATCTTTCGAACTGTTTTCGATCTAAACAAAGAACAGACAAGAGATTATTTGCTTGAGATTTTTATTCTATCTAAAATTAATTTCCGATTTTAGGCATATACTGCAAACAGTCTATATGAAGAAAACCACAACCAAACAACTTCAATGAATTGACGCGCTGCCAACTTATTTGTACAAGTAACTGTACACTTAAATGCTCAAAGAAAGTTACGTTGACCCTGCAGTTTAAATATTTAATTTTAATAACCAGCTTAATTTCCTGGAGCGGTTTGAATTCAAAACCAAATGCTTGTGCAAGAGGGCGTATTCATAATAGTGCATAGGTGGAATTTTTTAAAAGGAAAAAGCCCAGTTGGTTGCAACTACACCATCATAGTTCATTTTTTTCAATTGTAAAGCACCCAATCCAATGAAAACGGCCCACACAACAACATGATGCAAGAAGAAGTGAAAAGGGCACAAATAAAGCGATTGATTTGGGAATGCGCGAACATTTTTTGAAACTGAAAATCATGCAGCTTGTTATTAGGACCATGGCTCAGTGAATTCTTGACTGTGTCAATAGTGTATGGAAATATTTTTAAAAAGTTGTTGAAAATACGTAACATCGAATTGCGACATTGCGAGTGAATTGATACGACGGAACTGAAGGAAGGCACACAATAAACAGCTTTTTGTCCCCGATTTTTCTCTCTCAAGCATTTGCAATGAAAATGTTAAAAGAAACATTTTCTTTTTTGCACAATTGTTGCCTTTGATCTGGAAAAAGCCAAGAGGAGTATGCAAATAGTGTATGTGGCTATATATTAATGTTATATAGTACAGGGAATAATATAAGTTTTTCGCAAGGTAAATATATATATTTCTTGGAAGCATGCTGCAAGTGTGCTGAGGTTGACTTTCAATGTGCACATAAACATTTATTCTTGCGGGGAGAAAAGGGAATCAAATAAGAAAATAGGTACACAACACACAATTCTTTCATTGAGAATTCCTTTTGAAGACATCCGTTATCATCAGACACTGCGGTGTGTCCTGGTCCTGTGGATAGAAAATTGAAATAGAGTGGAAACGGATGAGTAAACTACGTGTACGTACACAATCAACCTACTCATTGACTTGCATCCATCACACCACAAATGTGGTTTATTTGAAAGCCTTCATTTTTTTTGCTTTTTACTTTGGAGAAGGTGGGTCTACGCAAGGTTAAAAGTAAAAGCAGTTGTGGATTGACATTGGCTTCCACTATGACACACAAAGCATCTTTTCTCAGAAGCAAAATGAAATTTCTCATACAGATTACCGGGGAGTTAAGAGTCATGGACTTTTGTAAAATGAAAATTATTTCTTATGTCATGTCAGGATTTAAGGTTTATGAATGCTTTATACCCATTTTGACTGTTTGTTATTTTATTTTATCTCCACGAGTCAAAACGCGATACAAATTCCAATATAGGATATTAGTACATATGTTTATGCTGAAACAAAATGGTTAGTTACCACTATATACTATCAATACCATGAATATATTGAAAGTTACATTGAAATTTCAAGCGAAGCAATTCTGTAATGAGGGGTGAAGTAAGACATCTCCCAAACTTGTAGGCGGAACATCGCCCCCGGTGCAATTTTCAAAGTCATACAAACTAAAACCTCGTAGATGAATGAAAAATGGTTCATTTACTAAATTTATGCGTCTGCGACCGGCACTTGTTTACGTTTACAGAAGAAGCCGAATCTGCGTATTAAACATGGAATCATATACCTAAGAAAATACATGGACAGTGTAAACTCTATGAATCTAAACTAAATGGCGAAGTTTTCATATATACTATAAAAATTTGTATTTTTATTATTTATGAACCATAATGTCTACTGAATTCCTGAAAAGTAATAATGTTGCTTGAACTATGTTTTATATGAAAAGAACGGACAGCTTTAAACAATATTTTTCGAAAGCGCCTAATATACACTAACTATCTCTGGCTTTACAGCGGAAGGGCTAAACAATATTGTTAAATGAACTAGCAATTCTAGTATTTTTAGTATGAAATCTTCTTAACCCGCGACGGCAGTAAAAAAACAAAAAAGACGTGCTCTGGCGGCTCCGGTTTTATATTTGTATGCTTTCAAACATATGACTAAAGTGTGGTGTAAAAAAGAAAGGCACATAATTTCTCGTACATAGGCTATATGCTTGTTAATGTCTTATAAATCAGCATATTTTTATGAAGATTTTTGTCTCTTGCGTTGGTAGTGGCTGTTGTGTTGTAACAAAACCGAAAAGGAATTTCTTAGTGAAATTGTGAAACTTGTACTTGATCTTGAGCAATGCTAAAAAATTATTTGGTGCAGTAGTAGTTTTTAGTACATTGTTTAGTTTTACTATTTGCGGTTTCACTTTTAGAAGAAAAACAGTAAATCCATGCATTAATATTTTTAAAGGCCGGTGGTGGAACATAAACGTTAAGTTGAGTGGTTTATAAACCCACCTTTATATATGTAATATTATTAAGTTACCGCAAGTAAACTAAATGGGTCATCTGTCACGTCATATTGCATGATATCATGAGTATTATAAAACATAAATACGTTTCTTTTAAATGCTCCGCAAAATTGTTTCCTTTTTCAAACAGAACATAAGCACAATTCTGCCCACAATGAAATCAGTTCAGTTACTCTTCCCTAAAAGCATAAAAAATGTATAACTGTTATGCATAAAAAAGTAGTAGAACAACACCAAAGATTTTTTGACAAGAAGACACATTATCGCATGCAGTGATAGAAGGTCAAATGACGAGGAAAATGTTTGGAAATTTTCTCCCTCTTTTAGGAATGGGCATATAGTTAGAAATTCTGGAACTCGTACAGATATCGTTTTTTTCTTATTTTCTAATAAGTATATGCATGTTTAAAAAATACTTTTGGTACTTATCCTTTCAGGAGCTACTGCACTTTCCATTTTGTCGAATGGAGGATAGATTTTGTGATTTTCCTAGTAATCGTTTTATAAGTAAAATGTTAAACATATTTTTAAAAGTCTTATACATTCAACCAAAAGGCATGAAATTGCTTTGTGCTTGCTAAAATGAAGAAGTTTAGTCATTCTTCCTAAGCGTAGAACTATAGTGCATAACCCTCACCTCTAGTTTCCGGAGTAAGAAAAAAGTATATACATGATATGAAAATGGATGAATGCACAAAAATCCTTAGAGTTTTTACTCCTTTTTCACCCTCATATGTGTCTATCACTCTTAAACGGTCATCCTATCTAGTACCAATAAGAATAATATGACTGGATATCAACAGTAAAACCACTCTGGCACAGTAGCACAAAAACATGTTCCATTTTGTTTTCTACAGTTCGGTTGACTGCCTAAGCTCACTAAAGGTTTGGAGAAATTCGAAAGCTTACAGCAGTTCACAGTTCAAAATAAAAGTGATTCAGTTTAATACAAATTCACATACAAGAAAGTAAACTATAAGAAACTTAAACAAAAGTGCAAATGTACATATTTAAAGATATTTACAATGTGTAGTTTCAAATACAATAAGCAGTAGTTGTAATTTAGGAGCGGAAAAAGTGAAGGTTGCCAGTGAAGAAAAATAGACTGAATGTTAGGATCAGTCGTTAGCTAAAATATTCCTCAGTTGTGGACTTACCAAAAACCTTACTTGCGAATTTACGATCATGATGAATGATGAAGATGATATTATGGTTCGATGCAAGCTAGTTGCTCAACCGTTAGTCATACTAACTTACCCAAGTAAAGTAGAGACGGTTAGATGGATGATGGATACAAATTCATGTAGGCCGAGTAAAGGGATGTCACAAGTTGCTTTTCCTTCCGTTTTTTCTGTAAAAAATGTATAAGCATAGCAAGTGCAGTAATGCTGTACAAACTCTGACAAAAAAGAGAGTAAAGCATTAACAAAGGAAGACGAAGAAACCAGGAAAAACGTTCCGGAAATTTAATTTGTCGCTGACTCGGTATGGGTGCATTTACTATTTATATACGTACATTTGTACGTATTATATCGTTCTTTCCTTTTAATGCATTTCTCTAAACTGTAGAAATTTTGTTCCTCATTAAGTTAAGCTTGAATATGGGATATGGTTGTGCTTTATTTACTTTCTCCATGAGGGAAAAAAGCGGCAAAGTACTTTTGAAAGTTTTCCGTTTCATGCATGCCTACTACTTTGATGTTTTCTCGTCTTTAACAACCCGTACGTTTGTATGTTGTAAAAACTTACAGTACTTGCATCTACATCATTCCATTTCTACGATGCACTAGGCGACATACTAACTTGCTTCCTAAAAGCCTGCATTTGGACAACGAAAATTTAGTGAGTGAACCGCTCAGAATTGTTTTTTGGATAAACAAACTCTTTTGTCACCTTCCTAATAGATTGACTTAATCACTCACATCACAGCACGTTTTGTATCTCCATCATCAACAGATGCGGAAAAATAAATAAATCTCTTTGAGAACTTATTTTTTCCCCTTTTGAGTATTCGACAAATGAAAGGACACAAAATGTTTTGGAATGCTAAAAACAATTTAGACTGTTTTCTTCTGTCGGAATGACGAAAGACTTAGAAAAACGAAGGCAATGATGGTAATGAAACACTTGATGAATTTGTAAAGATCCACAATTTGTATTGATTATGTTTCGGCGCACAAAATAGGAAATAGAAGAGACTACTAATCCGTAAAACGCTTTTTCTTGTAATCTAGAATGTACTGAAATTCGTGTGCATGTTTTTAATCAGTACCAGCCTACAGGTTACCCAGTTTTCTATGTCTGGAGAGAGCCCTGAATATGTGGTCATCAAAGCGGATTCCTATGTCTTATGTCGGCAGCAAAATAGAGGACGTCGCACCAGCATATCAGAACAGAGAAGACAAGGAATAGATAATATGATTCAGGAAGCTTAGAATGAAGAGCTTTAGCTATTCAACTTCTTTCACTAGAAGATGGACTAATGCGATTTCACTCTCAGATACGTGACATGAAATACTTAATGAGACTTTCGTTTACGAGCACTCTCTTTTGTTCTTTTCCTCCACTTCTGATGATGATGATAATGATGATGGCAAGTTGTTACTTTGATAATAATAATGTGGTGTGTTCCACTGAAAGCAAAGTAGCCTTATACCTTTTGGATGTCTCCAGAAACCGCAACCTGCCTTTTTATATGACAGCTTTTATGCCAGTCAGTACAAAAACACTTGAACAGCTAAACACGTTGTCTTAATCCTTTAATTCATCTTTTTAGCGGATGCATTAAAACATTTCGTGTCTGCCTGTTCACTTTCCTATGCCTGTCACCTCCCATTTTTGTTGAGTACTTTTGATGATGATAGAAAGAGGGTTTGGGCACTTTAATGATAATACTACTTCACCACTCATTTCATCTTCATCACTTTATTTTGTACAGCACCAGCCCATAATGACTATCCAACTTGACTGAGCCCATACACTTTGACGAACTAATTTTTAGCTTCTTTACTTTTAAACTACTGTTTCAGAATGATGGAGGACTTAATTACATAGCTGTTTTACAGCACTATATGCATTAGTGTTCTAAACATGTAATCATTTTAAGGTAATGTAAATCGTCAGCAGCATTAAAAGGATTTCATTTTTTATGCAGTCCGTGTACGCACATTATGTTCAACTGGCTGATGTTGATGACTGATGACGCGCATTTCTTGCGCCAACACAACCAGAAAGATCTTTATGCCGAATTATCAGCAGGACTTTTTTATATCTTTAAGCAGACAAAGTGCTTATTAGTATTTTTGCTCTGCTTGTGTGTTTTTGTGCGGTGGAATGTTTTTGCAAAAACTTTTTCTTCTTACTTTGTACTGTTCGTACTTTTAGTCAAAATGCACGATACACACTGCATTATATTCGTCCAAAGCATTTGTCGCTGTATCACCTCTCTCTTTCACACATCTTTTCCTCTTTCTCTCTAGAGTACCAACAGGAACGAACAAAAGAAGAAAGTTTTTCTTTTCACAATTTATTTCTCAAGAGTCACGTGTGAAGAAAGAGAAAAAAGCATTTTATTTTTTTGCCAGTAGCATTAGTGTATTCCGGTGTGTGGAAGTATTCTGCATGTTACCAATCCAAAATGGAATATAATACTTCATCTGAGCCCTTTCCCGAAACACTCTTCAGAAGTGTCGGATAATCCTGTAAAAAGAGATACATGAAGAGCACGAAGAAGAGAAACAAAAGCTAAAGAAAAAATAGTCGAAGAAAAAAGAAAAATAATGCCAAACTCAACGTACATCCACCTCTCTATGAAGTCAGCATCCAGCAGCAGCAGCATTTCATCTAGTACTTTTCTCTTCTGACAGAAACTGTTTTATGTACTACTGGTAGAAAGTGAAGTAGCAAGCAGAAAAGTATAAATTGCTGCGTATGTGTGCTATTATTATTATAGATTGCAATGATATTCCATGCATAACAAATAGGCTAGCACCAAGAGCAGACACATACTATCAAGCTGTTTATAAATGCATTGCTTTAGTTTAGACAAAAAGTTGTGATGCTAGCGAGTATTTATGTTTTGTCAACGGAATATAGAGAGGAAGAAGAGTCAGCGCGTACTTTATTTCATCGGGAGTAAAAGTTCAATGTATATCACTTTGCAGATGTGATGCGATTATGTGATCACAGCAGAATGTATCTTGCAGTTGGGCGATATTCTGAATGCGGTGTGTTTGTGATTCTGGTCTATGGCGTGAAGGCATATTCTCATGCTTGCTTGGGTTAAGCGTTTTCTCGAAATATGTGGCGGTGGGGTAAGGATGGATAAAATAATAAAACTCACATGAGAGTTGTTACGAGTAGGACGTCCTAGATTTTCATTTTTACGAACATTGAAAGTATGTTTTATTGCAGATTGCCTTGTTCTCCTTGGGAAATTCGTATAAAGTCAGTAGACATTTGACTTAGCCTTTTTATTTAATATTAACGCAAATATAGAAGTGATGATGATGTAGATAAAAATAATATGCCACAAAGCCAGATATTATATACTCTATTAGTGTAATAGTAATAAGCAAAGGAATATTATTCTGCAGATGAGAGTTTATCTTTTGAGTATGTTATGAATAAGGTACAACGTGCGAATTTACATCGGGATCCCCCATGAATAACATTAGAAAACAAGCACCTCGACATTCAATGTTGAACCGTTGAACGTGAACGTGAAAAATGCTCCTAGGACAAGATCAAGCAAAGAAAGACTAACCAATAATTTAGTACTAGAAAACTCTACAACATAGTAAAGAATATTATGTTGTGGCTGTCTTGCAAAGCTCATGTCGGAAGTCAGTATTGGTATAGGTAAAAAGGAACAGCAGTCTTGAAAAATAATTCAAACCAAATGACAAACCTTGTCAAAAAAGCTGTACTATTCCCATTTGAACGTACAATTTTTGTACATCCAGGGAGAAAAGAAAACTTCAACCCGGTGATCACACACTGTGCGGCGGGGTGGGAGACACGATTGCAGAAAAGTTACGAGAACAACAGAACACCACCAGCTTCTATGGTGAATGACATGACCACTACTGGCAGTCTTACATAATGCTTTTCGAGAAATATTAATAATGTGGTCAGCTCACGTCCCTTTCTCTGTTCCTGGCCTCATTGAGAGTAAATTCACCGTAAAAGCATATAAGCAAAGCTATTAAAGGTTCTTTATTCGATGTAAAACGGAATACCCCATGATGATCTCAAAGGATGCGAATAGAATGCCAACGTGGTGTGGCACTATCTGTCTCAACAAAACAGTTTTGACAGCCATCATAAGTATAAAGCATTTTGACAAATAAAAATGCCTTTGTATGAATGTTTTAAAAGGATGAGTTTAAAGATGTTTTACAGACCTGAATGATCAATCGATTTTTGGCACGCACACTGAAATGTTGAATAAAGACTTCTGCTTTGTTTGTGCTGCCCAGTGAGATAGATCAATAGTCTCTGATGCTGCCTAACGTCAAATTGAGATGATATCAGCATTTAATCTACAGAAGGGTTCTCCTGAGGGATCAGCTACAATATAAAATGTTTTCATGAATAAAGTGTCATTGGCAACGAGACAAGAAATGTACATGTTTTCTTAAATTGCCAGTTTCGTAAATCCACTTTTAGAAAACCTGTGGTTAAAACAATACTTTATTAGACATAAATAAGTGTTTGGAGTTCGTTTGGGACAATTGATATATAATGAATCTATAATTTAACTAATACACACTTGGTTTTTACACAGGCGAAATATGTTTTTATAAGTTCCATTAAAAAATATTTCATATAAATTCGAAATCGCAACATAAAAGCAGCATTCAATATCGTTAAAATCTTGCTCCTAAGATAACCATTTACCGGTCTTCGACCCTACTAAACTTGGAATAGTAAACTTTAAAAAACAAAAATAAACGTGTGTTTGAAACTTAGTCAACCTTTCTCCCAACATAATGGTAGGAGAGCACGTTGGTTGATTACAAAAAAGCTTAGCAATCATTGAACTTTACTAGGAGAACAAAACAAACAGTGTGAGCACCAAAAGTTTGTACGACCACAGTCTAGGGAGACTCTGTAAAATGTGCGCTATGCAATCAACAACAAACATGGTTTCTGTAAAATAAAGGAAGCGTCTTAGGGCCATGTGCCGCTATCAAAGCAATTCTTCGTAATGATACCTTTAGTACAATCTAATACGGGCATCAGCACTGTTACATTCTATTATTACAATCACAATCCATCTACTGCTTACTAATCGCATAAATACACATCATGCGAAACGCAACGTAATTACAGACGCTTTCTATGTTTATTTTCCAATAGTTCTATTATACTTTTTTCTTCTTTCTCCGTTTCCTTATGCTTTTGTAAAGCTTGAATTTAGTTTGATTTGAGTTTTATAGTAGTATAATATTACCGTAATGTTTAAAAAACAAAAAAAAAACTTTCAGGAGAATAAGTGTTTTCTCTGCTTTTACCCTTTGTTCAGGTTTGCTCAGTTATAGAACTGTAGTTTTATATCCCTCAGCTTTCTCTTGTTTGATTAAAATAATTCTCATATAACAGTTCCCACAAATTTGCTAGACATCCCACCATGTCATTTTATATTTGTTCAATGTAAAGCAAAAGAAAAATGTAGCATTTCTTTACTTCTTTAGTTTATACTGCTGACTGATTACAATGCAAACTAGTAGACTGGTAAACTTTTGATGACAGGTTGAAGCTTGAAATTACTTTTTGATTGCAAGTGTTGATAATAAGCATGTATACTACTGCTTATCCCGTCTTCATTCATTCTTCAACTTTCTAATGCAACTAATAGTTAAGTGTAATACCCACGCATTGTCTTCATTCATTCTGTGCTGAAAAAAATATGTCTACAGACAAAGTGAGTAAATAGTGGTTATTATAGCGTCTACTAGAACTGTTTTGACGTTCTAGCAGTTTTTGCGCAAACTAACCTTCAGTAAACACTAAAAATCTATCAATCTTATTGATTGCTCTGTGAATATCAGAATCTCAATCTTTATTGATATGCCAGTGTAAATATCTACAATTGACAAACTGCTTAACTTGAAACATATTTTTTCGCAAATCCTTAAGTGAAATGATTTTTTTCTTCTAAAAGCAGGTTTAAATTAGAAAACATTCTTCAAATATATTCCAAAACTGTGGTAATTAAATGCAGTTCTGTGACCTTTTATTTAGGACTTTCGGTTCGGTCATGAATAGTAAAATGTGGTCATGACCTCTTGGCAAATCAACCGTGCTTTTAAATTTTGTGCTGCTCAAGTAGATTAACCATGATACATCTACTGTGACTCAAGTGAAGGATGTGAAATACTCTGCACGTATATATTCTGCAAATAATATATTACATTATATTCTAGAGACAGTGACAAAGCATCTTTAGCATTTCTCACATAGGCAAACCAGCGTGATGTGTATTTGTAAATGTAATGTATTTTCTCCCAGGGAATGTTTTAATAGAATAATGATAAACGGGGTTATTGCAATGGAGAAAGCAATGAAGGCATAAATCAAATCATAGCCAAGAGGGGAAAAGTTAAAGGTATGAATAACGGACAGCTACAGGCCTTGGATCATAAGTACTTCCCGAGTAACATTCGTGCTGGCAAGGTAACGGCAATGCCGTTATCGTGTTTTTTTTTCACTGGCTCAGCCGGTGCGTTGGAAAATATTTATCTGGCCATTGATGTATTTATAAACAGATTCCAACATTGAATACTTTACACTGCTACGGCAACGAAGGAATGCTGCATCTACGTTACGCAGCCGTGACGGAAATACGGTACTGTACCGTCACCGGTCCATCGAAATTTAACTATAAACACGCGTGTTCAGGTTTTTCAGCACTTGTACGGCACAGAATTAACGTTACAGGCTTAGCCATTGCAGTTTCAATACAGTATCAATAGAGCATCTCCTAAGATGCACGACCGTTAGCAAAACAAAACTTGTCAGGTGACTGGTGCTAGTTTGAGAATTCTTTAGTCATTGAGTCCGGTCTTTTCCAAAAAAAATCAACTAAAAATGGGAAAAACTTAACTGCAAATTACTCAGTTGCCACATTTGTTAAAAGCAATAGCGTTGACTGGTTACCCCCTAAATGGTTAGTTAAAGATGAAGAGGAAGATAAGTGGAAAGTACAGTACCCACGATCCCTGACCAAGGATTTTCAGATTTTGGGAAAAAACCCGGGGTCTGATCCAAAGCCATTCTTGGAGGTGCAACCGTGTAAAAAAATCTTATCTATCGAGGAGGAGGAGGAGGAACTGCAGATAGAGGAGGTTTACGAAAATTGCGACATGGAAATTCCAAGAAGAACGGTGAAACGGAGAGCGCAGCGTTCAGTCATGGAAGCGTTGAGGAAAATTAGGCTACCGTCAAAATGACCAAGATTGCAAACAGTAACTTCTGATATGTTAATGATGCCGATTTTGTTATTCCTTTACTGCACTATTAAAATATTTTTAAGTGTATCAATAATAAATGTGTAGTTTTTATTAACTGCAGCTACCATGCTACATGTTGACGGATTTTCGGCATAATACCAGTATCTATGCATCACTAAGCCTGTATTGACCCAGCAAGGCACCAACGAGTGGTGACGGTAGTATACTGTCGCATCAACGCTGGTAAAACGGCACAAAAACAGCACGACGTATTTTCGGTACTGTGCCGGCATGGTTTGCCAGTATAGGACCGTTGGTAAAAAAATGGTCAAAACAACGCCGATTCTATGTAGTTTATTCAGCATTGGCCCATCGTAAATTGCCGTTTGTTTTGTTACTCGGGTTCTATGCTTGACTTTGTATCTGTTCGTACTGCCATTTTTGGGCTTAATAATTGGGCAAAGTAGGAGAAACAGAGTTGCGACAGAGGTGGCATGGTGCAGTGAAACGGAATTTAATTCAATTCAATGTGTGCAATATCCTTCCAACTAAACATTACCACCATCCTTTGCGCTAACTACATATTTACAATGGTTTCTGATGATGGTGGTGGTGTGATGGTGAACGGGATGACTTATCCTGTTCAAGAACAAACTCGCCGTGTCTCCTGAGCCAGCTGCTGTTATTCGTAAGCACGCAAAAAACGAGGCTAAAGTTAGTTGGAGTCTGCTCTCTAACAATACTTTAAGTAAAGTATAGTTTGGAAATCCAACTATAATGTGTATGTGTTAGTAATACTTTTCTCTGTCTATTTAAGCATCTACCCTCGTGTTTTAACAGAGTAAAGTTAACGATGTCAAATTGTGGCTGTATTTCCTGCACAAAAATACTTATATGCATATGACCAATTTTTATCTGTATAAATGCTGCAAAATATATGCTTCATTTTTGCTAAGGCTATAGACTAACAGTGATCATGATAGTAATAATGACTACTTTTTTCTTGGGAGTTATTTTGCTCAGCTGGAACTTCTGGTTTTGTAGGTTTACATACAAGTAGAGAGGTAAAATGTGGCCTGGAAATGGTATAACAAGATAATATGTATGTACGAAAGGTCAAGACTCAAGACATGAAAAAGTTCCAAAAAGACAGTCAACTGTAACGGTTTGTGCATTACATCCAACGTGAATGTCCGAATTAAATTATGTGTTTCATGCAGGTACGAAATTGGTGCATGAGTACATACCAAAAAGTCGTACGTATTTTATTTTATTCTTTATTATGATTATGCATTACATATTAGCAAAGGAGGAGTATTGTTGTATTCTCAACTTATCATCACTTCAAAAATATCACTGTGATCATATAGTTGACATTAGTACAGTGAGTGCCTTGCAATAAAGAAGACAGTTTCTGGAACATAGTGGAACTGGTAAAAAACAACAAAAAGTGACACTGGTCTAAAAGTATGAAATATTGTAAAGAAGAAAACCAGCAGGAATTTATAGGGAAGCGAAGTATATTCACACAGCTCTTTGTTCAGTCACTTTCACTTCTTGACTTGAGTCTTTTATGTCTTGCTCTTTATTTCCTCTCTTTATTCAACATACTTCCTACTGAAAGGCGAGCCGAGATGCAAATGTGAAAGGGGGAGTTCCTTTCTATTGCTGGTACAAACGGAATGCCTTTTCTGAAAATTGAATGTGCGTCCACATAAACTTTTGGAATTTCAGCGCTTCCAATCCCTACAGGAGACTTGTAGCAACATTATCATACTTCGTTTAAAGCAATCTAGTTATGGAGTAACGTACACTGCTTCTACTTTGAATACGTTCATAAATTATTTCCATCTTAACGCTATGGTTGAAAAGTGAAAAGGGAATATTCTTCACATATTTTATGAATGGAATTTATGACTGATATTTGAGTAAGAGGCAAGTTTCGAATGGAAATTGTGCCAAAATAGTTTGCAATTCATGGGATTCTTCATAATAGTAGCCATGCATATTGGTAATTTTCATGGAGAAAAAGTATATTTTGAAATGAATTGACATAACTTTGTGTATCAGTAACTTTGAATATATCTTAAATAATATACTTTCACTTCCTCTGAATAGTGCATAAAAGTGAGTGTTGCTACGTCTCAATCTAATCTTAATCCTCTGAGAAGATCAATAAATTCCGTAAACACTTTTCTTTTGAAATACCTAACTTTTATAATATATTGTGATAGTGACGGCTTCTAAAATAATGTAAGAAATCAGGAAAATTTAACACACAGAAAAGTCTCACTGCAACTATTTACACTGTACAGTATGTTAAAATCAAGTAATATCCCCAGTGTTAGCATGCCATTCGACAAATTAAGGAATCGCTTCCTTCGATTGCTGCTATTTGTATATTGATATTATTATTCCCTTTCATTCTTTGCTTATTGTCAGTTGTCTACGGCTTCACATAAATATAGGTTTCAGCAGCAACAACAAAATGGAGGTTGATATGTATTTATTTGCGCAACACATAAAAGCAGATACCACATTGCATTAAGTAATGTTTAGCACATATATGATTAGTACAATTCAGGGCATAACGTAATGAAACTGCGTCATGTCTGTGACAACAACATGCTGTAAAATAACATTTTGCAATTCAGCTTTGGTAACATTGTACAATTTTTAATCATTTATTAAGAACATTTGTTGCAAACAACTTGATACCCTAAGGTTCTTCCCAACATCAGGAAATCGAAGAGAAGCCTACTGTACACTTGCTGGTTATAAAGAAAGTTGAGTTGCGATAGAAGGATTACTCATAAGCTTATTAGACGAGGTTTGTTGAATGTGATAACAAAAAGTAGAGTATTACAACAGTTGTAGAGAGAAAAATCTTTCATAAAAGTTTATTACGACCTTGGAAAGTCGTTTGGGAGTTTATATCCAAAAGGATTTGAGAATGAATAACAGTAAACACTATAAAAAATAAAATCAAGTGATGCAAAGGGTATATGAACAAATGTGCCCCGTAAAGCAGCTACTACAACCTCTTCTAATAACTTAGTCCCCAATAGAGCAAATTCGTGAAATAAAAAATAACAAGCTGGGGTAAAATAAGAAGTCGAAACTTAGGGGAATGTTTTTTGGCAAACATCGTACAAAAAGTAAGAAACTGGCAGGAGTAGCTGAACAAACCAATTTTTTCTCCTTAGGGAAGTGCCACTCAATTATTGCTACCAATTAGTGATATTTTTCACTGTGGCCTTTTTTGGTGTAAGAAGGAAAACATAAACAAGTTCTTGTGATTAATGAACTGTTCTGAAGAAAGCTTTTCCAAACAAGAGAAAAGTTCCGGGAGGGAGTAATAAGCGCACAGCAGGAAATCTGTCGCGGTAATGACTTTCTATTTTCATTTCATTCGTCATCCTTTCACCCCCCAAATCAATATGCGAAAAAATTGAAGTATCCTAAAAAGGCCAAGAATGTACTCAAAACAGCACCATACTAAAGAATTCCTTCAGTTTGGCGCACATGTACTTGAACACAATATTATGTCATGTTTTCTCACAGTTGACGGTGACTACACTGCATATTATGCACGTATTATAAATGTTCCTTTTGAACTTGCTCTACTAAAGACAAGCCAAAATGAAAAAAATATATATTCCACTATCCGTATGCACTTGCAAATGGGAGAACTGTTAGGCTTGTTTTCCAACAACTAATAAATTGACAAGAAGAGTGAAATGAATGCAGCTTTGTGGTTTAGTTTCGTTTCAAATAGACTATTTCACACTTTACTATTTCTGTTTCCCTTCTAAGGGTCTCAGTCTCTAATATTGGTTAAAACACGAAAAATTACAATGAACGCGTAAAGACAAACAACAACCATTGGGGAACAACGGGAAGAGAATGAAGAGACGAGCTCAGGTGGAAGTTTTGTTTTTGATTTAAGCTTGAATCCTTGTACTAGTCGGTAGCAAGGCTTTCTCTACAATCTCATCAGTGCAGGCTGAGTCGACCAAAAATCACGAAAATCCCAAAACAACGCGTTAAAATGAAAGGCACTCTCCAGAGTCTTTGATTTAACACTAAAGTCGTAAATATATATATATGCATAATACGTTGATAAACTACATTACGTTTATGCAAGCTTTGAAAGAAGAAACTACAAAAATCGTTTTTTTACTTTTTACTAAATATAACAAATGAAACAAACAGGCAGAGGTAGAATTATGCGCTACATTTTGCAAATACACGTTATTTCCTGGTCTTCTTAGGTTCTTGTTTCGAAACAAAGTCTTTTCTTGGATTTACTATACCGTTACCTTTGGTTTAAGAAAAGACGCACAAGTACCCTTGGTGGTTCTCATGTTAAGGAAGTACGGAGAGTTAACAGCTTGGATTTTCAAAAATTTTAAACAAAAAAGTAAACTAATAATGGGGAAACAAGAGAAAAGAAAAATTCTCACATGTTAGGCTTTTTACAAAACGTGCCTGGAATACTTGTCCTTCTTTTTATAGTAAACTTCTGTAATACAAGCACTAAGTTATTTGGAAGCTGAGAATAATATGTTTTGCCGAACGAATCTTGCCATAAAGACTGTTTTATTTTGAGAAAAAAGTAAGAATACTTCAGTCAAGCAGTTGTTGAAATGGCCTTTTCCACTTCTCGCCTGGGGCCACTGCTGCTCCATAACGTGTACTCCATTTTTATATTTGCTTTAAGCAAACGATGTTCCATAACCGTAATATAGGTAAACTACCTTGCTGCTTAATATGTGGTATGAGTAACGGTGAAAGCTTCCATTTGCGTTGGAGTCCGCAGATAAATTACATGCTCATGTTTTTCCTCCAAATGTCGACAGCGTAATTCAGAATAGAAAGGTCATCGCAGGTTCTATATCTAGCATTATATGTATCAAGCCACAACATAATATCACATTACGCTATCACCGCAGAGTAGATCACATTTTATATATTTTGAACACATTAGCCACCAGCAAAATAACATTGCTCACTATAATTCCATCACAAAGGGTGCATTTCTTGCAAAATTGATGGTTGGGATGTGTCAGCACGTAGCCCTTCAAACCTTTTTTACGCTCCAGGTTTTCGAAATTTCAATTTATTCCTTGGCACTTTCAATAATTTATATTTGATATTATTATTAGACCAAGTCACAAGTGTTTGACGCGCGAGGTGTCTGTCTTCCTTTCTCGAAGCATGTGTCTTTAGGGAATTGTTAAGGCTGAAAATTTGAGTACATGATTTCTAAAATCTTGAAATTCGAAAAGTTTAAGACAAAATTAAATGAATTTCAGTTTTGTCAGTTTTTCAACTCTTTCACCACAAAACGAATAAAATAATGACGCACGTTTATTTCTGTTATCTAGCGAGTGCGAGCAAATGTTTAAATATAGACAACTGTACCTACATTCTCAAACATATTGCCATTTTCATAACCTCGACCAATCTGAAATTCTGCATTACTTTCACTTTGCACATCCTTTTCTCCAGAAAATGAGAATTTTAGGCAAGGATGGGTGTGAAAGCTGAAATAAATCATATAGACTTTTATTAAAAACCAAGTGTACTGAAAATGAGATACATTCAAGCTCAATTTATTCCTCAAAAAGGTAATTTTTCATGGCACATGAATTAAACAAGAAGGCAGGTATGTCATAATAGAGGCATACAAATCAAGTGAGATGCATACTATAGAGCTTATGTGCCAGTATATCTAAAGGCAAACCACAAAATGTTGAAATTTCACGCTGAGTGCATGCCTACGACAAAATGACGCCAGTATCTTGTTAAGCAGATGACTTTTTGTAAAAATGTGAATATTTGTCTATGAAACAGTACAGTAAAGTTACAGTTTGTCTAGTAAAGTAAATCACAAGGAAAATATACAGCTGTATTCAATAAAATGCTCTTATTATCATTAATTTCACTTTCGTGTTAAGCTGACTCACAATGGTGCTTGTATTGAAACATTTTTCTACTTCCACTAAAAATACATGATACATATATACCTACCTCCATTTCAACAGGGTACATGTATTTAAATATCCCACATTTTGTCACTTGTCAGGTAAATGGAATTTTTCGAATTCACGGATAAAAAATTTACGCTGAAATATAATAAATTACAATTCAAATTCAAAAATACATAATATACGTTTGTAACTTGTTAGTACATGCAGAGTACATGCGAATAAATGAAAAAAAAGATTCATACTCGATACTTCATACTCTTCTATTTCGTTTTCTGTTCATGCATTCAATTATTAGTGGGTAATCCAACAAATGCAGTAACATTTTTCGTATAAAAGTTTTGGTTCAAATTTAGAACTCGTGTATTTCATATATTATGCAGGTCTTGCTGCATGGATGAAATAATTGATTACCCATGTTGTAAGACTTTAAGCACACTAGTGTGCTACATGCTACATTTTACATCAACGTGTGTACAATTATGTGATCGAGAGGTTCAGTGGGTTACACTATAAACTCTTCTTTTATAGAACCAATCGCGCTTGATTTTTACTCAAATTTGATGGGAAAACAACTACATAATTGCTCTCTTCTAAGTTTGTACACGCGCTCATAGTTTGGAAAAACTGTTGTCACAATACACGTTTTGAGACATGTTTGTTTTTCAGCCCCACACGAAGCTCTTGCTTCATGGAAATGAAGCGGAAATTTGGTAATAGAATGTTAACATAAAACGAATCAGGAAAGGTTATTTCAGCGTATTGGTTCATTTGCAAAAGAGAAAAGCACACATTCACACAAACCGTTTCTGGCAACCATGAAATCGTTATCAGCTTTTTAGTTCATTCATGGTTTCGTCCGACATGATGAGTGCTCGTTTGTAACTTGCTTTTTATATTGTACGTTTCTGCTGTTGACTGACGCAGTCAATGCTTGTGACTCCTTTTACTCCATTTCGTCTCAGAAAATTACATTAACCAGTGGAACGTGAAAGTGGCAAGTACTAAACAAGTGGGGATAAATAACAGGGTGAAAGTGAGGTATATAGAGTAGTGCAGTGCTACATATTTACACAATAATGAACAAGTGCGGACGTGCGGGGAAAGCCACAACGGAGCCCAGAAATAAGAGTAAATTATTGCTTGGTGTCCTTATGTGTGTGCGAGTGTCATAGTATAGTGTCGTCATTCGTTCACAGACTAGTGTAATAGAAGGTGATAGTCGGGAAAAAATAACTAAGACTGAGTCTCTTTGGCTAAAGCAGTTGTCTACTTTTAGGTTTTTTCTCGTGTAAGCATCTGGTCACTTGAAGGATAGAAAGCTGTTTCGAATTTCACGAAACGTCGAAACGTTCTTACCTTTAAACAACAAAAAACCCATGATGACCAAATCTTCACTAAAAGGATCACTAGATAACCTTGAGGTACAACTAAATACACACATATATACGGTATATGCACGATGTTGCAACTTCAGAAGGTGGGGGAATTGCAGGACAAACTTGAAAATCATTTCTAACAGGTTTTTCTTTCGCATTAGGATTGGGAAAAAGAAAGTAGTTTCTAGCCAATTTATTTAGTGTTTAGTCTGAATAAACTCTTTGTGGTTGTGAGCCAAATCGTTAAACAGTCAGCTTTTGTACTAAAGGAAAGGGCTTAGTAAAGCAATGAGATCTCGCTTTTAGTTTGTGGTCCATCACTTTTTTGAAGGATCTAATCTATTAGCGTATTTTTATGACCACAGTAAAGCTTTTAAAATGCGGGAAACAAATGGGATGTAGGCATCTTTGGGTAAACAAGCCCCTATATAGATACATCAACTGAGCCCTCGTTAAACGCCTTTTCTGATCATTAAAATTCAATTATTTATTTGGAGATAATACAACAAGCTGGCATAGATTGTAAAGGCGTTCATGCGTGACTTTCCTTTTTCTCGCTCGTTCTCGTTCAATCAGTTTTTCACTTTCCCTGAAAGCTCCACTTTACTCCTCATTCCTGGTTTTAGTTCAATTTATGCATGAAAACTTGAACCCAAGTGTTTCTCACTTATATCCTCTCTCTGGGCCCGTGTCGTGACTGGGATGATAAAAGTTTTTCGATTAGGAGACATGATAACTTGTGTAATGTACTGTGACTTGCTTTTTAAAAACCAGAAAAATGTGAGTTCCTTTTTGCATATCTTAATCTTTCGTGGTATATGTTTACCAGACAGTGAAAATGGCAGGCCTTTTAAACATGTGCGAAACAAAACTTTTTTACGACAGGGCAAGAAAACTTGTTACTGAGATGAACACCGACACTTTCTCGGTTAAACATTTCGCTTAGGGCTGCACTAGAAAAGTAATTTTTGGACACACCTCATCCAATTTTATTTCAGTGTGAAAAGAAGATATATGAGTCAAAACCTTTTAAACCCTTATTCTACGTCAGATTCCATTGAGCCAGAGAAATTGGATACTTGCACTACGGAAAAAGACATGAAATCATGATCGTGTATTCCTTTAATACAGGTAGGAGTACATATAAATACACACTCTTGTAAAGTATAACGATGAAGGACAGTAATTGTTTGGTACGTATAAATCTTTATATTTGCATGCACTTGAAGTTTGGCTGGTTAAATTAATTTAAAAACTTCATTTCATACTCAGTGAATGCGAATAGGCCTACGAGGTTTCTCACTATCTCACTCGATTAAGTAAATTTGATTTCGTTGAAAATTCAGCCGTGAAAATATATATATTGAATCTGGTTGAATTGATGTGCCTTACTAGATTTGCAAAGCATTATTGCTGTCTTGATTCATTGATTAAAAATTTATCGTATGAATTGGATTTAGCAATTTAGCAAATAAATTATACAAAAATCCACCCTTGGTGCTTTCGGTGGACTCTTTCAATTTTGAATACTTTTAAAGAGGGGTGTATGAAGTATTAAACTCATTTTATTTACTATATTTTATAAGTTTTTCTCGAATAAAGTTGCGTAATTTTGCATGATTCAAT
Source organism: Entomobrya proxima (assembly GCA_029691765.1). Lineage (NCBI taxonomy): Eukaryota > Metazoa > Arthropoda > Collembola > Entomobryomorpha > Entomobryidae > Entomobrya > Entomobrya proxima. Next base: position 31,804,751 of record CM056168.1, read on the forward strand.
TGTAGAGATTTATTTACTGCATCATAACATTGTGCTAGATGAGATATTATTATAACATCAAGTCAATTCATCACGTTTTCTTTAGTTGCTCTATACAGTCTTACAATCACACACTGAATTTCCGGTGAAAATAAACTACTATAACCCACCCACTTGATATAGAACATATTGTTGTGTCACACCTATTTTATTCAATTTTCACCAGAATATGGATTTTCTCTGTCCCTCTATCTATCAAAATCCATGTAAAAAATGCAAGATCACATCAAGACTGTTGAAAAGTTGAATCGCTATGGATGGAATGGTGATTTCATTCATAGTGATTCAATCTTTTTAGCAGTCGTGGATTACAAATAACGATCTTTTCTCTAGTTATTAGTAGGTACAGCTATCTATCTACAAAATGTTTTTCATAGATTCATAATTATATAAACGCTTATGGAAAAATAAGTTACACTGTTCCATGACTTCCAGGTGATCAGTTCTTCCATAAGCTTTGAATCATATCATAATGAGCTTGAGAATCATTGAGCTTGCTGTAATAACGTAGAATTTCAAGCCAAGGGTCACAGAAACGTCTTCTTAAGTGTATCTAAAAGTGTTTCCTTGTGACTGCGTAGAGCGTATAAATTTGTGAAATGAGGAATGCAGCGTCACTATTTTGCTGTGTTGAAAGGGGTAATCCAAGGTCAATAACTATGGCCATGTTGTCAGATTTATAAGTATGCTGAAAGTGATAGAATCCAGGGATATGCCACATTATATGTAGCTACAAAAACCAATTGAGAACCAACAAACTGGGGTTATCATAGGATATTTGACCTTTCAAGCTGATCTTAAGTGCAAAATTAACCAAAATATATGAGTTGTTAATTGATCAGACTAGATGACTATCGTAAATAACCTTATACACTACCGTCTAAATCATTTCATTTCAGAAAGGAGTGTATAGGGAAAGATGCACCTCGCTCAAAAACTCGATCATTATTAGTAAACTAATTAATTTTGCTTGACATTTATACCTATATACATTTGTACTTTTATAAACACCAAGGCGTATCCTTTTTAGCTACGGAACATTTTTGTCGACCTAATATACACAGCAACGGTTAACTTCAAACAACACTTTGAAGACAAGCAAATGAAATTCAGTTTCGTTATACTAACATTACTATATGTGTAGGTAGGTTTGGAATAGTTATATAGAGTTAGTCATGACAAGAGAAACTATTTGATTGTCATATTTAGTGTTATACATTTATTATACGTAAGTTCTGAAATATTTCTCAAAATTTTGCTTTAAAAATAGGCAAGGAAAACCGACTACTGCATATATACAGGTTTCGTGCTAGAGGAAAAGCAAGTGATGTTTTATTTTAATTGACACTGTTTTTGAAGTTAAGAACAATACATATTGCTCAATTAACTGTGTAGTACTGAACTAGAGTCGGAATCGCAGGAACTGCATAAGCTACATGAAAGATACATAATATTTATCAACAAATATTCGAGTGGTTAAGTTGTATTTCCAATAATACTTTGGTTTATCAATTCTTCTAAGCATTGCTTTGACATGAATATTTTAAAAGCAAGAGTGAAGGTAAGCTATACCAACTCGAATGTTTAAAAACTTTTATGTATTAATGCATTTGGTCATACACATGAATCCATTTTATCGTTTACAACATCACTTCAAGGCAGATATTCAAACTTTTTGAAACATTTATGTTTCCTAAGTATTTTTTGTACTTGTACTTTTGGGATATGATGATGCAAGTGCCTATATAGATATGTCACTTTCTCCTCTTCCCCTCTTGTTGTTTCCTTGATAGGATGAGTTCGTGTTTCTGTTCGTGTTGGTATTTTGCAATACTTACTATATGCGTGGAAAAAGGTGCTTTAACATGTACTTCAGATTTCTCCGTTCTCAACATCTCATTGAAATAACATTAAAATTTCAAATGATCTTATATGACAAAATGGAGTTGTCACACTAAACTCATTCCGTTTAGATTAGGATAGGGGACGAGTGTAATCACATCAGAAAAACGAAAAATTTCCAAAGTTATTATGCCACTTCCAATGACAACGTACAACGTACTTTTCTAATACCTAATATACGAAATAAGAAAAATGTGGTTTACTTTTTATTCTTCTAACATATTCTGATACATTATTGTTATTTAGTTATATGTAAGCTGCTACCAAAAGCGATGGATTGTATTCCTATTATTACAACATAATATTTTGAGCCCCTTATGTATTTTCATCATATTAGGTGGCTTTCTTGAGTTTTCTTACTTCTTCTTGGGTTCTTACTCTCTGCCTGGGCTTAGAAATAGCCACTGGACGTGTTTTTCTTGTCAAAGTCAGGGAATCAGATTTTCGACTCGTCTTATTTCCCTTTCTTGTCACGAACCCAATGGATGGTGGTGTGCATTGTATTCCATTTGGAAGGATTCCAAAGTGGATAGACCATCATGGGCTCGTTTTTCAGTTTGGAATGAGACTCATTCTCTTCAACCCCTGACTTTGAGCTGTCCATCTATCCGTCCAAGAAAAGTCTGGCTTTGGTGAAAAGTACTTTTCTAAAGTCTATAATGCTTCCTTCGTTTGTCCATTATACCACCTTAAATATGCATTTAAATAGGCACATATATTGTATGAACTTGTATTTTGGCATACGTTAAATCCATATTTTGGATCTTCTTGCAGGACCATATAGTATACACATATTCAATAGTATCTTTTCCATAAGATATTTATTTTATTCCGTCTTCAAACAGTATTCGACCCCAAAGTTATGTAAGGATATTTTTCAGTCTTATTCGTACATATAGACAATATCTCCTAATACGGCTAATCTAACCAACGATATGTCAATTTATGTGACCGACACAAAACTTCATAGTTGAGGGGAGTGGAACAAGTGGGCTGGAATGAGAACGATGAGCAAGGAAATTTTAGTCAACAGCAGACAAAAACCAGAAAGACAGTAAGCCAGCACATTTAATCTTTTATGGATCCATATTGCTAAACAAAGCTTAAGGGTTTCACAAAGAAAGCAAGATAACCACCCAATATTAATCTCAGAAGAGATTCTGAGCGAGGGGAAGAATAAAACGACAGTGAATTTGTTGTGACTGTTTCTTCCATTGTGCAGAGAAAGTAAAGGTATAATATTATGTGTATTATACAGTATGCAGTTGGCAGTCTTTTCCGCTGTTTAAAAGGCGTAATCATCGTTGTCCGACCAAAGATACATTCACTTTCTCCACTCTTTTACCGCAAAATAACCACCGTTTATTACATTGAGCCTTCTCTCTCCTTTTTTGACTTTTACTCATGGTACTTACACAGTCACAGTCTGGGAAATATATGTATACACATGAAGCAGACGCATAAAAAGGGGAATACAAAATATATAATTATTCCTTATTTCGATGTGTTTACTATGTTGCTCTGTTGGTTCTGGTCGTTGACATAGAATGCATCCAGTTCATGGAAGTTTCTTGTGTTGTTTTGTGTTTATCCTTCCAATGCAACATTAATGTACGGCTATTCCTTAAAAACTAGAACCAGTAAGAGTTTTTTGTTTTCTTAGGATTTATTTATATATAGCATGATTATTGTGTGTGTGGATTGTTTGTCCCAGAGCCAACTGTATCATTTCTTTTTAAGTAGAGAGAAAATGTACCCCCTTTAAACCTATTAAAGCGACAACATTTTTTCTATTTTCTTTTTATGTGTATTACCACAAACTAATGATGGCAGTTTTTTCGTACAAAGACCAAAACCTAAATGAAAGACTTTTTCAACATTTTACAAATTTCTCCTTTCTCTCGGCGCTCTGTGCTGCTTTCATTAACAGAATGGTCCTTGTAGAAAGTCATATTGCATTTCTTGCATGCTTATAATTTTCCAAATAATGGGAAAAGGAGTGCAAGGCTGAAGCTGAATAGGTATAAGCTGATGAGTTTGGTTTTGGTTACCACTATTTTTGGATAGCAGACACAAAGCAAAGTGAAAAGCATTGTAAAGTCAAATATAGCACGTTGCTTTTTATTTCATGTCCGATGTCCGATGCGCGATCTTAGTTGGTAGTTATTAATATTGGTGGTAAAAATAACACGTTTATTATTCATGGCTTCGGAATTTTGTGTTTGGTGCGGTTGTATTTCAATAATCTTCTTATATATTCTGATTATATGTCCTAAAGTTTACTATACTAAATCTACATACTATAATATATGAATATTGGTCTGGCAAGCGGGTCATTCGTCATTCTACAACCACTTTTACAAGCAAGAATTGAGGAAAAGAAGCGTAACTTGAGCATGACACATCACCGTCCAATAATGAAACGGACGATAAGCCAAAAATTACGATTTTCTCGGCCGACACAATGATCAAGATGTAAGGTACCCTGGTACCTTTGTATGCAGTATAATATAACTTGGTATATATGTCTGCCATCTTAGAATTTGTTAGCTGTTGGTGCGGCGCCATAACAGATGTCACAAGAATGATTTAGAAGCCAATGAAAACTGTCGGAGTTCATGCAACCATTTATCAATTTCACTGCTTATAAATTGAATAACTCTATATTTTAACAAAGGATAAGTGGAAGGAGATCACAAATGTAACTACATAGATTAATGATTAAAACCAAACTAACTACTCTATTCTCACAAAATTGCTCCAAGACATTTGGAGCATTGATAAACTTGGTACAATTCATTTCCTATATCGTAAACCAATCAGCACCCAATCAAATATTTATCTTCATTGTGTTCCATTCTTCTGAAATGAATTCAAAATGAATAAGCCTCAATTGCGTAACTGACTGATACTTTACATGATGATAACTCCAAAGAAAGTTGTTAGTTTCAAAGATAAATAATATTTTACCCCATGCAGGAGTTGTTGACGGTGGCTTGCCTTTCTGCTATTCATGTGGTGGATCACTTTTTCAAGTTTGACATCAACAACAGCTTCGTTTCAGAAAGGCAATAAAAACGCTTATTTTGTTAGCTTTCTCTGCCAGTATAGTCGTGGTTTGCCTCTGCATGTATTCATAGATGCGGCTTTTACGCCTGTTCCTTTCACCTGGGTGAAAGAGTTGTTGTAGAAAGTGGGTGTAAGGAAGTGAAAACATTATTCATTTTCTCGTGCTTTACTGTCGACACGAAAGTTACTTAACTGCGCAATGTGCCCAATAATGACGGTAATAACAATAAACGTACAGAACAGATGTTTGGTCTAAAACGCAATGTAGAAAATATGAACCTATATGCCACCGTCATTCAATGCCTATCATTATGGAGCTTTTATAAGCAAATGTAAAAATGTATAGATTACTAATGGTAAGTACTAATGGTCCACCTGGGACTCCTGAAAACACCGTTTTCTATATCACGGGACTCCCGACAGCTTAACTTGTCTCACATGTCTTACTGGTTCCTAACGACGAGAAGCTTGAAAAGGATAAAGAATAAAAATTTAGAATGAAGCAATTTTCAAAGCGTGGCTTCGCCAAACATTCTTATGATGATTTTCTATTGTACAAATTCCTTTTAAGGTGTGTGCTTCACATTTTTTAAAATGGAACGCATTCAAAAAAGGGTAGAAGTTTGTATTTTTAACCATGTCATATATCACATTACTAATTGTAAGTTGGTTTATTTTGTAGTTATTCAAGCATGCATATATTTAACATGCACCAATGGTATGGACGTTGACAGTGAATCGATGGGGTGTTTTGAGATCTGTAGGCGAAACGTCGAATACAATAATTATTGTTAGATAAACACATTTCAATGCACTGCTAAAACCCTAAAGTTTAAAAGTTTAGAAACAGTATTAATTTACGCTCCTTAGTAAAAACCTTATACGTCATTAAAATTGTAAAATTACACATCAAGTAAACCTCTAGGTATCTATCTATTTGATTCGGTAGCATGTCAAAAGCAGATTTTCAGACCTTGAAGCATATCGAACGTTGGAGGGGGAGACGGTTTGAGATGTTTAGTGCACATTGTGAAAGCAAAGCAGCCATAGCTTTGGTAATTAACTGTATAAAATTCCAATGCGTTTGGTTCACACCTACGCAAGCTATAATGTTCCATGAACAATAAACAAAAAAATCCATATATTAGGATTAATTTTCATCCCATTGTGCGTGAAACGTTCTAAGCAAGCGCCAAGCGGCAGTACCTGATATCTGAAACCAATAAACCATAAATTGAAACTTATGTATTAGAATTGTTTTAAAATAAAACAATGTTTGAAAGTTAACATCATATATCTAATAATTCATAGTTTACAAAATTCGTTTATCCTCAGAATTCTATACGTAGTAGGTATATGCATTTCTTTGTATTTCTATAATTGCTTCAATGAAAATGATTATATTTGATTGGGTAACTATATTGAGCATTTAGTGGAAAATATTGGAAATGAGCAAGGATCGAATCAATGTGGTAAGCGATGAAACACGTCGTTGATACTTTTGGTTTTGGTTACTGAGAAAATGTTGTTTTTGAATAATAATGAGCATTTCATACAGAGAGCGTTTAAAACAAATACAAAGCTTTGTTAACTCTCATTATTTCAAGTTGATCTGTGTTATCCATCAACCTGTAGAAAAAATGTGGTTCTTCGGCAAGTATCCATGTCCTACAAACACTGACAATATTATTTTCTTCTTATAGTATAAAGATATAAGGAAATAAATGTTATTGCATTTCATATACAAAGAAATCTCTCTCTCATCCCACTCACTTATATCTTGATCTGGTTTTAACAAGCGCCAAAACAAATCAGCAAGTCAAGTGTACGTCAGAAATTCTCAGCAGCAGAGCATTTACAAACTAATAAGCTAATTAAATTTCACAAAGAGTGACGCCAACTTTTGCAGTAGGGCATTTGGTTAAGGAAAATACCCATGTTTTTAAAGTTCCTGGCAATGACGTTGTTCGAAACTACACAAAAGTTTACCTTGCGTAATACAAGTCTCTCCCTGAAACATCGTTATACATGTTTTTCATAGTTTAATATGTTATTGCACAATCAAACGAAAAGTATTAAAATTATTGTGCAAAATATCTAATCAAAACTTGATTATGAGCATGAGAGTTAGTAGTCAACGCTATCAGCTTCACCCCACACATCTTTCCACAACTTGACTTTCTCACTATATTCCTGCTGAGGTTTTTCTTCTGGAAAATTTGCTGGTGAGAGTAAATAGGATGCCCATTAAAACATGCCTCGTGTCACATTGTATTTGCATGTCCTATACCCTGTGGTGGAAGTCGTTAAACATTCAAGGGTTTTCTCTTTTAGCAGGAAGTGGCACCATAGGGCACCAAAAATGCTTGACTAGGATACAAAATCATTAACAGTAAAGCATTTGAGTAAATTTCGAGTAAGGAGCTTGTTACTATTGAAATAAAACATGTTGGGAAAAAATTGTTTTTTCACTACGCAAATACTATATTATGATAGTTATAGCCATTTTGATAATGTACATTGCTAAATCTTTTGTTCATGGTCTGAAGTTGCAAACGTCTGAAGCGTGTGTATTTAAAACTATATAGAACTACAATATAAGATGTCTACAGTCGGGAGAGCTTTAGTTTTTCTTCCTCCCTAGTAAACGTCGTATGATGTAGAGTATGCAAAGTAAAAAGAGGGATATGATGGTTCTTGCCCTAAAAGTGAGAAGCGACTAGGAAGTAATTTTATTTTGACTAACACAACTTCTTTCCTTTATTGCATTAACTAACCACCAGCACATCGACAGTCTTGGAAGAAAAGCAATATTATTACTCAGGAAATGTGAAGAGGTAGCGGTTTAAGGAAGTACTAGAAATGCATACATTTTACTGGTGAAAACCGTTTCGCTCAATATTAATAATACGAATGTCATCAAATTTTTCATAAGTTCATAAAACTCAAATTTCAAACCTGACATATAAGCTTTGCTATAGTCTTGGAAGTCAAATGAAAGATAAAGAAACACAATTCCGAGTTTTTTGTGATGAAACGTGTGGACGGACAGATAAACAACCGTTCTGATGAGACACTTACGTGTTTCCCAATAATAAAGAAAGGCTACAAGTCCAGCTCCTTTTGCTTGAGGTTACCCATTGCCTACCTACAAAGCATGTATACGCTCACTCCTCCATTTTATACTTGCTGTGAAAGTCATGGATTCTTGTAGCTGCAAAAACTGTCTTGCAATATGCGTAGTTGCTGGAGTATGGAACATCTTGCATGTTTCGCTTTGCCCCATAGACGGAGGAAAGATGCCTTCCTTTATTTCACTGGGTCTGTCACCCTCAATAACAAAACAAATTTTCTAGAAGAAACAACTTATTATAGAGCTGGTAGACGGTAGTGACTGTGTAGAGAGGTAGATGAATTCCTTGAGAAGCTAATTATACACGAGTCTAATTGATTGTGAGTATGAAGGCGGTGTTGATGGTACAAACAGGGAGGAAAGGTTACCCGCATAAGGGAAATCTTGTGTTTTCTTCTTCAAAGATTTTATTTGATAAAAGTTTGCTCACTTAAGTGTAGTATGTTATATTTATTGTGGCACTCAGTCTCGGATGTACTTAGCAATAGAGAGGTTTGTAATGACACTCGAAGTTAATAACCATCAACTCACCTAATTGTGTGCAACGTTCTTGTAGTTACTTCTAGGTAAATGATTTGTGCACGCCTACATATCTACTATGCACCTTCTTGGCAAGGTTGGCTAATTTTATAATGAAATCCGATTACATATTATTGTAATTGAGCACGGGGCTCATGCCAAAAATACTTTCTCCCTGTCATAATATTGTAGCATTTACAGTCACAGCACTACCTATGCAATGCATAGAGGCAGCCATTTGGGGATGATTTGCAACAAGACATTATTATGTGGCTCAGTGAGAAAAGAGATATTGAACTTCCAATATTTTACTCTGCTTTTATAATTAAATAAGTCTATGAACTCAGCAAAGTACACTAAAAATGAAAAGCATTGCAGTTTTCATATTACTTATAAGGTTTTAGAGGAGAAGTAAAACTATGAAAACATTCACTTCAAAGGGTTATAATTATTATGTGTATCCTTAAATTTACAAATTAAAATTGAGTCAGAATCCATCTACAAACAAGGCTTTCTCCAAAGATCAGCTCAACGCACGTTAATATTTGCCGATCGGTGTTCCGAGTTTCTGAGTTCTTTGTAACAGTTTCATAGAAAAGCTTTGAATTACAACAAATGCGCAATCCTAATTAATTCACTGGGTTTCTGGTGAACAGGGTATGTTTGCAGTCCGTATCCTTTGTTGATCTTTTGATTGCATTGCACAGTGACAAACCTTATTTCATGTAATATACAGGTACATTGATACTGATTATATTTGACTTTTGATGCACATAGGGTAGTCATCTACGAGGAGACAGCGAAAGCAATCATGAAAGGCATCTCCATTGCAAATATAAAATCCAACACAGAGACACAATAAAAGACTTTATTCTAAGATGAAGGCTGGCCGTAATCCGGAATAAATGTGATTGGTATACCCAAGTCCCTTTTCGACTTGCTATATTGGTTCTACCACAGAAAATGATGTTGTGTACAAGAGCGCTCTGGCAGCAGTAATAATCTTGTCTATGACAGAGAGCTTTCATTTCATCTTGTGGTAATTTTGTACAAAGTCTCTATGTCCAGTCATTCAATGCAGTTGTGTTGTTGAGAACAAGTAATTGACGTGTGACGCAACTGATTAGGATTCTCCCTTCAGAAAGGATTCAATTTCGGCACATATGCCGTGTCACATCCCATATAATAATGTATCAATCGTGGTCTTTGTACACCTTTTGTTGATACCGTATTGCATTTCATTTACTTTTACTTTTGTAATAATAACTTTCTCTGGCATGTAATCTGTGCGCACTATACACAACATCAACCAACACTACCTCTCTATTTACTTGATTACGCAATGCTTCCGCATCACTACACTCTTACAAAAACGACGTGAGCATTCGAGAACAATATGAAAGGAAAGAAACAGTTTGTAATGAAATGGAAATTTGTATTGAAAAGGACTATTTGTCTTTGTCTTTTGTGAACAGGGTCTTTGACAAACCTCATTTTGAAGAATAAACAACAGCCTCTTTCTAGCTCGGCAAAGCTTTCATCACCACATCATCAAGTCATCCCACTCATTCCTCTCGTTAATAGCAAAACTAATAGCTATAACATCGGGCTACAATCAAAGTGAAGCCATGATGGCGACCTTTAATGATACCAACGTCGACGGAATGGAACCCACCATTGAAGAAAATTGCCAGTTATGGTATGATCAGTTACGTGAACATAATATGACGTTGGATCCAAACCACACATGCTACTTCATGTTGGACTCTATGCTTAGCGCGGAGGAGTATTTTCCATCATTTGGACCACCTTGGTGGGTCCACTTGCTAGTACAAATCCTGTACGGAATCGTTTGTTTGATTGGTTTGGCTGGTAACACGCTAGTCATTTACGTAGTTGTGAGATTTTCAAAAATGCAAACCGTTACAAATCTGTACATCGTCAACTTGGCTATCGCTGATGAATGCTTCCTGATCGGAGTTCCGTTCTTGGTCGTCACTGCAGTTTTGGGGTACTGGCCTTTTGGAAACTTCTTTTGCAAGGCATATTTCACGACGACAAGTATTAACCAGATCACAAGCTCTATGTTTTTGCTTGTCATGTCTGCTGACAGGTAAGTATACGTTTTGCAAAAAATCATTCTATTTAAAAGAAGTGTAAGTTGTTACGATTGACTGACATCAGTAAATTACATGTCTGATGTCACTTCACTACTGACATGAAACGTTTAAATGATTTTAAATCAAGTGTTAGGAATTTAGTTGAAATGAAAATTCCAAAGCATGTTTATTTAAAAGTCTCACATTTTGTTTAGCAGCAAAAAAATCCTTTTGCTGTCATGATTCGTTTCAGTAATTCAAGGCAACGGAGAGCATCCTTATTACGCATCATGATTCCTGGTCCCCGACAAGACAAATCAATGAGGCATTCTCTTTATTTTTTGAGCAACTCCATCTGTCAGAAAAATAACATGAAACACGGACCTGGTACCAATACGTTATCAATAAAAGTTGAAAGACAGAACTTTGGTTTTGCGGCATAAAACAGAATTCTACTCTACTTTCTGCAAGACAAGTTCTCAATGATGAATTAGTAACAAATGCACTCTCATGAAAGAGTGAAAATGTCTCACAAGGATCAAAGACAAAAATACATCATTTTGAAGGTCTTGGTTGTAAGCCCACACTTGTTAAAATTTAGAAGTGTAGAATAACATGAATAGGTTATTAGAAGTTGGAGTGAGTCGGTTTTGAACTCACTTGTGCTATGTAAGGTCAAGTAAGCATTTACATTAAAATTTAAGAAGCCTGTTACAAGGTCAAGTTATAAGGTACAACGTGCTTTGACTGTGACCGCCCTTAATGAGGGAGTAGAGAAAGCATTTTAGGCAATTATCTTTATGTCTATTTCCTTTCCTCTTACCCTGTGATTTCCCTCAACTTCATGGGAAACTGTACAAGTGAGTTGTTAGCCGCTTCACTATCAAAGCCGCATGTCGCATTTATCATGAAAAAGGATGGCTATAGTGTTTCTGAGTAGACATTGAAGAGAAACATTTTACCATATTATGGATAGGAGAAAGACCATCATCTCATGACAAAACCACATTACATAATAATCAATATTTAAATCATACTACATTACATTACAGGGCATGTTACTACATCATGGGTACGCATTATGTTCTCTGTAATCATGAGACGTGATCATTTAAAAGCGATTGTAATCACGAATGTCCGTCATGAACAGCATTCAACTGTCATTGTTTCGGAGACTCGGATATTGTTGTAGTAATGACTTGTACATCTTTGCAGCTACATTAGGTACCATTTTTATCGAGCATATTATTCGTCGAATTCGTCTGAAAGTTTTTACTGTGTTATATGTTGCATAGTTACATACGTAAGGAAGGTTATAAATTATCCAGGATTCCTGTAAATTCTCTCAAACTTTACCTCAATATACCCACGTTATCAGGATCATTTGAAATCAACACTTTTTTAATAAGATGATGGATATATTTTGTCAAAAGCGCAAACTAAGCTCCGGAAGCAAGGACAAACAAAATATGTACTGTTGTTTTCCTGTTCGAAATTGAAGGTTTTGTTGTGCACGACTGGTTGTGTTACTGCTTGCAATCTATAACCCTATGTGATTATTTTCTTTTTAACCATATTTAACCGTAGTAGTATACGTTAGGTACACTATGTAAGTAGTCAATATAAACAACAATAACCACAAAAATACTTTAACCCAACATATCGAGTACTTACATAACCCTACTTGCTAAGTTGAAAGCTTTATAATGTAACATTTCAGGGTATATTATATAATTTGAGGTATATGGTGTCTATTAACTGTGTTCAATTATATGTTGCCTCGTCATGTCACATCCTTTCCACAACGCCAGTTGTCCTCTTGTATAAATTTTAAAGTATTATTATTGTTTCCTTTGAGTACACATGCACGTAAACTCCTTGTCCATAACTAGAAAGTAGTACGCGCATTTCCACGCATCGTTTCTTGTGTATTCCGTTTCTTTTATTGCTATTGTATATTATTTACTTTACTCACTCCCTTGTTGTTCACTTAGCTTTGGCTACCAGTACCAAATTCCACTGGAGGCCAAGTGGCCAATAGAATAGTGTATAAACTTGGAGTATCAAAGGAACTTTAGTAACAAAACGTACATACTGATGAGAAGGAAGGAATGAGATTCAACATGATAATCTTTTATAACACGGGTATACACGCTGCTAGACACATTATCCGCTATAAAACTTGGTTTCTCATTTTACGGTAACTGTGTAGATTGTAGATACCCATCACACACTTTCTTTTACTTTCTCTTTCTTACTAGCACTATGTAGCTGTGATTACACCACCGACTGTTCTTTTTCGGTAAACGTGCTCATGTCCCAAACAAAATCTTACCATTCTAATCTTGTCTGTTGCACTCTGACCGCTTTACGTATAAGCTAACCTATATGCTGTAAGTACACAGATATTGCATACTTACATAACTTGCTTTATCTGGACCGTAGAAAAGTTGAGATTCCCTAAAGCTTAAAGCGTGCTCCATTTCAAGAACTACACGATAGATAATCCTACTTAATAATCCATGGACCGGGTGCGGGTGCTCTCATAAAGATTATTCCCTTACCGCGTGGCAATGTCCAGGTTGCTTTCCTCTGTTTGCTTAGGTACATTTTGATTATGATAGTTGACCACATGTTAGTTACGAGCCATGTAACTTGAGTACATATCCTATAAGAAAGCAAGCACAGACGAAAAGAATTTACGAGAAAAATGATATCTCAAATATTATTATTATTACTGCCCTTATCTTTCCACACATCTTGGCAATAATTTTGTTATTTCTCCTGCCCTTTTGCGGATCACTTTTCTTTAAAAGTACCAACATTTTAGTATTAGCATTGGTGATAAAGTGTAAGCAAATATTCCTGATTTTATGTAAGGGTTCTTCAAATAGTGTTAAGATAGTGCCTTGGTTTTGAAAACCTGCTAATATGGAAGAAAATTGTACACTCGTTCTGCTTGTCTTGGCTGTCTGAAGCTATTTTGCACATTCTCCAGAGATATCAGATTCAAGAAATTGCTTTGTGTGTTACTGAGTGCTAGGTTTTTATTTAAACATGCGAAATTTCAAACTCTAGTAGGGAAACAAAAATGTACTATTAACACTGACCATGCTGCATCTCTACGCTTTACATGGTTCTATTTTTATGTGCGGTAGGACCATTACTGATCTACATGGACTATGAAATAGAAAAGAATGACACACACATAAAAAGTTAACTTTCAGGAAAGCTACCCACATTCGCGTTTTCGTGCTTCACCCGTTGGTTTCCTGCCTACTTTCTAGGTATTTGTGAGTTTTTCTATTCAGGAAAAAATGGCATTTTGACTTTATGGAGAGACGTGGCATACAAAAGGAACAAAATGTAATAATATAGTAACCACAACCTCTGTCGGGCTCCACCGAATAACGGCTAGGTTTATGTTTATTACCTGTAGGTTTTTGTATCAGAAAATGTTTCTAGGTAGCAAAGCTTAATAGACTTTTTCCCATGAATGGCGATGTAACCGCAGGTTTAAAGCAATAATTATCATTGTTCCACAGACAAGCGATGTATTTGTAAAAACCACTACACTTTCTTTGACGTACATGAGTAGAAATACATAATCACTAATATCATCATCATTTCGTTTGGCAGAGGATGAGAATGTTTTGAATATGCATGATTTTGATTAACAATTTCTAAATAATAGTTTTTAAACTCTCAGGGGACTTGACTTTTGTTTTATAACAAGCACTTTATGCTACATAACCTAATGGTTCTACACGTAAATGCAGCTATTTGTGTTCTGAGTCATGAGAGCAGTTTAAACATATTTGCCTCTATATTCTACAAATCGTTTTTTGCGTTCGTATTTCGTAACTTTACGGTTTGAAATAAAAGGAAATAGGACCTTGTCTTGCATAAGATAATAAATAAAACAAGTAAGAGAATTGAGCAGAGCATATATCCATTACCCGTTCCAAGAATGCCGTTAGATAATATTATACAGAGAGCGCTTTGTTTTTTACAATTAGACATTACATCCGAGCAATGAACATGACAGCAGCTAGCAAAAAAACCAACGAAACCCTTTATCTGGTCATGAGATTGACGGTGATTAGCAAGTATAAGTTTCCCAAATATTCACAAAATTTTGCTAAGAAATTGCTGACTTTTTGATGTTTTCAAAATTTTGATGTATTTTGTTACGTTTGTGAATCTCTATGCAGATTGCTATGTGGGTTAATATTATATTCCGTAAAAGATATAAAACAAACAAAGGCAACAAATTTCATCTCACTTGTAAATATGATCACACAAAAATTTAGTAGATAAATCTAATTCATTTGCCTTAAATTTAGTGGCAATTATGTTATACTTAGCTCTAAAGATTACCGTTTTATGTTCATAGAATTGTTTATGTTTACAATTGTATCTTGTATACCAAGGGCTATGCACTGTTTGGTAAATGGTTGGGAGCAAACTTGTCTGGGAGCTAATGTCCTAGGGGGCAAATAGTTTGCGTTTGGGAGCAAATTGAACAGGGAGCAACATGGCATGGGAGCCAAGTGGTCCGGGAGCTAGTGGTTATGGGAGCAAATTTACCTGGGAGCAAATGACACGGGGAGCTAATGTTTCTGGGAGCAAATGGCGCGGGGAGCTAATGTGTCTGGGAGCAAGTGGGTCGGGGAGCTAACTGACCACCGGGAGCTAGTTGGTTCGGGAGCTAATAGCCTAGACCCGAGCAAACCCCACTTTGTATACGGCAAATAGTGATACATGTTCCATGTTCGTAGCAATTTGGCAATGTGAAGCTTTATAATTTAATTTAACTATAACTTTATAGTTGTAAAGCGCAATTGTCAATATTTCCCCATTCATATAAAAGGAGAAAACAAAATATTGTATACAGGAAAACAAAAATTGTTAGAAACATGTTAATATTATAGGAAAATCACAATTTTGCTTTGGTTTTTAATCCGGAAACACCAAAGTTTTCGCGAAACCCTACTCCAATTGTATTCTTACAAAATATTGGTTCATTTATTTCAGATATTTGGCGGTTTGTCATCCAATCAACGCACCCAAATGGCGAACCCCACTTATTGCAAAAGTCGTTGCTTTAACTGCATGGACACTATCGGCTCTTCTAATGGTACCAATTTTCATGTACGCAAACACTTTGGAAATAAACAACAAGGTAAGCCAATGAGGATTTTGGATTATACACTTTTCGCATTCAACATTTTCCTTTATGGCATGAAGCACTCGCCTTTCATCATCCATCATTTATGAGTAACTACCATATAAAACGAGTTGAAGTATACTATCATTTATAATTTATACATAGCATCTCCTACATGACTTGCTATATGAATTGCCATTACTTTTAAATCATGGATTGCATGTTTGGGATCACTTTTTGCAATAAACTGAGTGAGATGTGAACTACGGTTGCGACAAGTAAGCCTCAATGAAATTTTGGTTGACCCAAGAGGTTTTGCAATGATCACACACTGAAACATAATGGCTCTGACAGGATTACGGAATATTATACGGAAGTTCTGGACTGTGAATCTTGTGACAGGCAGAGGTTTTGTTGGGATATACGTTTTTAGCCCAAATCATAAACATGATCGATGGACATAAATGCTGAAAGTGGAGAACGGAGAAACGCAGAATATGGTATCGACCTTGTATTCTTTGCGGAGGATAAAGTGGAAATTTAGGGAAACTTTTGTCGCATCATGTTTCATTTTGCATGATTCATGAAGCAGGTTTGATGCACCAGCAACATTGAATGAATAAAATGCATTACGAATTTTCTGGGGTAACATGTGGGTACCCAATGCCCACCACAACTACAACCTAGTCAATAAATACTAGAGAATCCTGGAAACTTCCTGTTCTCCCATGAAAGAATGAACAAGTATACGGCACGCATATACTATAGTTACAGAAGATACTTAACCAAACTATTTAACATAAATGCAACTGGGTGAAAGTTTTTATTGTTATCGGTCCAGACATCATAATATACTGCTAGGAGAAAGTTTGTCTTCCGTACAGTAGTTATGTTATGTAGACTTTCCATGAAATGGCAACCCTAATGTCCCAATAAATTTCCAAGGAATGGAGTGTTTTTCCACTTTATCCCTACAAAGATATAAATATAGAAGAGGAAGTGAGTATCTCATATATCTTGCATTCATTTTATTGTGACACGCTATTTTTGTTGCTTGTAGAACTTTTTCAGCAAAATTCTTTTGTGAATTTTTATTTGCGCTAGGCAATTAAAACTTTTATTTTCTTTGTAGACTTTTACGCTACCAATATAATGTTATGTAGAGCCAAACACAATAATTGACTCAACTGAGCTAATTTCTTTTCAAACAAGAAGAAAAACATTGCAAATTATCCGCACAAACTATCCACATATAATTGGTAAAACTATTGTAGGAATGGAAACACTAGGTTAGAAAAAGCGTTCTTCGTATCCTAGCTGAGACCTATTTGCATTTATGTTGAATCCCTACTTTACGGACACAGATAAATCAGAAAGTCAGGTATTGGAAAAACTCAGACGACAGAGAATACCACTAATAAGTTTTGTTTATTGGCTCGCTGCTGCTTCAGCAGCGATTTAAAATATCCTGTCCCTATAATGTACTCAACAGAAATTTCAAGGCTAATTTTTCATTTGAATGGTGGTTGAAGGTATTACTTACGAGTACTAAATTGAAGGTTGAAAGAGAGGGTTTTGAAGCACATTTATTGTTGAAAATGTGAACCCAAACTGAAGGGAATCAGCATTTGTTGATGGCATTTGAATTTGCTTAAAACCAAATCGAACTTGAAGATTATTGAACATTCTGCATTCTCCAAACACTTTTTATCGGCTATAACTACAAGATGTTAAAATGTTTACTATAGATGTTTGCCATCTAATTGACTTTTATGAATTCGTGTACCGGTACCCGACGAGAAATCCATATTTTTACTTATGTTAAATTTCTGCAGATGTTCAGTTTCTCAATTTATTTGCAGGGAGCATCATATGCAGTTAAAAAGATGAAAATTGAGATTAATTTTTCTGCCTATGGGTCTTCTACAAAAATCTTAATAAGCCATTAGTGTACAACATATCAAATATAGAACTCCAGATAACAATTTACATACTTGATACTCATTTCTTATGAAGGGTTATATAATTAATAAATTAGCATACTGTAAAGAAAACATAGGTAACTCAATTAAAATTTTAAGTGACAATATTTTTCAACTGGCGAAGAAAGATTTTTGATTGTGTTTAAGTTTAGTTGATATTTTTAACGAACATTTAAATATTTGTCAAATAATTATTGCAAAAGTTGAAAAGACGTTTTGATGTGTTTAGTGCAAGAGGTTCTTGATACAGTTGGTACATTTTTAACTTTTACCTCAGTTAACATGTTAGTATGAGCAGAACATTACAATTTCCAGCGTCTGCAATATCATATCATCATCAACAGTACCATCAATCACTCGGGAATCCCCGGGTCGGAATCACCATGGCAGGGCTGAACCTTCTAAGTAGTAATAACTTTTGTTGTGACTTCCTACATTTACCTAGCTACTATATAAATCATTCGTGCATAATATATTACAAATTTATCCCTAGCGTTATCATGCAATGCCAGATTTTCAAATTAAATAAACAAGAAAAATTCAAGGCACCCAACCAAAAACCGTAAAATACGACACAGCTCTGAGCCCTGATAGTGTTGCATTAGCAGACTTTTGTCATATATTACGCATCTTGAAGGTACCTAAGAAATTATACGCATAAAAATTGCTCACAAAAATTTCTGGTGGTGACACATCGCAGTGGTTGTAGTGAAAAAAAGAGTAAGAATACTTTAGAAAAATGCTAATATTTTGAGCTTTAAATTTCTATTGTTATAACAACTTTTACATATGAGTCAATTAAATTATGGGGGATTTACTCCACGCACATACAACTTATTCATTTATCCATCTCCTTCGGCTTTTTGGGTTCTTTTCCCTGTACCAGCAAACCGAAATGTAAACAGAATATCTTGAAAAAAGGAAAGTTTAAATGTAACCTGCTACCACGTAATGTTACTGTTTTCCAAGATTTTTATTTACTTAGTTTTACTCTTTCGTAACTTTCTAAGATCATCCACATAGTGTAAATTTTATTTTACTACATAAACCACCACGCTGTCTTGCATTCTCGGAGCGCAGCTTATTTAATCCCACAATAAAATTTCATTTCATTTTTATGGGGAAGTGTATAAGTACGCATAATTCTTTTTTTCTTTTCTTTGTGTTTAAAGGTTATAAATTCTCCTACGTGCGGCTCTGTCTATTCTTTCGTTTCAACTACTTTCTCTTTTATGTTTACTTACTGTCTTTTAGTTTAAAAGTGATGATCTTATGGATACTCATTAGCAAGCCTACCGGAATTTTGATACTTTTATGTTCCTTTACTTAAAAAGAGAAAAGTACACCTTGGGATTTACTCACACTCTTTTATTATTCCTTAAACAACTACGTGCGTCTTATTACGTATGTTCTGAGAAAACGGTTTCGGTTTCTCCCTTAGAAAAAATGGAGAACTCGGTTGGCTTGAATTTCCAATTATAACACACGACTCAACACTGTTCACGATTTCAGAGAGCGAGTAATTTTACGAGGCAATCTAGTGTAAGCAGTAGTCGCAATCGCGATTTTCCCAAAATGTGATCTTCCACAACAAAGAAATCGTGCTGTTGGGATAGGGAATGAACGAGTGAAAGCATAAAACAAGGCAGCTTTAAAAACCAATTAAATTCACACATTCATTCGCTTTTTGCTTTGACTCCTTTTGTTCTCTGCACACATACATTATACCTATGATGCTTGGCCTAGTTTTTTTCATTGACGTATAATAGAAAAAATACATACGGCAGAGCACAAAGAGGAAAATGTGTGGAGGAAGAGGAAAAGGAAGATATATACCATTATTTAAAATGTCGCTGTTCTACTTTCACTTTCCAGATCAATTGCAACATATTCTGGCCAGAGGGTCAGACAATGAGCGGAGAGGTGATATTTATGATTTACTCGTTTGTGCTTGGATTTGCAACGCCTCTCATGTTGATCCTCATTTTCTACATCCTGGTCATTCGGCGGCTTAGAACGGTTGGTCCCAAGAGAAAGCCCCAATCGGGTGCATCCAAGGCTGTAGCCGGATCCTCTGGAGGAGACAAAGATACACAGCAAATTCAACAACAAAATAGTCGAGCCAGAGAACGTAAAAAATCTCACAGGAAAGTTACAAAACTTGTGCTAACCGTTGTTACCGTCTATTTTCTCTGTTGGGCTCCATACTGGGCCACTCAGGTACGTACCACTACTAAACAGATCAAAATTTTCCTTTCATGCACATCCTATTTGGGTGAAGAGATTTTTTGTTACCTCTAAACTCCAAAACTACGAAAAAACACCATTGTAGTTATGCAAATCGTAGCAAAAATGGTAACTATTATTACCTCCCTTTTCTTTTCTTTCGTCACCGAAAAGGATTCCGACGTAGTCAGCTCTTGTATAAAATATAGGTAAATGACATATAACAGACAGCAAAGTATGCTTTCCTAATGCAACGTATTCTGGAAATGATTCTTTTCTTAGTGACCTTTTTTGAAAGAAGAACCCTGGCTTCCGTATTTATAAGATGCGGGTTTGATGTGCCTAAAGTCGTAGAAAAAAGTATGGATTTTTTTGGATTGTTCTCATGAATCTCTATGATTAGGCTTTCGTCGACTTAGCAGTTAGGCTTTATACCTCTTCATTTGAAAATTACATTTCTGTGTAAAACCTGCATTCACAGGAAGTGCCATTGTGGAAAGTTGACAAGAGAAAACTAGCAGAATAAATGTGATCAACAAGCAAGAAAATGAAGAAATGACTTCTGCAATTCACTCACTCAAGGCATGAATTCCAAAGGCTTCCCATAAAAAGCCCAATTCAATTTCTTATGCAAACATAAAAAACAACTTTTCTGGGTTGTGTTGGAACAATAACTAGTCGAAAGTCTCTGTTCTTTTCTCCCACTCCTGCATCCCATTTTCTTGCTTCTGATGGAATAATCAAATATGTTAATATCATCATTCTTTCAGATGGCCCTGATTTTTATGCCTCATGACTCCAACCATTCAGACACGGTATTGATCATTTTCCTTTTGGCTGGGTGCTTAAGCTATTCCAACTCTGCGATGAATCCGATTCTCTATGCTTTTCTCTCGGACAACTTTAAGAAGAGCTTCAAGAAAGCATGTTCATGTGCAACCAACAAGGTTTGTACCTTTTCTATTCATTATTTTCCCTGTCACTTCTTCAAACTATGAACAGAAGTCGTATTTTCAAACATTTGTTAAAACCTAAAATATCATTTTTACCAGGATTTCAATAACACAACGGTAAACAATGAAAATTCAATATTCCCTCGGAGAAAGGGTAGCTCGTATCTACGCCATAGGAAATCTAGTGCTCCCATGACCTCAGGAACGTTTGCTGAACGAACCACATACGGTCCCGAGATGACAACCGCTGGGACGAGCATAACCCGCAGTACAGTTATGCACCCTTCAAGCGTTCACCAACCATCACCTCCATTGTCAACAACAATGAATGTTCCAGTGTCCAAGCTAATTCCTGACATTGAAGAGTCTGATGGTGATGGGAACGCTTCAGATACTCTCCTCGCAACACCAAACAATGCATTCACGGCGATTCTGGTACAGACTAACGAAACTGGCAACGTAATTGGCAATCGACTCACCGCAAATTCACAAAACAACCTGATGAAAAACTCCTATTCCGACATGGTCACCGTTGCGTCAGTGAATGAAACTTTTGTCCAGGATAATGGTGTAGTTGTCACGGCCCTGTAAGTCACTCACACTACTGGTACTTGTTTGTCCAGTGTTTTGACATGTGCCAATCCTAATCTTTTACAAACGCAAAATATAATATTATGGTATTTATTAAAGTGCAAGATCAAGAGCTGCTCTTGTGCACTTCATTTCACTCTGGTACCACATACTGCGCCAAGGTGACTTTGGCTTAGTGTATGACGATGATAAAATAAAAAAATCTCATATTATCTCGTGTTGTGTAAAAAGAATTTCCCTGATCATATTTTGGAAAACATGAGGATTGAAAACCAAGTAAAGGTAGTAAATTGTGCTACTTCGAAATAATCATACCCATTTAAATATGCTATTACTTTTGAGTTCTACAGGATAATTTAATCGATGCAAAGAACTGAGTTCGCTATCATTAAAATATAATTATGTACTCTATCTTGTTTAATACATTTTTATTTATTAAAATTGAAACTCAGTCAATAGTTTTAGGAATACAATGAAATGATTGAAATTCGCTGAAATTCAGTATAAATAATAGCTTATTATTTCATACTTTGTTTCCGATTCAAGGCAATGGTGTACCAATATATCTTTGCCGTGTGCTGATGGGGTTTTTGTGAGTTTCAGTCTGAACTCTACAATCTGTTTTAGATTTGGACTTGGATGTATAAAGGTTGGAAAGAAGAAAAAGAAGCAACCTCATGTGTGGGCATAAGTTTAAGAGCTAAATTGGATTTAGCCTAGTTAGCATTAATTTGTAATTGCAATGTTCCTAGTCATTAAATAGTTTGAAGGTTGGAATACTCAGTTCTCCTCGGAAGAGAAAAACGAATTGTATAAGTTCACCTTCGGAGTAAATGTCTCACCTTTACCTCGGCTAGCCTTGTCAGCACATAAATGTAATTAAAATAATCCTCTCGGAATATTTTTACGGAATTGTCCTTGTAAGATGATGTATTACAAACTTGTATAATTAAGGGATGAAAGTTTTGTAGCTTTTCCTGATTAATTTGTCTTTTCCAGGAATAACTATGAACTGATACGGAAGGCAGTGTATCTAATGCACTGCCTAGTTCAATCTTTGTATATTTTAATGTTTTGAAAACACTTTCCAGGACGTACGTACATGTACCTGAAAATCGGTGTTTCATTTCTGAATGACGTCGGAAAGCATGAACGTACCTGTCAGATAGTTTTAATGTTTACCACTAAAGCTTAGTATATGCATAAAATCTACAAAGATTCACGTAACGATTTAGGCTAAAACACAGGAATGTATTTGTCACGTACAACTTTACGCGTGGCATATTAGGTAGACCTTCAGCAGAAGTTTACGTTGTTATCGCTTAGGTAAATGTGCATTTTCATAAAACTTATTAATTTCAGTAATATTTACGAATTTATAGAATCACACTCATATTTACAATCTTTTGTGTGGTAACAGCAGAATGCGGTTTACCGTTAACTATTTTGTTATTAAATCAAGTTTAATGTGCTAAAGCTTGAACATATTGAAATATAATATAGTGTTAAATATCATCCCTGATTCTACTTATTATTATAAAATAACAGCAACGATTGTAATTTAATAACTATTGTTGTGGAGAACTTGTACTATTGTAAACGTGACGTGACCACTGATTACTTAAAGGATATCTCTAAATCCATTTACAATAAATTTTATTATTATACACCTCGTTCTAAACCTTCATATAAATTTTGTTACTGCACATAATGAGTTTTAGTTGAAACATAATTGATATTTTTTGTTACAAAATAAAATTATTTTTGTATTTGCTGATGGACAGCAAAGATTTTAAATTTTTTTTTAAAATTACATTAGTTTTCTAATTCTTTTTTTGTTAGAAACATTATAAATAAAACTTGTCAAAGAGTCATTGATTTTGAGTTGTATGTACCAAATTCTATAAATCCTAGTCCCCTAAATAGTCCGAATAACAGGTACCTATGCTAGTCTTAAATGAATGCATGAGTTTCTGTGAATATGATGTGATGTTCTATGAAATGTTATTTGTCGGGCTTTTCGTGTAATAACTGTGTAAATCACAATATCAATCTGTAAAACGATGTGACTCTAATAAAAGTTGGATTGCATGTTCTACTAAATATCATATTATTACTATTACATCTTTATTAAATACACAGCATCTCGAGTCGAGCAAATGAAGATGTCAGTACTACTTACCTCGTCATGCTAAATTTAGTAAGATCAAAGCATGTTTTGTTTATTTCCCGGACACTAAATTGGTGGTTATTTGCTATGAAATCTTCCCAAATCACATAGGAACATGGGCAATGGGAGTAGTAAAATGTGATGTCCAAAGGTTTGAAGACACTTTGGTGAAACAAACTGTAATTTCCTTTTCAAAACTTTACTAAATCATAAATATTTTAATACAAGCATATATCTACAATTGCATATTGACATAGTAGACAAGGGATCAATTACATTTTTGAAATATGGATATCGTAAAGTAAACCACATTGCTTGCTTTTGCTTGATAATAATACGATGCAGTGCAAGAATGCACTGAAATTTTTCATTGTTGTTGCATTGGGTTAGTTAAGGGTGGCGGAGCCCCGTTATGTGTAGCATTGTTCAATTCAGAGGGTCTGGGGAAAGTTAAGAATTTGTAGCAATATTAATATATCATGCCAAAAGCATATTATAGATTTGATCTAATACTATCGCATTTTGTAATGGATGAATATAGTGTTTTGAAGCTCTATATAGATTACTTAAATCCTAAGATGGTTCTTTTGACTTCCTTGGCCAAATCAATTCCAAATACATCAATATTGTGCCCCGGATCTTCGTTTGTCTCCTCTTTTTTCTCTTTCTTTGCAAGAGATCTGCGGTTTGGGTTTTGCTTAAAAACCTGGTGCAGTTCATTTTCCAGGGTACTGTCCTCCGTAATGGTTGCTTCATCTTTTTGAAGAGAAAGTCGACCCTTTCTGCTGTCAGACCTTCGATTTGAACCGTTATTTTCCGTTTCTTTCCTCACATCACTGCATTCCATTTCATCTGTCTGTTCTCTGAGCATGTCATTTAAACCATACATCCCAGTGAACATGCAGTGACATGAAGAATCAATTCTGGCCATGGGCACTTCAAGTGGCGTTTTTGAGTTTACTGTGCTAACAAGGGCTGACTCTTTGACACATTGACCATTCTCTCCACTGTACTCATCATAATATTCCCCTACGGAACACATCGGATGATCCGTATAAAGGTTTGTCCAGTTGGACATTTTACCAGGGACGAAACCCAGACTTTCATTTAACGAGTCATCCTCATATCCATCTTCGCCATAATTAGTGCTCTCATGTATTGAATCAGCGCTGTCCGAGCAGATGCGCTCTAAATCTGCTAGTTCGCACAGAGGCTCGCAAATCTCTTCAGAAATGGATTTCCGGGATCCACGGACATACCGTTGAAACTCATAATCAAAGCTTTCCTGAGTGGTTTCCATCAATTTATAAACGTGCTCCAAATGCTCCTCGTCAAGTAGAAAGGCATCGTTGTCAGCTTCTGGAGGATTTGTGTCAGCATTTATGACACCCTGTGAAGTGATCAGTTCTGCCTGCTTTTGCCAGCATGGTCTATGTTTCAGGGTTTCAATATCTTTGTAGTCTTGTAAGTTGTCATTAACAAAAATGTCCTGTCTAGAGGATGTTCTTGATGCTCGTAAGTCTTCACGACTTTGAAGAGGACTCCAGCCCATAAAGTCCGATATCTTCACTCTATCTGCCTTTTTAACCATTAGTAAACGATTGTGAAGCTGTGCTGTTTGTTCATCGTGTTCCTGGATAACCCAATCCCGTGATGTTTGCTGGAACAACTCTGCCAGGGAGGTTGCGTCATCGTCGTCAAGTTCATGTTCTTCTGACTCATGACTATGGCCCTCATTTGAATCATGGTCTTTGTTTGCGGACTTTCGTTTTTCCTCTCCCTTATTCCCCTTGCAAATTATTCCCCACCTGCGTTTCAAAGTTTTTGTATTATATAGTCTCGGAACTCTGTAAAATGCATTTTTCCACATACGGATCAAGTTCTTTGAGGTCTTCCTTCATAGCGTGATCGGATCGAACATTTTTCAAACAGTCATTTTCCGAGTCATAATTACTGTCCCGAGGAGCACTGATTTCAATTTTAGGATCCACCAAATAACTGCTCGTGGAGGGGATCCATTGCTCTTCAATGGTTTTCCTACTTACTATACCACTTTCCAGATCTTTAAAGTATCGTTCCAGGATGCTTAGCCTATTCTTCTCTTTGATACGTGCTGGAACAAGTCTATTGTTAAAATCTTCTTCGGTGAGTCCTAGCTTATCCACCATTTGTTTGATGTATAATTCTGCCTCTTGTACTTTTGATCTTTTGTTTTGCAACTTTCACCAAAATAAAAAAATAACTAGAGTTAAGGGCATTTTACAATTTATGATTCCTGTAACTAACATTCATTTCAAGGTACTTTATTGACGTATTAATTATTATCGGTCTCCGCACCTCATCTCTTTTATAACAAAGTTCTGCTTTCAACAGTGAAATCCTCATTAACTGTTGCGCACCATTTTCAAAGTACTGAGAAAAAAATTCAACCAGATTTGTGGGTTTTACAGGCATCCTGTATAACAAAACCATGGCATGCTGCAAAGATGCAGCTGCTCCAGACTCTTTGAAGTAATGAGCGAATTCTTTCTTTGGGTTAGGTTTCTGGAAAGTTGACAAAAGTTGTGAACACCTTTTCGTAGTGAACCTTGACTAGTAACGTTGATATTCATTTTTAATTATTTACCGACGTAAACTTGTCAGAGTCGACTTCATACATTTTGTGGTCAATATTTACCCTGGTCATGAACAGAAACCGTCAGTTCAAAGCAAAAGATTTCTTAATATACAAACAGTAGCGCCTCTGAATACATGAAGATTGAAGTATATACCTATAGAAGTCTTGAAACCAAACACTGAAGGTGCTTTTTCCAAAGAGCTTGAATAATATTGTGATAGTATAGTAAATCTATGGCTTTTTCGGTTTATTTGACAAGTACAAAGTAACGCTTTTATTTTGACGTTCCCATATAAATTAAGTTGCCATCCATCGTATGAGAGTTTCTCTATGCTTTGATCATGTTTTAATTCGAAGATACATACAAACTAATGAAAATTGAATGCGTATGGTACAAGTTTGAGAGAAAAGTGAATCGATTGTTTGTTTTTATTTCATGTAAATTGATTAGTGGAAATCAAAAAATCCATACACATTTAATGCATGAATATGTCAAATATATCACCAACTCTTTAAACGGGCTTTGGTCCATCACACCACTTAGCGTCTCCTTCAGAGGTATGAAATTCAATCCATTGTACCATTTCTAAAAATGGGAAATTAACAAATCAACAGCTTTTAACAAATTCGCATATTCAAAGCAGGGTAACTTTGCTAACCAGAACAAAAATAAGCTTAAACAGAAATATATATAACTTACCCGTGACTCTTGAGTAAATACCTAGCAAAAAGAATTGTATTTAGTATTTCATGTTTATTTAAATTGAACGTAACTTTATTAGTATCAAAAATAAAATGTGCATAACTAACCTGGTTTACCCTTTTGAGCACAACCTTCCCCTACACAGAAATTGAATGAATTATTTAATGCTTAAAATTGAATTTAAAAAATACACTCGTCTATTTAAATAGTCACTTGCCCCAAGAAACAACTCCCAGTTGCCAGAATTGCTTTGTTGGTTGTTTATAAAAGAGAGGACCTCCAGAGTCTCCTGTACATGCATCCTTGCCTCCTTTCTCATATCCAGCACAAATCATTCTGCGTGTTAGCACATCAGAATTGATAAGTTCTACACATCTTGGCCATTCGATCCATGGCACGTCCAACTTTTGAAGTACTCTCGTGGAGCCACCAGCATTTTCAGCAGCCTTTCCCCATCCGGCAACGGTGAACATTTTTCCTTTCCAACTAGGCATCATTGAATCCCAAGTGTCAGCAGGCGGGAGACAGATTGGCGTTGGAGCATCCGCGGCACTCAAATCAATTTTCTTTGTAAGCCGCAGAAGGGCATAATCATAATCGTAATATTCATTGAACAATGGGTGATTAATGATCTCCTCCACTTGATAACGTTGTGAACCTTCATCTTCATCTGTCTTTTTCTCAAGATTATAACCTGAACTTCTAATTGATCCTTCGCGACTATGTATTACCAACGACAAAAAATTAGAAAATCTAGATAGAAGTGAACCTTCAAATTAACAAGAGTAACTCATACCCAAGCTTTACATCCTTTGCATTTTTCTGTTTGGTCATGTCCAGAGTATGAGCTTTGAAAAGGACTTCAATCGAGTCTGGCGTTTTCTTCTCAAACCAGAAACAATGAGCCTAAAACAACAGGAAACAATGCACTGTCATAAAATCTCTCTCATTTATAGGTGTTACATAATATTTCTTTTAATGACATTTTACAGCTGTTAAGACGTAGCGGTCATTAATAATTGCTGAACCACAATTAGGTGATCGTGTTTTTGCAAATACAACTGCTGCAAGCCAAGGGAATTCGTTATGTTTGGCATCCTCACCACCTTTAAATGTGTAAAGTGATGATTACCCATGATGATTTCTTAAAGACGAGAAAATACAATATGCTCAAATCAAAGCATGTACAGAAAAAGTCTTACCAACAATTCTGTCGTCTTTGTTCTGGAAGCCACAAGCTAAAATCATTTTTAAAATATCGTTTATTTAAACAGGTGAATCTTTTGATGAAGAAATTGCCAGTTTAGGAACTGTATCTTACCGCAACGACTATCGCGCTTTTTGAGACTTTTCTTGCCTACTAGCCGATTCGCGTCACCTACAAATTAATGATTTTGAATTCAGCAATATAGAACTCCCAGCAGAATTTCTAAATGAATTTATGGTCGAGCTGCCCCTAAGGTACTTACCTGATCCACATTTTGCTGTACATTTCACTGAACCTTGTTTGCCTGTTGTTTCAAGCACAAGGAACAAATCCCTCAACCCCTTGCTGGCCATCCATGTACCACTAGTTTGCCCACAGACTTTTGCTTCCCCGGTTACTCCATCAGATACTTTAAGGTAATCATCAGCATCGTCGCAGTCGTCGCTTTTCGGAATGTCTACCTCGCAACTCACCTCTACATTATTACATTTGTCAGTGCCCTAAATGGAATGAATGAATTGAAGCATACTATGATTTTCATAAATGAAGCACTCCTAAAAATATAAATTTGTGCTTACAAAAACTTCAAAGATGCATTTCGGTTTTTTAATAGGAAGTTTTACGGTCCAAGTTTGTCTCGATTTGGGATTAGTAAGCTCTACGCCTTTATCACACTCGTTTGCCCCGTGCACTGAAATGGGTGGAATAAAAAGGGTTTCCAATCGTTCAATCGTTTTAAGGAAGTTTCAAATTCACACAAAGTTCTCGTTTAAAATATGGCTTACCTGAACATACTAGAAGTGCTATCTAAAAGTTAGAAAGGCTCTATTAGATTACATTTGTACTTGTACAACTAAAGAATTTAGCAATCATAAAAGATTTAACAAAAACAGATATAGGAGAGTGTGTGACTTACTGTAATTAAAGCAACCAACGGATGCAGTCTTTCCATTTTGTTTAAAATTACAACGATGCCCTAGCTGGATTGTCCTAGCTAAATTGGATCCCATCCACGACGTCAGCCAGTGCAATCAGAAAAGAAAAATGTACGGGCGAACAATTATCTTGGATTGTAATTTTGTCATTCCATCGTCATCTTAGCCATTGTTTTATTGCGGAAGCTAACAGTTCTCGTAAAGAATAAGCAATCAAATCTATTACGATGTCTATCCACACACAATGCACTTGTCGCGCGTTATACATGTTCTCCGTCTTGCTTAAACCAGCCATTTTGATTACCAATTATTGCCCTTTTCCCCTCCACCGCACCAAAACTCTTTATGTGAATAGTAATAGTAATCTCATCTTTTTCTTGTCTATATCTCTTCAACACACACAATGACAAATAATTTTGGCGTGATATCCCTATATGCTTGAGTGACAAAACGACGAGCCACCTTTACTGATATTGACGCAAGCAATTTTAGACATAAAAATGCTCGTGACGATAATCAGTCACTGAGCTCAATTAATTATAAAGCAAATGCCAGAAGCCAGCCGTAAAAAGATCTGAGATCCATCATCAATTCATGTATCATTCGATTGATTGCCTTTGAATCCCGAAAAGATGCCTACGTTTTAAGATTTTAAGATTTACAAATGACAAATTCGAAACTAATGGTAGTAATGGTACTATTATAAAAATGGTTTAGGAGTAAAATGTTTTCATCTATTAGAAAACAATTTCTGCTGGAATTTATCTCATGAAAATGGGACGCTCAACATGAAACAAAGGCTAAAAACGTGCTTAGCACTTTGCGTATTTGTAACCTTTCAAGCTTCTATTTTGAGGAGAGAGGGTGTATGTACTACGCATTTGATGTACGCAAGTGAGCTGTACTGAATCAAAATATAAACAGCGCGAAGGGAACATACGGCATTCTGAAAACAACATTATCAGGTGCATTTAACAACAGGGAGCGATTTGTACTATTTGCAGTGATTTCCTAATTAAATTGTCATTTTTTGCTACATTAAATTTGTTTCTGCATCCTGTCATACATAATACCTACTGCTTGTGAACTTGAATTCCACTGAAATTCAATTTGGAACCTGCGGGTTGCATTTCTTTTAGGATCCACACACATTCTTGCAAACTATTGTAGATAATATTTAAGTAGTCTGTTGTAATATGTCATCAGATTCGGATAGCGATGATTACTATGGCCCGGCACTGCCACCGGGATTCAAACAAGGTGCACCACCAGTGTCCTCATCGGGTGACAAAAAACCGTAAAAACAGAATAAATGTTTCTAGTTTAACTAGTAAGCAATGCGATTGAGCTTGCAAACTTGTGCCATTGAGAAAATGCTTAGCACAGCAAAATAATTAGCGTAATCTTTGTACAGGGATACTACCAAAAAGTCGGAGGATCTCCAGATTGGGCCCATCATACCACCGTCATTGAGGGCAAAGTTGGAAGCTAGCGTTTCTTCGTCATCAGGAGTCGAGGATGGGCGTATAGGGGCAAAATCGGGTGATGATGCCAGCAATCTGACTAATACAAACACAGTCGAGGGTTCTGATTCAGATTCGGATGCAGATATAATTGGACCACTACCCCCGGACCATCCAAAAGCCCAACAACCAGTGGTGGGTTCGTCTGTTCCGTCATCATCCGATGAAAAGAAAATGAAACGGGAAGAGTGGATGTTGGTGCCACCAAAGAATAAAATAATTCCTGGGCTAGGTTTAGGTCCACGCAAATTTTTGACGAGAACTCCACAGGACTCCAGAAATTCTGATGAGGAGGATGACGAGGAAGCGTTGGCAAGGGAGGCTGATGCGGAGATTGAGAAGAAGTTAATTGATGAGTATGATCAAAAGATGGAGGACTTGAAGAAGGATTATGAGGTCAAGAAGAGACGAGGGGAAAGCCTGATGGAAATCCATCAGAAGGACATGAAAAAGAAGAAAGGAGTATGCTGCAGTTTTATACATTCATTACATTCACGCGTATGCGTATGTTCTAAGTGTTGCCATATTTAAAAGTTTCCTTTTATTTTTAGGAAACGGATAATCAAAAAGCGGAAAGAAAACCGTTCGATAGGGACACTGACTTGCAGGTATCAGGACTGTCATCAGCGGATAAGCAAAAATATATTGAGAAAAGCAAAGAACTCAATACAAAATTTTCAAGAGGATCACGAAAATATTTGTAAACTGGAAAGATGATGAAATAGATGCATTTTTATTTTTGGATTTTGTGTTTGCGTGTTTTAGAATAAAATAAAGTATATGGTTCAATAATGCTATAATTCAAACAAACGGGTGTAGTGAAATTTCATTCCCAATCTTTAATACTTCAAGTATGTACATATATAGTTCATATTTACAGTATTTCTAAATGCAGAAATGTGACACTTTAGACATATGCGGTTCACGGTCCAACAACAAAAAGTTCTTGTCATAACGTTATACAAATCAAACCGTCATGCATATTTAGTTCTTCACTGGTTGCAGCAAAATTAGTCATACACTTTTACCAAAAGTATTCAGGTTTCATTTTAATTTCTTAGTTTGTATCATATATCACCACCTTATTGAATGAAATGTTTGTCACAATATTTTCGTACATATCATTAAAACGGAAGTGAAGAGTAACGGTAAAAACGAATGTTAGTGCTAGTACATCCGCGTGCTTATTTTTTGCATGGAGTGATCTCATGATAATATTTGCAAACAGTCGAAGCATACTGGCACTTCTTGGTTTACTAGAAAATTGTGCTTCCTTTTGCATTTGATATTCGTAGTGCTGAATCATTGTTGTACTTTGCAGCGATGAAAGAAATTGCTTGAAGAGACCATGTGCATAGCAAACATCATGTCTTCTCCGTCATTTGTTCGATGCTGCTTTTGTGATAATGTTTGTGGTGTCGGTTTGTGCGAAAATGAATGTAATATATTTTGCTCATCTCACGCTCATGGGGAACTTATATTGCTGGTTTCCTTTCACATTGTATTGTACATTGTTTTCGTTGAAACAAACCTTTTACTGCTTCTCGATGAATGTCATAGTCATATTGTTTAAAACGTGTGACCACTACTACGTGTTTTGATGCTAGAACGTAAATATAGGTGCGTATGAGTCAACACTGTAATCAGCGTAACAATCACCGCGTTGTTGGTTGGTGGTGCACACACATCATCCTTAAGAACCCGTATATTACTCTTGTCTGGGTTAAAGACCTTATGAGAACGGGAGCCGATATGAATCAACGTGGATCAAGTCACCGAACGCTGCTACCTTAATTTAGAGCTCTGCTCTGTTAACATTTTTGCATGCAACACTTGAATAAAAAATTATATTTCTGGACGCATATACATAGTTTTTTATCAAAACGTTCTGCTTTAGTAATTACGAATTCTAGAATTACTTCATTCACAATATAGAATTTCCTGATGAAATTTGAATGTTGTTTCGCTAGATATCTAAAACGCACATATTAGTGCATCCATCCTCAGTAGGTAGCACTTAGGTTCGTTTATAGAGCAAGAATGGTTTTATGTCAATTCATTCTAGTACGTACCTTCAGCACAACAGTGCTCTTTTCAGTATCGTATGAAGTGTCAAGAATCTCGTTTCAATTCCTCACGTGACACAGCAAAAACATAATCACACAGCTATTATCACTACCCCCTAGAAATAGACTTGCGGAACGTTGTAAAAGTGCACTTTGAAAAACACAAGTGAGTCAGCCCATACAACTTTCAAAGTCGAATTATTCGTCAAATTATCGGCTATTCACATTAGGTGTACCACGGATCCTCCTACGTTCTTTCATTCGTGGCATAAAAAAAAGAAAACTACGGTTCTTTTTTCTATACGTATTTCCTTCCTCCTCCCTTCTTACGCATTTGGCATATATATTCATAATGCTAAGGTTCCTTTCAAAAGGGTACAACTGGACCATTAGGTTGACGAATGTTTCTAGAAATACCCGTTACCCATCCATCATCCTAACTTGACGTTTAAAGGAACACAAACGTAATAACACGCTCGAAGATCTGTTTGTGCATAAGGATATATAATATTGAAATTTCATAGTCTGCCGGCAGTGTCGTTTGGGCAGTTGAAGGAGATAAATCTGTATAAGTTTGAAAAAGTTTTAGAAAATTGTTTTGTTTGATAAATTGTATAATAAAAATTGAATCTTCAGAAAAAAAAGAATAAAAAAATTAGTCATGATTGGAGTTGGCATAAAAGTAATTCTTCCAGGACCTTCCAAGCTATCGTTGGGAGATTCAAAAACAGACGTACCTGGAAAGGTCCGTGGACGTGTTCATGAAAAATCTGTATATAGAAAAGCAGTAGTCTCCAACGCTCATCATAGCAGCACAAGCGATTCGACCAATCATCATGAGGAAGATAAAGAAAACCTACGGCTGAATAAAAAGTACGAAGAAATCGTGAAAAATTGCTTGCTTGTTGGAACAAAATTTGCCGATGAAGATTTTCCAGCATCAAAGGCATCGTTATTTCGCTCGGATCATACCCGAGATTCAGAAAAAGATAGTACAAAGCAATTTCTTAAAAATGCCCAATCCATCACTAGCTGGCAACGACCTGAAAACATTCGAATGGCAGGAAAGGGATCAGATTGGGTACTTATTCAAGATCCTCGCCCTTCAGATATATGTCAAGGTAAGGTGTTTTCAAACCTTTTATCAGTGAACATTTTACGCTAAATTTGAGACTATATTATGAATCCGTTTTCAGGAGAGATAGGAAATTGTTGGTTTGTAGCAGCCTTGGCATTGATCGCTGAGCGCAAGGAATTACTTGCCAAAATATTGGTAACAAAGGAGATTAGTTCAGTTGGGGTGTACGTTATACGACTGTTTAAAGATGGCGCTTGGAAAGAAGTTATTATTGATGACCTACTGCCATGCGATTCTTTTCATAGGCTTGTATTTTCCAGTGTAAGAGGATTTTAAAATTTTCTAAGCATCTTTAAGAAATGTTATGTTTCAGCAATGTTATAGAGCAATGTTTGTACTATATCGTAGTGTAGAAGGAAGCAATTATGGGTACCTTTAATAGAAAAAGCTATGTCCAAGTTGCATGGAAGTTACGAATCACTGCAGTCAGGGAGCATTTGGGATGGCTTGAATTATCTTACTGGATTCATATCCGAACGCATATTTCTGGTAAATATAATTTACAATATGTACTTGGTTATCGTTTTTAGCATAGGACGATTGTGATCAATTATATTTCTTTGTTTCCCCAAGAAATCCGAAGAAGATCGCGAATTGTTGTGGGGTCGCTTACTATCATTCTTTACATCTCGATTCCTCATGGGCACTACTATCACAACGTCATCACAGTCGGAAACTATATATGAGGGAAAAGGATTAGTCGCTAATCATGTCTATTCTATTTTGCAAGTGGTATCCTACGATGGAAATAGGTAAATAATTTATTTACACTCGTTGCATTATTTCTGTTTTAATTTAAATAATTTATTCTCAAGTATAAATATATTGAAGATGTGAATGACAAACAAAATCGTTTAAATCCAGGTTAGTCCAACTTCGTAATCCATGGGGAAGATTCAGTTGGAAGGGCGATTGGAGTGATGCGTCCCCGTTGTGGACGAGTGAAATGAGAAGAGAACTCTCTCCAAATCAGTCTCACGAAGGAGTATTTTGGATGAATTACCAAGATTTCATGAGGTATTTGTTTTGACAGACTGATTTCTGAAAAAGGATTGTGCAAAATAACAAAAGATTTTTACGTTGTAAATTTACAGATACTTTACCTGTTTAGAAGTTTGTAAAGTGAGGCAAGGTTGGAACACGTATACATTGGATGGGATTTTACCTCCTTACGCCGACCCAGATTGTCAACCATGTTTTGAGATTATTTGCGAAAATTCCACGTGTGAAGTTGATATTAGCCTTTATCAAAGCTCGAAACGGTAAGGGTAAAATTCTACATATGCACATTGTGAAAAAATTTATGTTATGATGTAAAATGCTGGTTTTGCTTAGGAATGCACGAGAGCGTGTCAAACTAACGGACATTGGATTTATAGTGTTCGAAACAAATGGCAGCTCATCTAGTCAGTTTAAGTTGATTGAGCCTATTGAATTCGTTCCTAGTTCTCGAAGACGTTGTGTTACTTGTAATTTGATGCTGACTGCAGGAAAATACTGTTTGCTTCCATTTTCTTTTGGCCATTGGACAACGGAAGGTAACTTACATGTCAACATGTCCATATTGATTGAAATCGTGTAATGCATCTTAATAATAAAACACTTTTAAAATTATTCTGTGATTTCAGAACGTAAGGAGACATTTTATGCCTTCACGTTATCGATGTATTCCTCTCGTGAATTGTTGTGTTCGGCAATTCGACCATCAAACTTCGGGAATATTTTAGCTGATGCCTTTATCTCATGCTCGAATAAATACGGAAAGAAAAAACGCTATTCTCTAAAAGAGAAATATGATGATATCTCTACCATCTCTCTTAACATGGGATCAGGTTACTGTACAGTACTTGGAAATCACAGTAATAAATATGTGGAATTTCAAATGGAATCCAGAACGAATAAAGATTACAACAACACGCGAGGGTCTTTCAAAACATGCGATAAAGTGCCTCCGCATCACAGGTAACTAATATCATCAATTATGCAATTTATTATTTTTACAAAGAATGCTCTTTCAATCAAAATTACGTTTTTATTTTATAGTCAAGTAATACAACTTTTAACTGCAAAAGATACCGGAAAGTCCAGTCGAATTTCAAATACTTATCAACTTCAAGTTTACGAAAATATGTACCAAATGAAACTAGAAGAGAATAGCAATATGCATGAGCCCCAGATAAGCAGCCGAGTTTTCGGTTTGCATGCACCAAGACCGTTCTATGAAAGCGACATAAAACAATGAAAACGCTATTCAAAGCAATGATTTGTACTGAAAAATTAATGTTAATAAAACTGACTGATTTTATTTAATTAAATTCGTGTTTGACTCCTGTAATAGTATTCAAAATATAATCTTGCAAATGAACTGGAATGTTTACAGTATTTAGTAGCCCAATAAGCACTTTACTTGACTTAATAACTATAAATGTAACTGACATGATATATACGCTTCGTACTCTCACAAAGTACAAAGTTTTCGGTAACCGTTTAATAGCATATTATAAATTAATATACAAATCTGTAAGAAGTTTACACATAGTACCATCCTGAGAGATTTTACTTTTAGTGTCATTGTAATTGCGACATTAGCCCTTAATTAACCACATTTTGGAGGATGCTTTTAGTAAACACTTCGTCGCTCGTAACTATCTACTATCAGACTAAATGCAAAAGCGATGAAATCATTAACGTAAACATTTGCGAACATCATAGAACATACTCAATAATATTATCGAAATTCATAAATAATTAATTAATATTACAATTCTTCGATCCATACCCTCTCGGTCCTAAGTCCTACCATATTTGTATGTGCCCATTTTCGCAATGCATAGTTTTTATTCGTACAACGTGTGCTTCCGTAATACATTCTCGATTCTACTTCTTAACGGAAGCAATGAAAATTATTTTATCTTAACGAACAGGAACTGAAGTTTACTTTAATTAAATATTCTATATAGTCTATTGCTAGTGTGGATATGCAAAATAAACTAGGTTTAAAAATCATCACAACTCGTTTAATGCAGCATGCTGCATGTGAAGTCTTTGTTTGCAAAATTCGTAAAATTCAATCTCCTTTGTGAAATTTTGTCTGAGGATGTTTTTCACATGTTCTGAAACCGGAGGCTTGTACATGTTCTTGTTTATTTTAACCATTGAAGATACGTTATCTGAAAAGAGTTTAGGAAGAAGAAACATTTAAACATGTTTTTGGCTTACATTTTTCATGAAACACATTGAAAGCGCAATATTATGAAGATGAATAAAGCAATGTTCTGCAGTAAAATAGCAGCCAAAATGCGCATCCAAGCACCCACATTTATGTAAAGTTTACATACAACAGTAGCGCTGAACTACATGGCATAAAAATCAGCATAAATATAATTTAGTGGGTAATAAAAAGTATTTACCATAATAAACTTGAGAGGCACCAGTAAAAAAACGTGGAATGTAGTTTTCTAGCACTTTCAGGGTAATATCCATTTCCTCCAACACCCCTACAACAGCATAATGTTTTTCTACGTTTCGTTTTGCCTTTTGCATCGCCCATTCACCGTTGAATTCTCTAGAAAATTTACAAAAAGTGTTTAAACTAACAACGCTCCTAGAGTAGAAATTGTTTTTCACTGGTTGTCATTTTCAACTCAACTGACACAATGATATACCTATACAGGTATGTGTCACCATGCTCTTGTTCTTCGATCATATTTAATACTATTTACATTTTACTGAGGACTATAATTGTGAAAGCATATAAATAAACTTCAAATTGATAACTTACACGCATTTCTCATCATGCCCGCAAAAGAACATGGTCTGCCTTCGATGATCACCTACTCCATCATGGTATTCACCAGGAATGAACATGCATTCCCTATCACCACTCATCACACAGGTCTCAAAGTCCTGTGAAACGAATATTTTATTTTAATAATATCACATGCGAAACACACACTTATTGAAAACGCCAAATTATGCACATAGGTGAAGGTGTTAAACGATTTCTATAATAAAAATGGTTTAGATAAAGAGTATTACCTTTTTAAGCCACAATGGATGTGGTAGGGGCAATTCAGGAAAAACTTGCTTTCTCTCAATAATGTACCAAGGAGCTCGTATATAGTAAAACCATGAAATAACACGCTCGATAGGATCCCTTACAATGTTCATATATATCGGCATAGAATATCCGTGCCTAAAAGTTTTGTGGTTGAATAATAATAACTATCATTACTTCAATTATATCAGCTCGAAAAAGTTTTGTCTTTGTAAAATACTACTGAACTAGAGTACTTTTATTTTAGTACTCATAATTGCTCTATCCATTATTTTTGTTGCAAAAAATATTAAGCCCATAAAATGGAATCCAACCTTGTGAAGTTACTGAAGCATGTGTGTTTCACATACACCGAAGGCGGGGTAAACATATCTACCATTGTTGCCAGTCGACTCTATCCACAATACATGAAAGAAGAAAAACGTTTTTGTTACAAATCAATTCAGATTTTTAAGATAAAATATTATGATATGATCGTTTTTTGCAATTTAATTGCCTACGCGCATTTCACCATTATCCTAAATAATAAGCATAATTACACAGAGTACTTTTATTTTGTAAAAAAATCAATAATAAAGCAATAAGAATGATAGCATTTTCTTTTGCAATGGAGCACCTCTTCGTAATAGGTCATCTTGATGGTCTCCACTTTTTGTGTCCTATCACGATGAAACTGAAATCCATTAAGAACAGCCAAACGCTGAAGAAGATCCATTAGTGTTTGGCTACCCACCTTGGGCACACGGTTGAAAAACAAGGTTTCCTTTTCGGCATTGCGCGTATTGTTCAAGGCAGTTGCGTTGTACTAAAGAACATTTTAATAACATGTAAGAAAAACACTAATGAAAACTCAAAAAAGTAAAAAAGCCATACGTAAAAAATTAGTTAACAGTTAGTTAATTATTTTGTTTATATATGATACAGGTGAAACAGATTTCTTTTCATGGGAGAATGCTAAAGTTTTCAACTGTCCTGCCTGCCACAAATAATGTTGTAAAATCTTTGTTTACTGCATAACTAATAATTAGGATTAAAAATGATACAATATAAGCACTATAGTTTTGTAAAAATAACCGGGCAGGGAGCCTACTCTGCAATTAGATTTTTATGACTTGCATATTATATCTCCCATCATCATTAGTTTCACGAGCTAGTATCTATACCCTATCATTATGCTAGCCCTTTTTCCTCGACACACAGCCGCACGCACGCGTACTCACTTTTTTATGTTTTCTACCCAAATCAACAAACCTTGTTTAGATTTAGACTATGCCGTTTTAAGGGTTTCATTCATTCAATGCATTTGTACTAATATGTATCGCAACTGATAATCATGATCTAAAGCACACGATAACTTTGCAATTTTTACTTTTCGAATCTACATGCAAATGCAACGTGCATGGCCATATATAGTATTACCTATTACAAGTGTCGGTGAGTATTTATGGCCTACTAAACGAGAAATTGCACGATCGCTTCAAAAAGATTAATTTTTCGTTATTCCCGAAATATTTTTAGCTTCTTTCTTTTCACCGACTTGGCTTAAAAGGTATGCGCAAATTGCTTAGTGCTGTAAAACAAGTTCTTCAAGGTTGTTGTTTTCAAAAATGATACTGGCACTTACAATGAAACTATACATTATGCACTTTAGTCTGTCTTAATACTTCGTGCTGAGACTATTTAAACCAACATAATATTGAACTTAAGAATTGTAGTACATGTCTGAATCTGGCATCAACAGAAAGAAAGCGATTGTTGATCAACCCACTGACTTCAATTTCTGGAGCATTAATATTATGTTTAACTTAATATGCGTAAGCCTCTAGACTCAAGTACGTCATCACAACTCGAGGTTCTAGGTTCGCCCCACCTCTTTTGTAAATACTTATCATTGCCTCGATCTTATCATTCTTTTTTTGCTCTCAGTGACCCGTCTTTGTAGAGTAACAACCGTGCCCTAATTTTCTACCAAAGTTATTGCAATAAGTTTTAATATCCATCACCATCCTAATTTAAATTAAATATTTAGTAACTTCAAATGTTGGATGGTTAGAACATTTGCTGAAAATTTATCTTGTGACTCAACACTCCGAGAGATTTTTATATTCTTTCGTCTTCAAATGCCATAAATAATTTGATTTATGTCTTACCTTTACTCTAGGAAGAAAGGATGAAATGCGGTGGCGGTGGGACTCAATTGCCGGTGAGTTTTGCTGTCCATTGCTGCTACCACTATATGAGCCACCGTTAGTGTCTGTGCGAGATTTTTCTTGACTGGCAGATGACAAGTGACCTAATCCAAGAAACCTTAGGTTTAGTATGTAACAATTTTAAGTGTCTCACACAACATTTTATAGTTTTAGAGCAAGAACCGAAGCTTTTTGAATGGCATTTTGCTTTAGATAATGGCACACCGAGCTGGTATCAGTTTGTGTAACCAGTTACATTTTATTTTGTCTCTCTTAGCTTTTTCCTCCTCTGAATCATAAATAGGATGAAAATTAATTATATGATGAAAAAGTATTCACAACCCTCCTGGCATTATAAAGTGCATAAAATCTATATGTGAAATAACAAATTTTTTAAACAAACGGGCTTGCACAAACAGGTACTTCAATATAATCAGAAAAACAAGCATCAGTTTAAGAACCCACTCATGTTAATATTATTACTGAGGATAAACTGGTAATCAGAGTAATATTGGATTTTTTCGGAGTTTCTGCTAATTCTCATTGCAAACCTCATATTGTAATAGGCATCGATGACAGACTATTAGACATTTTAAGCAAAATGATATAACAGTTTAAGGTGGCTTTAATTCTCCTAGGTCTGTCGTATATACGGTAAAACATCGTGCGGCAAAATGTGGTATTCACTCTTTGTGGTTTTTACTTTTAAGAAAATAATAGCGCATTGTTCCTTAAACGATATAAGTGCCAAAAGGCTTCGCCGGCAAGAAAAGGTTCGTTCTATAAAAAAATTCAATTTTCTACTCTTCTACTTTTTTCGTGAGCATGCCAAACTATCTCGTATGATATAAAGGAATGGTTTAAAACGAGCTGTTGATTTCACGGTAGGATGATCACAACAATATTTAAGCTTACAATACACAGGTACATTCAGTTTTTCGTGGACACAGGACAAGAAGATGACACACATGTGTACATAAAATTCTAAAATACAAATTCATGTTTCAAAGTCTTTCTTTGTTGGTTGTCTTTAATCCTCATGCTAAAAATAAAACCGTTAGATAAACTGTCAAACACAATCAAGCAGACCATTGGAGAGATGCAATTCACCTCAACAGTGAGACGTATTTATCAATGTTGGCAGTTTTCTGTTTTCGTGATGCAAAAAGGAAAGGCAAAAAGAAAATGAGACACAGGGAGCAAATTCCCCTGTCGATTTTTAAAGTTTCTTACTTTCATGTGCTGAGAAGGCGGCTGCAGCCGTCAGAGCCTCTTGCTTGATTTCCTCTATACGAGCTGTCAAAATTTGCGTATGAATAAAAAGGAACACCGTCATCGAAACGGAGACAAGGGCGATCCATTCTGAGGAGAGGAACCTAGAAAGCAGAGAGCGTAAAAAGTGTACTACATTGTCACTATCACCAATCACCATCATCATTATCACAGTCTTTTATAATAACCAATAATAAACATAGTTAGACCCATCATCATCATTCTCTTGTGGGCATCACACGCAGCAAGCTTCTATCATATATAAAATATACCACAATTTTATTGCATCTATTGCTCTGTTGATAGGGCTCGGGCTGAGTCAATACATCTCCCGTCATTTTACCACTTATGTTTACTGTCATTATTTCCTTATCAAACAAGCTTTGAAGTGCATTCAAGGTACTTAATGTAAAGAAGAGCGCATGCAGTTCTTGTCGTGTCTGTTATAACTAAAAATTTAAGCTATGCATGCGTTAATAACTCAGTGATGAGCTTTATTTCGCTGTTTTGTTGTTAATATTATTGATGGAATCAATGATGCATTAACTCAGGTAAAGATGCACATTGAAAGCGTTCGTAAGTCACATATTCATTCATAATTCATGCGATTTTACTCATCACCAACAAAAGAAATTTTAGCACCTCAACGGTAAATGAACGGGAAATAGAACAGTAAAGTCTCGCTTTTGCTGATGCAATAAGATTGCTGCAAAAAACTTCTCTCTTGTACAACAAGAGGCATGCGTAAATGAATTGATTCTGTATTAAAAGAACTAGGCATGAGCTTTAGCTTTTGTGAAGAAATAGATATATAAATATATGCTAGGCTTAATATTTTGGTTGTGACCAAACGCAATTTAAAGCAATTAAGAAATATAAGTGAAATTTGAATAGCTGACAATGAAGTAAGATAAGTAAATTTTTGCTAAAATTTATAATGTGATGTCAGGATGATATCTAAAAATATATTTAATGGACATGATACTAGATTAGTAGTAAGTCTTATATCCTAACGAGTAATGATATTTAATGGATAGCATGCAATAAAGAAACTTGAGAGTTGTGAGATGCAAACTTTCATGATGTACTTAGTAAGCTGTTTGATCTCGATTTTGTAAAACTGCTCAATAATACCAATAAAAATGTGTTTTTTTGAATTTACCTCTTGGTTGGCACGGACAGAAAACTTCGAAGTTTTGATTTGTAAATCGATGGCATATTTAGAGAATTTGATTCAGCTCCACAAGCCAAAACTTTGAAATTTAGAAACTAAAATGTAAATCACTGTGTAAAGTGCTGACTTGTAATCAATGCAGTTCATAGCAAACACTGTAAACTTCCACCCGCATTTTAGTTGATCCAAACACAATAAGATTATTTTAGCAAAACACTTTTCGTTAGCTGATTTCATTCCATTCTTCTATATGGCCCATACGGCAAAAGTGAGCCAGAATGCTCAACTTGGAAATCGGCAGAAGCACATATCATTGTTAGTTCACAGAATGCAATGCGTAAGTCCTTTTTCACACCTTCTCCACGAGAACACAGTTTTATCTAAAAAATCTCTTTTTGAAATAATGGCAATGTCACGCTTACAAGTTGCGGTTACATAAAAATTTTATCGGCAAATCGTACACTTTTTTATTTCACTTGTTCACCCGGCTGAACTTGTTGCCAACATGATCGCCAACAAAGTTATCCCCCACGTTTGGTCTAGATGTTACGTGATAATGATAGAAGAAGATACGACAACACTGTTTTGTAAAAAAATGTTTACAAGAACTATTCACAAGTTGTGAAATCCCTTCTCTCTTTTGGTTTATTGGGACGATAAAAGTCACAAACAGAGTCAGTAAAAGAAGGTACTACTGATATCGTCAAATTAGTATAAACATGAGACATGTCTTTAAAAAAGTTTTCAGCCAGCCACAGTAACTTTGTCTGCCGGCCACTAAAAGATGAATGACGGATGTTATATTTTGGTCCACCACCATAATAATTTTCGTGTATTCAAACATAGGTACTAGTCCAACAGACTCACGCACAGGTAAGAGATGCAATAAGACGATAGAAGTACTAATATAGTTACATAGTAGTAAATATTAGCGTGCAATAAGAAAACCTATTGCAACTACCGCTGCAGTCTCCTACAGAATTGCAAGGGAAATTTTAAGATGCAGAAAAAGTGCTTATGGTAAGATACAGTTATTAGTATTACACCTGAAAAAAATAAACTCTCAGGCAAACAGTAGGTATGATGATGAGCGCATGCATAATGTCTGTGTATTTTAGCTTGTTTTCAAACATAAATTTTAGAATTGTGCTACCACTTTACTTGTTACTTGAAAAGTATAACAGGTAAAAATTGTAACGATCTTTAGCTACCTCCTTCCTCTAATTTTTTGATAGTACTGCATTTTTTTGCAGTTGAAGCAAAAACTCATTACATCGTCATTGCATTTTATAACATAGTCAAGTGGCTTGCACTAAAAGTCATCAGAAGACGCTGTATTAAATGTTTCTCTCTCATCCGCATGCTTTTATGACTGAAAACGATGATAAAGATGGTAGTATGTTAAAGCAATTTTGCACTATTTTATTAGATAGCGCCAAGCGATACCTTAGGAAAATTCCTTGGCCGTACGGCCGTCCGCCGGCACAATGTCTCGAGAACCGTAATGATGAAAACCGTTCGAAAATGGATGTCACCAATGCAATCGATTCTTTGTGTGAATACCTTTGAGCATATATTTCCAATAACAGTGACGTTGGCATGCTAACAGTTTTAGTACTAACAAATGTTCCCAAGGATCGGGTTTTCAAAGAAACTGTAGGTTCCAAAGAAGGGAAATGTTTCGAAAGGTTCTACAGGAACCAATTAAATCTAAACATGCTTAAAATTGGTTGGTACTATTGTCACTTTGGCGAATTAAATTGTGAATTGGACATTAGCCGTAATAGGGCGTTATAACATTAATGATTTTAAAATACGCGATACGTATTTATACTTGTTTTACAAAAGTTTATTTATTTTTAACTGCATACCCCACAAATTATTATGATTTTAAGGCGTGATAAATTTTGAATAGCCCAAACGGATACAACATTTAAGTACAAACATAATAAGAATAAGCGTGCCACAAGAAGCGCCAAACAAAACAAAAATTATAATTTTAAAACTGAATTTATAATCCAATGTAGTAGTAAGTAAAGTAAAATTACAAACATCTTAGATGATAAAATGATTTCCTCTTGATTTTAGGAAAAGATATAACAATGGGGAGAAGTGTTATCTGAAAAGTTGTTAGTGGTAATAATAGAAAAAAATTAGCAAGAAATAAAGCTTTAAATAATTTTGAGATTATGCACCCCTCTTGTTGTCTGTGAGAAAACGTGATCGTTTAAACTAAACAAGTCT
Source organism: Entomobrya proxima (assembly GCA_029691765.1). Classification (NCBI taxonomy): domain Eukaryota; kingdom Metazoa; phylum Arthropoda; class Collembola; order Entomobryomorpha; family Entomobryidae; genus Entomobrya; species Entomobrya proxima. Next base: position 31,849,729 of record CM056168.1, read on the forward strand.
AACTCGACACGGTTAAACATTGCTCTATACTGTATCCATCAGGACGAGTTATTGACTTTTACATTTGCTACTGCATGCACTAAAGTTTGAAGTCTTTATCTTCTCTTTCCTTCTGGGTTAGTACGGTGGTTTTAAATTGGTGTGGGTAACAAGATGACTGGCAACACGCATTTTATTTATAGGTACCCTTAAAACGATCAAATTTCGAACAAAACTTTGAAACTGAAGTGACTAAATTACTACTACTGACAAACGAAAATCATGCCACCTACAATGCACAATTACGTTGCAAAAGTCCTAATATAGCAAGTGATTGCTGGCTGCGTAGCATATGCACTCGAGCTTGTTTGTTAAATTTGAAACACGGATTATAAAGCCGTACAGCAACAAATCTTTCACAACAGATATGATGATATAGATCAACTTCTGTATGATTTTTAATAGTGATAAACAACACACGCGCTGCAGTTGTCTTCATTTTAGCACCTATCTTCTTTTTCTAACATGAAAGAAACAAGATAGATGAGCTAATTGCAACGAAAAAATCTTTCGTTGTTAGTGCGAGATATGTAGTATGAAATAATAATCTACTAAAAGATGCATGTGTTAGATAACCCATGATTCATTTTTTGCATAAAGCCTATTTCACACTCTGTTGTTTCAAACATAACATTAACTCCTCAGCCTGTGTGTAAAATTTAGACATATTTAAAAACGGCAACAATGCACCCATTCACTACTACTGCACCATTTAAATCGGCAGAGTAAACTAAGCAGCTATATTCATTAAAATCATATTGTTTAGAAACAACTTATAGTATTTGAAGGAAAAATGCTAGCAGCCTTTTGCAACAAAAATTCTATCAGTTCATTGATTTCAATAGCCATGCCAGGCATGCATAACGTACAAGAATACGAAATAAGGATTTATTTATGTGGCAATTCAAAATATTTATTAAATTTACATTTAGCATTTGGTAAATTCGTTCAGTGATTTACACGTCATAAAAACAAAATTGCACTAAAATAAAAATGAAGCAATAATTCCGGTAATAATCTTTATTTTTGCTGGGTATATTTTATTACAAATATATTTATATTACTTTACAAGTCAAGTTCACTTAACTTCTCAGCATTATATAAAATGCACCACATTATTTCCTAAAAGAAAGTAACCCAAAGATTCTAAGTATTACAACAACCAGCTATTTTAATTTATGGTTTTGGTCAGTAAAACATAGGGATTATTTGTTTACATCATCAAGAGGGTGGGGTGATGACACATTGCATATATAGGGACATGGGTGGACGCTAGAAAGCAAGATTTTAGTTTTGAGTTTTTTACTTATCGTTTACACACAGTTTAACTTTGTTTGACGTGAGAATTTCAACCCCTAAAGCAGATAATATCAACTTCCACAGGGGCATACATAAAATAGTTCTCACTCTATAATGCACCTACAGCCAACTTTCTACTTCGACACCAACTCAGTGAAAAAAGAATTCGGTAGCCTGGCCTAGATTTACAGATATTAAATGACAAGGCTAATTATCCGTGCGTCGTTGTGTCGTTTTTGACTACTGACTTAGCAGTATCTGTAGTCAGTTCTGAGAACGACTATATACTTTGCTTCAGGTCGTTCTGCCTTTAACTGTTACATTTTTCATCTGACGAGAAGGTGTCAAAGCAATATAAATATACGATATTAGACTTAAACGATATTAGAATTAGTATCTATAAAAACTTGTTCTCGCAAATGACATCGGCAACAGCCAGTTCGGAGGAAGCAAGAATCAAACTTCGTTCTACGAATCTTGCATAAAGAGTGGGTATATGATTTCACCGTACGCGCCAGATGAAACGGTGACTTCACTCTTGTAGCAATCATTTTGGTAACCTAACCTACACTTACGCCTGTACAATGTGGCCAACTGCTATTAGCAAATTGCGAACCTTTTCATCAAACCGTGCCTTTTAACGATCTATTCAAACTGGAAGGGCTATCCATCATCATAAATGAGCTAAAAATAATGAATCACACTTAGCTTTTCAGGGTTGCTTAAAACTTCAATCAACACTCATACAGTTTCTTGAATGCTGTAATTTGAACAAACATAGGATAGAAATCTTTTGCCATCTAATTTCAATTAGTGAGGTATTTTTTTTATGATTTCAGCATAGCACTGCCTTTGGCAGAAGTATATTAATATGGACTTTTGAATCAGAATTAAAATGATAAAACTGCATTAGCTTTAGCATACGATTCTGAACTTGAATCATATATTTTTAATTTGCACATGTGTATATAAATATTATGTACTCAGTGTTGTGCAATAAGAGCTTTTCCTTTGAATTAAGAAATTTTCCTTTGAAATATATTTGTTACACTTCGAATGGTGCTCGTTATTGCTTAATAAATAATTGTATAAGTTTTCAAATTTCGTGTAAGTTCTTATCTTTTTAACGTTTTCGGCTAGAAAAGAAACAAAGTTATTTGTGGTGATGGTGAATGGTGGTCCTTTTAAAAGAATCCGGTCTGCCAAAATAAAATTCCTCTTTTGCTAAAATTGAATGAATGAGCATAACGATTCTTGAGAGAAAGTATATCGTGTATTTAAAAAAAACTTACATTCAGGTATATTGTGAATTACTGTATCTACGTCGTAAGTGGAAAATGTTCTTGGCTTTTTAGTGAATTGGTTTTAAATAGGATGATAATCCGTTTTTACATAGTTGAAAAATCAGAAGGATGATTGTGTTGTTCCACAACGAGACAAGACATATGCCAAAGTGGATCAGATTAATAATCTGCTCGTGACGCAATTTTTCAGCATGCTATGCATCTTTAATATATACCATACCTAAGCAAGACTTCTGATTTGATTGTGCATGCAAAGACGTGCATTTTTATAAGAGTAGCTTTGCAGCAGACTGGCTTTCATTCTTTTATAAAATATTATGTTAATGACGTTAACGATAACGGGAGGGATGCCGATGCCACTGTTTGGGATGTGAAAATCATAAGATTGGAAATCAACTTAAATCCTGTATCACGTTTCTTTGTAGAAAAAATAGTTAGTTTAATCTTTTGTGTAGTTGCTTTTCGTGCCATTCCTTGTAAATAAGAGGATTATGCCTTTGAATAAATGTGTACCTATGTGTTTTGGTAGCAAAATGTAAGTCTTGAGACATTCCTCTGCAGCCGATTAAGAAGGTGGAGCAACGAAGTAATCTTAGCATTAACGTTTCTAACACATTGAATTGAGATTTATAAGTAAATACTAACACGATGATGTTCATAAATATTGCAAATTAACAGAACTTTTTTTTGTGGAAATGGGGCATAATGTATACGTGTCTACTGATTCAAAAGAAACTTTCCTAAATTTATCAGCCTACATTTGTCATCTTTGACCGTTAAAGTTCTTTGAAGATTCTGTCGGTTTCCCTTTTTATAGTGTGTAGTTATTGTAGCACCTACTTGACATATCTTAAGCTAACAAACTGCTGTTACGATTACTAGTAAGGCAAATACAATCTTTGTTTTCTGTCCATCTATATAAACGTGACAATGTAATGTGACAAGAAAAAACTAATTTGACAAATCTGTGGTACTTTGAAAGATGCTTTGTCAACATGGCATAAGATTCGGCATAACATTGCATTTTGTCACAACACGAAAACGACGCACGAGATAGTGCCAAATTACTTGAAGAGACTCTTGAGCAGACTACCATTTAAGTACTCCATTCACTATATTTCCGGCTAATACGTTAAGCAGGCACATCTGTTTAGAGGGTGCATAAATGTATGCAAATAATATGTTTGCGAGGAGAGAAATTTTCTGTTTCTAATGTTGTTACCTGCCGATTCATTCATTTTTGCCATTCATCATCAGCATCGTTTTACAAACTAACTAAATATAAACGAATTTTTAATGATGACGAGAAAACCCCAACTGTGCGTGGCTTCAAAGTGCAAAACACATGGTAATCCGAGAGTATAAACCGTGGTTGGTATTACTTGAAACCTGTTTGAAGATCAATTAGTATGTTTCTGCAGAATTACCTAGCGTTGTACTGGTTATCTTAAGTACGTAGAAACTGAAAGTGTCGTCGCGTTGTCTTTATTCATTGTAAGTAACAAGTTGTAGTTTTTTGATGAGGTAGTGTGTAGGAGGAAGTTGGATAGTTTGGTTGCATTTTTCATATTTTAGACGATTTTGCATTACTGCAAGTTGGCTTTCACTATAAAGCATATTTTGTCCTCACAAGAGAACGTTGAAAAGATCTTTGTAAAAGCTACTCTTTATTACGCAGACAGTTGCATAAACGCGGAACATGATGAAGTAAGTTGTGAATTTTAACAAAAAATCTTTTTAATCTGAATAGGCATTTCACTAAGCATCTTTTTCTTTCATATTTTTGGACACGCTGAGCTAGTTCACGATTCAATCCAACAAGTATTAATTAGTTTCACAAGCCAAAATTCGCTTTTTTCCTCAAAACACTCATCTCTCTATCCACCGACTCAAATGAAAATGGAAAGATGTAAAAATGTGAACTGTCATGGGTAATTACAACGTAATATTTTAGCTATTATAATAACAATACTGTTTGTTTGCACTAAAATAAAATTATGTTTGTTAGTAAACACGCTGATTACCTATGTTTAAAAATCATTTTGTGTGATATCTGGCAATTAAAATATTATGCGCTTGAATTTTAGCTGCTAAACTTACATAATAGTCTTTCATGTTTTCAAAAATACTCTGCATTTCATTTTATGCAAAATTTGAAGTTGTGGTAAAACCTTGCAATATAATTATATAGCGATAGTAGATTTTTGTTGATAATGTGGTTTCTAAACACAAGACCTGACAGCTTTAACCCCGTTATAATGATATACTTAGCCTCGGCCGGCACCGCGCGCGCCGATGGGATAATAATGGTATGATGTATGATGATGGTAAATAGAGTAGGGACAGGGACGCACAATATAGTTCATTAATTCGTCGAATATTGATTTATGGTTCGAATTATTTGTAGGATGTGTGGAAGCTGTTGCAACGTAATTGAATAAATCGAATAAATTCTACTGTACTATTGACCTCTATATACATGGTTATAAAGCATAATATGGTTTTTGGTTTGTGCATTATCAATGTACGTAAACACATAATTATTGCCGTGTCGATTTTATTTGTCAAGTAGGGAAATGGTTGACATCTTTCCTTGACGCATGAAATAAAACAGTATAACATGAAACCTTCTACACATTTTTCAAAACCACTCATGATGCAAAAATATTTTAATGAATATTTTGCAAGTTATTGGAAAATTCAAACAATTTTCTAAAATCAACCTTTGGAGGTATAAGACCATTAAAACATGGCCAATGAAGAAAAATGTTCGCGGAATAAATATTGCCATTATTATTGTAAACAAATTACAAGAATTTTACAAGAATTGAAGTCATTGTTTGCGTAATAATAGTAATAATTTATGCATTGCTAATGGTACATTGAAACTAAAAAATAAAGACGAACTTATCCAACAGTTGAAAGCACTTCAACCAATTTGCATAATATGCATTATTTATTTTAGTAAAAGAACGTTTAAACTACGTTATATGCATGCATTATGTAATGTGTAAGGTTTTTCAAAACAATTTTTATGATTTTAGTTATGACATAAGCGTAAGCATAAATCTTTGCAGCCATATCCGGATTGAATGAAAAGTCTCCAGTTAAAAGGATGCAAACGACAAGGAACAACAAATTTTCCTATGCAGCTCCGAGACTAGGGGAACTCTTTAATACGTGTGAGTCAAGCCAATGCATGGATTCTATACTCCCTAATGTTCCAGTTGTACTTTTATAATAAGCCAATGTTTCAATTCAAATTCAACCCTAAAAAGACCAAAAGGACAACCCAACGGTATTTACTGTTGCACATGATTTGTTCTCTCTACAGTTAACTTGTCCTCTTGTATTTTTAAGAATATGTAACGAATGTAAGATTGACTTTGTATTACTCTCGCAGTAATGGAGCATCTTGAGTGCGCATTGCATGAACTCGTCAGTCTTTTTATAGCTTTATCCAGAATATTCTTTCTTCCTGGTTTGAAGATGTGCTGCTCTTGTTCGATCTGAATAACAAATCTCAAGATGCAAGTTGGGAAATAGGACATTTGACATATATATCTGCACAAGTTTATTAATTACTACTGGTTTTATTTGGTCATAGCACGTATTTTGTGTTTGTGAATCTATACAGCAATTTTATACATGGATATTTAGCTTTTGGAAATGTTTGACAATAGGACACCTTACCGATAATAGTTCTTGAACACACAGGTCAAAATGAAGTTCCCGGTACATGCTATTTTCATTTTACTCGTTATTTTACTCGTGTCAGATTGGACTACAGCCTATCATCCCGACTTTTCATGGAAAAACATGGTAAGTTATTATTGTACATTCAATGCACTACATTGCGAGATCATAACATTTGGTAAAGTTTTCAAAGAGAGTTATTGTGCACTTTATTAAATCCTGCTTTGTTGCAAATGTTTTTACGGAAAGGATTCCTTCATGACAGGGGATCTTAGGCACAGAATGATGAAGAAAATCCCGACCCGAAGGCGATATTGTGATTGCAAAGAGATAGACGCAGAAGACAATTATCCTGTGTGTGCTAGTAACGGAGCTCTCTATGAAAACGCATGTTTGTTTCAATGTGCTAAAGTTCGCTTGCCACGTAAGTAGTGCTCGTCACTAGAATTAATTTGCCAAATTTGTTCACTTGCTATTGTGAAAGAAAAAAACCCACTTACCGACAATTCTTACAGTTAGAGCTTTATTCTTGATTTTTTGTTACATATATGAATATTTTTTACTATTACATATAGAGCTAGAGGAGGTGGACATTTCAACCTGTGGTTCTGAAACATTCAAAGAATTTAAGCAGAGTGAATTTCGGCCACACTACTGATTACCACACTGTCGTACAGCACGACCGACCGACTTCAAACAATATTGCGTGCAGCATGAAGTCATCGTCATAATCGTATCGTAACAATCATGCAATAATCATAATTTTACAATTAGGCTTAAGTAATCTAAAACGTACTAATAATGTTAGACCATAGAGCAACTTTAGAACTAGAAACTTTTCTCCTTCTTATTTTCTATTTATAAACAATAGTAATTATTGTGTATGTATGCATGTATTCATTTACGACTTGCTTTGTCAAGCAGACCGTGTAGTACAACATTTTAGAAATGCAAGGCATAGCATGACAATGAACCTTAATAATTCCATTAATTCCCCTGAATTTCTAATCTTTTATACTGGCATAAGAAGGAGCCTTCTAATAAATACAAATTTTACATTGTAAGTAATGTTTAATGCGCAAATCCCTACTTGTTTAGCTGACTTTGACTTTAGCATGTCATCATAAAACCGTAGTTTTTTATATAAACACTGCATTGTATTAAGCAAAACCGAAAAATTAGTTGCAGACAACATTCTACTATAACTGTCGCCTTGAAGTACCATCAAAGTTCCACTATGGGTTTATTCCTAATTTTTATACTTTTGTTATTTCATGATTGTAACTTAGCCTAATTCGTTCAAGAAGGCTGGTTCAGTGGCTGCATCAAAACTTTGCGACGAGTCAAGGGTTTCACAATGCTCGAGCTCTCTAACTGTTCCTAACAGCCAGTACGTTTCCATTAGTCCTTTTCCCTAGCATGAATAAAAAAGAAGACAGTCATCGCATTGAAAGAAAGAAAAGTATTATAGAAATTACTTTTCAAAGAGAGAGAACAAAGTCTAGAGCGATAATGAAACATACTGCATACCTTCACTTCAATAAATCCCCGATATTCAACTTCAAAACCTCCGATGACATCAAGAGCCGATTTCATTTTACTACTTATATGTATTTTCAAGGCTAAAAATAACAAAAATCTTTGCAGCTTGACATGGGTAGAGCACGACAATTTCGTAGTATTGTAATAGTATTGTAAGTATAACTCATGTTTACTTACGCTCGCCAGTACTTTCCATGCGGCTTGCCGTGTTAACTGTGTCACCAAATAAGCAGTATCTTGGCATTTTGGTTCCTTTAAGACATGCAACATAATTGAAATTGTGAAGTATACGCTATATTAATTTCCTATATGTAATATTTACTTTTCTGCATTTATGACCATGTCGTACGTGGTCATGCGAATTTTTTTTACCTACAACACCTGCACATACGGGTCCCGTGTGTAATCCAATTCGAATCCGGAGATGTTCCGTAGGCCTATGTGGAATGCGAAATACAGATGCCTGACGCAGTAGATCAATGGCCATTGTTGAAATTTCAAAGGCATGAAGATTTCCTGCATTAATTAAATAAGCGTTTACTTTTAAAATATCTGGTTTCTAAACAGCATTGCGATAGATAAACTGGTATTATTGACCAAACCATTTGGTTTTGGTAGTCCACTAGCAACCTGTAAGTTAAAAGACATCGTTTTATATACTTTTCATTCGTAAAGTACCACAATTAATATAATTACAATTTGATACTTCCCATGTAGGCATCCCCTGTTTAAAAAAGCATTATAAAAGTACTTTTAATTCTAAAAGTAAGCCTTTCCAAAATAGGCACTATGAAAAGTTTCAGCTTACCGATTGTTTCCACCTTATACACATCGTATTGTTCGATTCTTGCATCAAAAAGTCTGTCTAAAAGAAGGATATAGAATAAAATGCTCTTCAAAATGCCATTAACAAGCTTCGAGCTTCAGAGTTTCCATTTTCGCTTACAAACTGCGTTAAGAAAAGTAACGACCTCAAGGGGTGAGCTTTCTGCAGATATTGTTGTAAATCCCACAATATCGCTAAAATAAACTGAAGCTTGATCATAGATTTGTGCTTGAACTTGTCGTTTCTGTTTCAATTCTTGAGCTACTGTAGGTGGAAGCATTTGAAACAGCAGTCGGTCAGATTTAATTTTTTCCAGCCTAAGAAGCTCAGCCTTTTGCATAAGGTGTTCCGCAAACAGTTTTATGGTTGAAGTAGCTTTGTGAACTAAAAGAATAATTATTGGCGAGACAAAAAGTACAAGCACAACGATGAAAATAGCTAAAAATGCTTCATTATTTGCATCTCTTAAATTATTGCTGACGGTTTCTCTGCAAATTCAAGTGAAAGATGTGATAGTAACTTCAATAGTATCTCTTCTCGTGATCTTTGAGATGAATAGTAATTATGTTAAAATAAAAGTGTTTTAAATTACTTAATCGTGGCACGAATCATCCGCTGCAAATTTCTTAGTTCCAACATAAAGTTACTCATGCATTCAAAATAGTATATGCTCTCAACGACATTGGAAATTTGACGTTCATTCAACAATATTTTAATCCTCCTAAACGTTGTTAACAACAGAATATAATTATAGTTTTCACCTTTATTTAAATAGCAGTAATTTTTGTCAAAATACTTTGTGAAATAATTTTAAGCCAATGTTGAATGTGCGACTGGTGCTTATTTTTAGCATGAAACTGCATTCATTCAGGCACGACATTCTAACAAAGGCTCTTTTGTAAAGCGAGAGAATGCATTTTGCTTTGTGTGCATATAAGTGAGTAAATAGTATCTGAAGAAAGGGAGAGAAACTCACAATTTGTCAAGCGCAGTGAAATTTGCAAGACTATCAAGAAGTCCTTTGAAATACTGGTTTGCAGTAGACGCCATATCAAGACTACTGTTCAAGTATTCGTATCCCAGAACATCATGCTGGATGTACTCAATGTAGTTGGGAGGTGTTAGCTCTCCTCGACCAAAGTAATTGATACCGTATACTACAGATATGCCAAAATTTTCTGCACTTCTCAACAGATTTTTATATGAAATGAGGAATCTGTTTACAAATCGTTAAAATAAAAATGGAATACAAACTTGTAAAACAATATTTTGTTTGCTAAACTTTGAATGAAAGCGCTAATTACCTCCAAACATTCGAATTATTTGCTTCTTTGATTTCATTTGTGAGAAAGTCGAGGAAAACGTGGTTTATTTCCGTATAGTACTCAATTACTTGATAAATATTTGTTGTGTTTGAACCAATCTGACTCCTTTTCAATTTGACCAACAAATATAGTATGATAGTTTAGTAATGACTAACGAACCATTAAAGGTTTGAGAAAAATGTTTTACCTGAACTCATCCAGTCTAGCCTGAAAGTGTACCTTGGATTCAAACGTTTTCCCTGCGTGCAAACCAGACTCTATTTCTGGCCAATAATCCATTTCATCTAAAACATTATCTGTTGTCGCAAAACGATCCGTTAAATTTGATCTGTAGACAAGTTTTTGTTGACAGAAAAGCTATAAGTTATTTTAAAATACATTTTATAAGCTAGTTGGTGCTAACCTAGCCGTCGTTCCGTTGAGGAATATGTAAAATGCCAATTCAGAGCGTTCCCACTGAAGATGTGAAATAAGTTTTGCAACATCTCCAGCAATTGATACTTGCAAGTCAAGCTCTTGTACATCAGTTTGATATTCAAGTACGGCCGTTAGCCCTACTATGTTTTGAGTAATTAATGCAACAATAGGGATGAACGGTAAAACAATCATTTGTACAGTTTGTATCTTTCTATTATGGTGCCTAATGGAAGATTCCGGCTGATGGGATGAGTCATCATGTATAAATTGTAAATGCACAATAGAACAAGTGCAAAAATTGAAATAATACAATGCAACTGTTAGAAATATAATTAATATTATTGTAAACTTATCTTTGGATAAATCCTCAGAGGTCAGAGAATCTCTGTGAGTCTCATCTTCCCCGTGTTCGCCAGGTTTTACACTATTTTTCGTCATGATCCCCAATTTATCCAAATTTTGCAGTGCCGTTTGTACAAAAGTGTAAAATTTTCTATTGCTTGGATTAATTTTTGTATCTATCATATTGTCTGACATTGTGAACCCAACCCTTCAAAACTATGAGCTTTTCTTTGTCACTCGTTTATTCCAAAGAAGCTCCTCATCTAATACTGTCGATTGTGGAATCTAGGTACCATTGGGATACCACGAAATTCGTTGAAGCCTTAATGAAAAAATGCAATGAATACGTAAACGAGATCCCGCGCCGGAAAATAGCTAGTATGTAAATGTTTATGCAAAATCGTCGTGAGTGAACCCAATAATGCTTAAATAATAATCCAATCTTTTAATGGATGGCATAATATTATCAAGTCTTTATTTGATTACATTACAAAAATAATAATAAGAGTAAGTGCAGCTTTTACAATAAAATCTTTATAAATATTAGCTACATATATTCTGTATCCCTCTAAAATCATAAATTCGCGATATCTTACTATTTCTAGAAAATGCAATACCAATAAAATCAAACCACATCAAGATATGGGCTTTTTGTTAAAATGAATACCAACTCTGCATACGAAAATTGCAGAGAAAGTAGTTTTGCATAAAAACAAACATTTATAGACCAGGTTAAGATTATATCAGGTAAATCGTCTCATTTTTATCATACATGTAGCATTTTGTGCAGGAGTCATTCCATCGTATTCCAGACTATTATATTCATTTTGTTTCTTTTAGATACTCTTCATGAAGATTAGTACTATTTTTTATGTTGCTATCTATTATAAAAGATCTTTCGGCGACAACGAGGAAACCATTTGTCTCATTGCTTTCTATAGGATTATGATGACGCATGACGCAAATATACTTTCAAAAGCTCCAAGACAAATTATTGGTATTACTAGCCAGAAGTGGTCTACAAAGATCTATCACAATAACCCTGTCATAAAAATCCCAATATGAACATCCATGAAATGCCATATTGGACAATATTACAATGTACTCAAGAACGGCAAACATAGTGTAGACTCCTACTTCACAATATGTCTCATGTCTAAAGTATGTGTAAACAAGTCCTGCACTACACACAAGTACTAATTTTGTCAAGAACTTTTTAATTTGTAGACTTTTCACTTCCATACTGGAAGAACCGTGCGTCTTAGTTCTGGATGACTGGATAAAACACTGGAATATCATGTACAGTTCCGAAGCAATAAGAAATGTTGCAAAACACGTGGCATGAAATGGAAGGTTTTGTCTTGATGTTATAACTGAGAGACCCACAAGGCCCACTATTTCCAGAACACTTAAAATCCACGCCAAATAGGCCCATTTATAATAAGATGGAGGTGCTATCGTTTCGAAGTATTTTAGATACATTGATCCATAAAGAAAACGAGGTGGAGCATGAATCACTATACATAATGTCCAGATGGTCTGCGAAATTGCAAAGTCTCCAATTGCGGCGGAGAGAGATGGAAGATAGTTTCTGATTTTCCGGTTCTCATCTTTAGTGCAGAGAACATTAACAGCTTTATCGTAGTCCATACATAGTGCCCAAACTATGGCAAAAATAAACGCTCCAAATGGAAGGGCTAGTGTGATTCGGATTGCATGTCGAAAAGGGATTCTGACAACATGCCATGGAAGACGAAGGGACCGCAGTGATGCAGTCGTCGATGTTGGCTGTGAGATGTCCTCAGAAAGTTCGTCCTTCAGATCTTCCTCTACCAGCAAACGATAGTCATAAGATGAGTTCTTGTTTCCATTCATTATAACTTTTTCAGGAGGGTTGTCTTGTAATCCGTTAATACATCATTAAAATGGCGTAATTTAAATATTTTCCACCTTACCTGTAATGGTATAAATCATTGTTATAGGTTTTAATACATCAAAATCAACGCTCCGAAAAAAGGGTAGCTCCGTTAAAAGGCAAAAAGTTTCGCATGCTTAGAAACAAACAGCATTCCCATAATTTGTGGTTGTGATATATCAAGTCAGGGTATAGTAAAAGTTTCAGGAGAAAGTACAAAGCGCATTCTTGATGACAAACTATAATGATAGCAATTTTTTATTTCTATTAATGTACAAGTTCTCATGCATAAACTGGCAAAAAAAAGTATTACGGTTTTAATGTTTCAAATAATTGTTGAATTGAATTAAAGCAAGTGAAAACCAAACTATCAACTGCACAGATATATTTAGAGTTTAAATAAAATAAGAAAATGAAATTAAGGAATGGATTGAAAACCAAGGAAAGTAGAGAGAAAGGGAACAATATACTTGTGCAAAAAGAAAGCATTAATGCAAGGGAATGGTACGTGCAAAAAAGCAAACACATGGCTATCCTATATTACTTTTTGCCAACTGCTGTAAATATGAATACATAAACTTATATTTATATTTGTATGCTGTAGCAGATACATATCACTCCCATAACCGACCGATTCGGGAGTTTATACCTGTACAATTCTGTGCTATCTTGAAAGATGCCAACATAGTTGAAACACAGGTCCATATATTATTATCCTTTGCCCACGCTTAAAATCCGACGCTTAGCGCATGCCAACGGCAATCTATGAAATTGGTTTGTGTTACTGTTTTTGGGCTTTTCTGCTTTTGTAATTTCGTATGTAACATGGAATGAAGAGAAATTCAATTCTCTTTTCAATAATATTGTAGTTTTATCTTTTCCCGTCGTCGTACACAAAATGCTACTTCATACTTTGTATTGCATAATATGGCATGGATAGACAGATCATCATAATACGTTAATACCTATGAATCTAATTTATGTTCTTACTCGTAGCTGACCCTGCATTAAAATATAAAGATATTTGCGCTGCGTAAATGGCGATGAAGGTTTAAATCTTAAACTACATACAATTACACAGAAAAACGAAGGATGGATTTGCAAAAGCTGTTACATATTACGGTGCAGCAGGGAGAAAGTCGATTGATGAGTTTGACAGTACAGTTCAGAATATATGGACAAAAAGAGAAAGCGATATAGTTAAAAGTTTAAGCGCATTCTTGTTTAACTCAGTTTATTATCATAAAGGACCAATTAAAGGCTTAAGTAATATATTATATTATCGGGTGAAATTATAATGTGCAAACAAGCATAAAAAGAATTTGAATGAGATATTTTTGACTTTCACAGGAAGCTGAAACCCTTATAAAATCGTAAAATAATGCATTATACAGTATTAGGTGTTGTACGCAAAGCATTACGAATCTTACAAATGATGGAGAATAGCTTCCGTTTCCATCATCTATTGTGAGTTTGTGAGTTGTCGATTCAGAGTCCAATGAACTGAATATGCAAAATGCAACCCAAAACCCCTAAGATCCTTTTTAATTCCAGCAACTTGTTAATCTTTCGTGTTGTTTCACTACTTTGGCAAGGACTTGGAATGGGATACTGAGCAAGGAAATGGAGTTTCAAATGGAAGTCGGGTTCTGAAACAGCAAACTTGTGAATGACTTTCTCGTACACTTTTTTTTACACTTTCCTTGTTCTTACACACTTCCTCTGACGTCGGATTTTGTAGAATACCAAAATAATACTGTCACTTCACTGTGTTGCAGGTGCAAATTAAAATACGTTCAGGTTTTCATTCTCTTTAAAAATCAGAAAGAAGACAAAACAAACAGTCATTTCTCTCAACCAGGTTTTGGTTCTCCGTCTACTAAAGTCACCAAAAGTGCGTTAGTCACACTTTATGCAATAAGTATTACCTACCGATTGAATAACGATGACTAATGCCACAACCCATTAAAACGCAACTTCTTTTCATGGCTGTGGACTGTACAAAATCATTTCCATTTATAGACGGCAACTTTGAATTTCTTCGTAATAATATTTTTGGTGATCCCATATTTTACCTTGCTCTCTTCTTCTTGGTCCACTAAAAAGAATGGAGTAGACTGATGGAATGGAATGTGAATGGAAAACATTGAGAAAGGGAGAATGCATAACATTATGCCGAGATGTAATGCTAAAAATGCCACTTAAAACACTCTCCTCTTCTGCCTACATGTACAAGACGGATTTTTTATGTGAAGGTGAGATTGGGATACTGAGACTGTTGTTGTGTGCATCTTCCTCTTCTCCCTCCCTGTCAACTTTTATTTACAGCTGAGCAGCTACTTTTTTAGCACCTTTTCGGATATTTTATGATTGATGATTGATGTGGCCCTAATTAAGCCAGTAGTGAAAAGCAGAGTAATTTTAGCTGAACAAAACGAGAAAGTAGGGGTACGGAAGTAGTTTAGTGAGTAGCAGAAAAGCTGCATGCTGAATAGTGAAAGTTACTATGCGTATTTTAGCAGCAGCACTTGATTAAGTCTGTTTCTAGCTAAAGCTGTGATTGCTACTTGGGTAAAAGCAGTTTTTCAGATGCATTCTCTTTCATTACAACTTGTTTCTGACAACGAAGCTGTTTATAACTGTTCAGGTGAGGAATTTAATAGGATAATATGGGAACTGAGTGTGAACAATGAAGAATAAAAGAGATGATTTTGGTATTTTTGTAGATAACAGAATTTGTGGCTGGTTTTCTACGTTGATTGAACAGCTTAAAGATAAGTGAGGAGCACGTGCTTTTAGCATTGTCAAATGTTAAGGGCACGGTAACAAGTAGGACTTGTTGAGGGATTGGTTAGGACTGAGATTTAGTATTGGAAATCGGGTGAAGACTAAAGAGAGTGGGGGAAAATGTCTAATGAGGAGTCTGGCTCACTTGCTACTGTTGGGGACTTTTCCTCGGAGAAAATTTTGGATCTGTTACAAAGTCGACAAAAGGCTGAGAGGGAACATGGACTACAAATTATTCAAAACCTGATTAAAATGTCGACGGAGGAGTGTCATGCTCATGATCCAGCATTAGTGGAGCGGTGTTCCAAAGCCTTGTATGATGTTCAGGAACTGATTGTCCAGAGTCTTCGTAATGCCTCACCTGAGGAATCTGCAGCGGAGGAGGATAATGGTTTGGAGGACGTGGGATGTAATGGAGAGGGTGTTTGGGGGACAAAGCATGGTTGTTTGTCAGCCTCGTTAACTATTATACTCAGAACTGCCAATTCAACTTCAGAAGAAAATCGCCAATTTTTAAGTAATTTACAGCGGCTAACATTGAGACTGATCTGTGATGAAGATGTTAGAGTGAGACTTTTAGCAGGTTAGTGGTTTTTCGATAAAAGCTGATTGATACTCATAAATATGTTTATTCTGAGGTTGATTAGACTTTAAGC
The DNA here is from genome assembly GCA_029691765.1 of Entomobrya proxima. Taxonomy (NCBI): domain Eukaryota; kingdom Metazoa; phylum Arthropoda; class Collembola; order Entomobryomorpha; family Entomobryidae; genus Entomobrya; species Entomobrya proxima. The sequence continues at coordinate 31,865,877 of CM056168.1, forward strand.
TTTCCTTTAATTCATTCTTTTAGGTGATATAATTGGAGCTCTAAGCAAGCGCTTGGGACCAGCGGTGTATGAAAATTGTAGGCAGGTCATTAAATCTATAATTGACACGGAGCTTAGATCCATTTTGTGCGGAGATCAAGAGGGTTCCAAAGCGTTCAACATGGAGACTGATCAGGATGAACCGAACTCTACAGTTCCATCCATACCTACTTTTGAAAATCATGGCAATTCGAGTAACTTCCCACCATCTTCTTTCGATAAGATAACTGTCTTTGAAGCTTCTCCTAAGGGTGTACGTTCTTCGAAACTGGAAACAGTTTTGAAGTGCCTGATTAACATCGTGAATGCACTAGGCTCTCAGTTTAAAACCTATGTGACCGAAGATTTTGTTGAGTCTATACTAAATACATCGCAACATCCCAATCGCTTTGTCAGGGAAGTTGGGTTTCTATTGTGTTCAGTTTTATTAGATGCAGGTAAAATGTTTGTATTTTTGAAGTACTCATTATCCCTCGAATGGATTTGTATAGTTTGCCAAGCTAACTTGTAGTATTAACTTTTTATTTTAGGTTGTGTAGATTACGATAAGTTTGGGATGATTTTTGCCGATAAGCTTAGCAGTGGTTTGTCAGATCTATGTAGCCAGACTCGGTTAGTTGACTTAAAATATAACAATGCTTATAAAGCAATATTGTGTACAGCTTTTGACATGCATTGTGGCAGGACCCAACCATAATATAATAATAATTTAGTTTATGTTTTCTCTCGTTAGGATTGCAGCTGCAATTGCTACCAGAAAGCACATTTTAGGTGTTCACATCTCCAAAAGAGAGCAGTTCTATGATGTTCTATTGCCAAGACTGTGTTTGTGTCGCTATTTCATGGCTGACACGAAATTCTTATTGTACTCTCAGGAATCGTGGAGACTGATTGTCAATACTGATGGACCTCAGCTAGTTGAAAAGTATATAACTAAAGTGGTAAGAACAATTTTATTTTAAAGTGTTCTGATAAACCATTTCTCAGTAAACCAAATTTCTTACTGTTCGTGTTCTCTCCTTTTCATCAACATTTTTGTGAACAGGTTAATTATTACTTGGAAGCCACTAGATCTGAGAATCATGCTGTTAGGGAAGCTGCATGTGCATGCATTGCGGAGTTGTCCAGAAAAATTAACCCTGAGGTTGTCAGACCACATATTCCGGTTTTATTGGATGCATTAAAACGATCATTCCATGATGAACGCTGGCATGTTCGAGACTGTAAGACATTTTATATTTGTTTGAATATAAAGTATTGTAATCTTACCGAATAAGACAACACTTTTTTGAAATTCTGCGTAGCTGCCTGTCTAGGATGTGGGAACTTTATAATGAACTTCCCAATGGAATGCAAACCAGAGATGGAAAATTTGTTGACGCTGTTCTATGAAAATCTTGGGTTTCCTATATCCATTGTAAGGCAAGGGGCAGCCGCTTCAATTGCAAACGCAATTCGAGCTTATGGTAATGAAATTATTCCGCTGATTGTCGAGAGAATTGTGTATGGCCTTGATGGAGTCAATAGGCAACTTCCTGACTCATGCTGTGGTCAATTATCATCGTTGACAATTAGCCCTGAAACGGTAATAATATTTTTTACTTATATCGTACATTTTTAAAGCTGGCCATTCATTCATATGTTCATTTTTCCGTTTTGTAGCGATATTCATACCCTCCAGGACCTTGGGCTCAATTTATTCCTTACGCAAGACCGTCTCAACCCTGGGAATTTGGGGATGGGTAAGTCATGATAATGAGTTACATACAAATAGTGCAAATGATCACATGCACCAAGAGCATTCTTCCATTTATTTGATGCATTTTAGGTGTTTATATTTGGTTGGAGACATCGCCCCCATTCAAGAGTGTCAATCCCATTTATCTCTGCTCATTCCCCATATAATCAAGGCTTGTCAAGTGAGATCTTACACTCAACACGTTGTTTTTCTTGAAACAATGTGTAAGATCGTACCTCCTCTTGCCAAGGGAATCGGGAAAAAACCATTCAAGGAATTCCTTGCCTTGTTTTTCGAGCCTATATTTTACAGTATTGTAAGTTGAAAGATATAATTGGGAGACAAACAGTTGTACCTAGTATGCAAATTGCCAATCTAAGCAGCTAAATGCACTTATTACAGGAGTCGGAAAACCCCCAGACTGCAGCCGCTGGAAAACTTTGTCTTCAACAACTTGCTATGATGTTTGGGCCAAACATTCTAAAATCACGAATTGACCAGTTTGATTCACGGTAAGGACTCCTAATCACATTTGCGTAACTTATGCCAAAGTAATCATGTATTCTGGATTGTCAATTATCTCTTTGTATTTCACAGGTTTGTTCATTATGTGGAGGGCTGCTAAATGATTACATACGAGTTTTCCCTTCTTTTCCTCTAAAGTAACAGTAGAGTAATTGTGGCAAGTTACCCCTTGTAGGCAGGCTTGAAAAGAAAATGCCGTAGATTAGAAACACATACTTGAATTTAGATGTGACATTGTACTCGTCGGATCGGGAATGTGCAACTGTACCGGTTAATGGTGGCTTTAAAAGTGAAAGCTTTATTTGCAATCCATGTATTTACACTAGTTTTTAGATTTACTTTGCAAGACTTAAAGCACTAGTCGTTTATTTATTAAAAATAATAGTGTCAAAATTACAGCGTAAGTACATTAAAAATCATTAAATTGTAACAAAAACGTTAACTGATTTTAAATTTATCTCAGGTTTTACACTAGACATTAAGGAATAAGTTGTTGTGCTAAACAATAGCAGCATAATGTATTAAATGTAATTTGTTTTAAAGAATGCAATCACCTGCTCCCATTCATCCGAAGAAATATTTGGGGGACATGGAATATCCTTCAGTTCCATAATTTGTTGATTATTATCTATCTTTGGTTTACGCTACAAGTATTACAAACAAATCAAAATGTTATGATTTCAAAAACCATGTTACTGTTTTGCCAATATGTGTGAGTATTATATTACATATAAATAAACTTACTGCTAGAAGTAATGCTGTTTTTATGGTTAAAAATTGTGCTGGAGTTATCGTAGTTTTCAAACAAAACTGCAACAAAAAAATCATGTCATCGTTCGTTTTAATGCACTAAAAGCGCATACATGTGGTAATAAGAAAGAAGACGTACCTGTAATTCTTTCTCGGTTAACAAATCAGAACTCGGAGCATACTCAGCAGTATATAGGTCTCCCGAAGCCCTTAGTTTTTCGTTTGGTTGGGATGAGATTTCGCTGATTGGCGGTGGTAGTTCCATTTCCTTCGGATCTTCCAGCAGACCCTGTTGCAATAAAGCACGTACCGATTCGTTTGATTCCATGTAGCTTTTTAAGCTGGAGTCTTCGCTGGAGAACAGCGGCGGTATGAGACTTTGGGCGGCAGAGGGGCTTCCGCTTACGCTTTCGTCGCTTCCTACGCTGGGCATCGATGTTATTATTTTTGGAGAGCTTGGAGGAATTCTGATTCAACCAATTAAAAATGTTAATTGAACTACCCTCACCATTTCCTTTCGTTTAAATAAGAAACAATATAATACGTAACATACGCTTGTTGTAGCTGTCGAACTAGCAGTGGAGCGACTAGACTTTCGGCCGCTACTGGTGCCTTCTTGTTGCCACTTCTACCCTAGAAAATATCAGCAAAAATAACACCAGCGAGTTAACAAATTAAATTCGAGTTTCCAGAATCCAGACAATGTGCTCCTAAAATCTTCGCACCTCATCCTGTGCTTCTGCTTCAGGTATAGTTTCCAAAGTTCGTTTTCCCTTAACGACAGCTGCGTTTGCCTTCAGTCCTTTATGGAATATTATTTGGTTTGGGAAATATTACCACTGCTGTGGCACTCTATACCCATCAAATGTGGTTAATCTTTTTGGGTTATGGGGGCGTAGCTGGCTATGGAATTGACCAAAAACGGTATTTTGGGAGGATTTCTGTTTTTCTTTGTAAATGGTACTGTATGGGTTTATTGAATCATAAAATATGGTTTCGTTACAACGTGCATGGATATTATAAGAATTATGTATATATGTAAATTAGGCTTAATTATGCTTATCTATATTCATTTGCATAAATTGGCATGAATGGCTTGTGGATAGTATAAAGGTTCATTTGCATAAATTAGCATATAGATAAGAGACTCAGTTTTGGAATACTTTAGGAAATTAGAGTTAACGCGCTATATCTCTTGTATCTCTTCCTATATTCTTTGTTTCTTTACTACTTTGCTTGCTTGCATATATTCTGTCAGCTCTCATTATCTTATCGTATCATCTCAACTTTCTTCAAGCTCGTCCTACCTTTTCTCAAGCAATAGCAGTTATCTAAGAAATGCAAATGATAGGAATTTGTGCTGTATAGATAGGGAACACGATCTGTACATATAAAAATATGATCTGTATGCAATAGAACACGATCTGTACGCAAAGGATCACGATCTGCACACAAGAGAACACGATCTGTACCCAAAACAATATGATCTATACCAACAACAACATGAGCTGTACACGAGATAACATTTTCTGTGCCCAGGATAACATGGTCTGTACACAAAACAGCATGAGCTGTATACAAGATAACATGATCTGTACTCAAAATAATATGAGCTGCACACAAAATAACATAAGCTGTACCAAAAATAACACGAGCTGTGCATTTGCATTTTATTTTTACCCGTTGCACATATTTTGTGTTTTTTGTCAGTTGGTTGCTAGGGTCGCTCTTGAAGCGTTCTTTTTGCGCCGCTCCTTCTGCATGCAGAAGTAATTCATATTAATTAAATTTTCCTGTTTTTAAAACTATGGATTTGTCGTGGTCGTCGTTGGTTGCTTTAATGCAGCGTAAGGGTGTTCGTGTGATGGGACTATCATCTGATCAATCAGCAAACGCGCGGTGCATTGAGGTAAGAGTTTTACTTTTAGGTTAAGTTTAAGCACGATAATTTACTTGTTAGTGAAATGCAATAATTGATATCTTATTTCCTTCAGATTTTCAGGCGTGAAAATATTCCCTTTGAATCCGAGTCTGAAGGTCCATGTGGTGTTGTTTCTCAGTTTCCTGTTATCGTGGTTATGCAGCATGAGTGGATAGGCGTCAGGTCAAGGCTTTTAAACTTGCAAATGTCGTTGTAAGTAGCTTACTATCTATGCTTGCTTGCTACGTCTATTTATCCCAAATTCTTTGTAATCTTCATTTGTTTCCTCAGGCTATGTTCGTCTGAAATGGTGTTGGATCTGGAGGGTATGCCTAGGACGACCGTCTTTCGTGGAATCACGTCTACTTCCTTGTACAGTTTACAATTGGCAGGTGTTTGTGTTCATGTGCTCCCAGTCACTCCTCCGTACATTCGCCATGAAACGTTATGCAATAAGGTTCTGACTGAGGTTGGGGCTAGGCTTGTTGGTGCGTCGGATGCTGTGGACGTGTGCCTTTCGATTCCGGTGATCAACCCGACGCTTGGGACGCTTGATTTGATGAGACGGTTATCCAATATCAAGGCTCTACGTTGGTTTTCGTTGCTCCAGCATCCGGACAAGAATGCTTGCTGTACTGTGGGTACTGATGATTCCAGTCAGCTAGCGTCAAATGTATCACGCACTCAATACCATTCCATGCTAGCAAGGAATGCGTTACTCCATGATCGGAATGCTAAACCATTGGAAAACCTTCCAATCTGCCTTCAAATGTTACGTGATGATAACGAGATTAGGCAAGCGTGTCTCTCCATGGGTTAGTACTTTTCATGGTGCATTTCATTTTTCATTTCCTCCATTCATTGCAAAATGTAATGCTAATCAACTTTCACTTCCTCTTTTGCGTAGGTGCAGCAGTCACCGACAGACTGGCATTTAATTTGATACTGCTCATCGATGATCATGCCACTTTTACTTATCCACTTGTTCACATCATTCGACAATTCAAGGCGCTCTGTGTCAAGCAGGACTGGGTACTCGAATGTGAAGCTAGAGGCAAGATTGTGGATGTTAGACCCTACATTGTTCATCCACTGATTCCATCACCTATGACCCGAATATCACTCCACTCTGTCAGAGTGCACTTTGGCGATACTCTCCCTTCTACGTACGAGAAAAAACTGTGCAATTCCGGGATCGTTGAAATTGATACAGCCCCGAAAGCTGACCTGCCTATCGTGACTCCACTATCTTCCGCAGCTCCACCAACTTACTACATGCGTACGCGGTTTTGCCTTATGGAATACTTGGATTCTCGTGTTCCACATGATGATGAAGACCGTGTCAAGTACTTTTATCACTTTCCCGTTCATTCAGTCACATCAGTGGAGAATTTATTTGCAGAATGCCTTTTTGTCGTTTGCCTTGACAACAAGTATGCGTCCGAGTTTTGTGTGTCCCTTGTCAAAGCAGCGGGTGGAACGTACGTGGTTACTGTTTTATAACTTTCACTATAACTATTACCTATTGAGATGGGATTAATTGTTTTGTTTACTTTTGTAATAGGATTGTGGAACCTGAGCTTGCATGGGAAACGAATGCATCATCCTATAAGCATCATTTTCTTATATGGGACGGGAGTTCTAGATGCTTTTCCTCAAAGTATTGTGGATGGATTTCGAGAGCAAAGCTGATTGATTGTGATACGTTTATTGATGCAATTCGACAAGGAATTAGACCAGCTTCCGAATCCTTTCCCTGTTCCCAACTTGATTCTGCTTGTAGACCATTGTTTGTGTCAAATACCGCAGCCATGGTTCCTGATAATATACCTCCTCCACTACTCCACAATGTGTTGCACAGCTTTTGCATTGCACTTGAGAGCCGCAGTTTTGAGCTAGTAGACAGTGTGAGTGGCATAGAGTGCCTTGTTTCCGGTGTGACAACCCGTCTACCGGCATTCACGCGAAAATTCTCACTTTTCAATAATGCGAGTAACCGTTATCTGCTTGGTGGATCATTCGGTGATTATGAACCATTGCGTTGCGCATGTAAGAATTCTGTTATCATTATAACACTGCGAACATTTCTATAATTCGTGATAATATTTAACTGAATAATATTCAATTTAATTTCAGCACTTCTTGACAAGGTGCTGAAGGAACTGGGTTTCTTGTCATTCTACCACTCGAAAACTGTCAACGCTGCTACCATTTATCAGGGATTTGTTTTGATTCAAAGTGGTAATATGCCCAAGCTTGTCCAGGTTTTCACTGTCACACGTACCTCATTTCTATTGCATAGAGCCTTACTAGGTAACAAAACCACGTACACTTCAATCTTGATATCTCAATCCTTGATGCATGTAAGTACCTATCGCATAAATATTTGTGTTTTATTGATATTCTGGTAGAATGCATGGAATGTGTTGGCGGAACGTCATATATTATGCAGTTTGCAGTACCAGTTGTCAACTTTAGTTGCACCGCAAAATGTAGTGTTGCAGTGGAAAAGTGTCTAGTTTGTTCGTCCGTCTTCAAGTCTTATTTTTCTTCGCCAAAGACTTTTGCATTTGGACCTCGACATGACATGATTGTGCGTGAGGGTGCCGTGGCCTCGAGATTCTTTCCGTCGCTTGTGCATGACTATAAAACAGATACACTTGTACTGACTACCTGGGATTTTGATGCAACTACATCAGTTAATCTCGACATGTCTACATTTACTTGGATGATGGTTTGCAAATCTATTTGTGAGACTGAGAAAATGATTATCGATAATCTAAAGTCATTGTCATGCTCTCTTTACTGCTGTGAAATGCATCCTGACGTAACACGGAACATGATCAAGAAAAAGCTAGGAGTGGTGTATGGAATGTCTGGATCCGAAAAGCTGTTGCCATCACTTTTTCCTAAATGCGAAAACTGTTCTGCGTTGCCTTATTCTGATGCGTGCCTATTATGCATAAATAACATTCCATCCGACTAGCCATTTCTATTCCATTTTTAAACTTTTACTATTACTACTATTACCAGTTATTTTCTAGTTACAGCTTTTTAGAACAATTGTTCCTATCATTCTATTATAATTCACACATGCTCTGTAATATCATTGCATTGAAAATGAACCTCGTTCTCTTCTAATAAAGTTTTCTAATATTCTTTGATTTTTAAAAACCTTTACAATTACGCTTTACAAGTTATGATTCTGTATTATCTGTACTTATTCACTGACTATAGTGAGACGCTACATTGAAAATTGGATCATTTTGTTCGTTCTCTTCAAACTCCCCAATGCCGACTACTTCTACGGTTGCATCACTAACAATGCTCTGATCTTGACCGACACTTATGTCATCAGCACTCATAGTCTCCGACCCTGACTCTGTTTCCATAAAATGTAGAATTCGACCACTGCTATCCTCTTCAATTATAAACTTGATGATTCTATCACGAATGATTTCACGGGCATTGTTCACGTGCCGTAGTTCACCCTTTTTGATTCCAAGCTCTTCAATTATTTGCAAAATTCTCTGTTCTTGTTGCCTGTCGATACAACGCCTATGTATTTTGCATCTTCGCTTTTTATCGTCGTTCTCTGGTGCTGGGCAGGGATCCTCGTGGTCCAACTCGTCCATGTCTTCATCATCAACATCATCGCATTTCTCAGCTTTTTGATCCTTCTTGTTTTCACCGATATGTTCAACGTGCTTCAAACAATATGGACTGATACAAAGCTCCCTCGAGTACTGAAATATTGAAATACTTTTATCAATATATTTGTTTTCGTTTTAAAGAATCGTAAGCAAAGCAAGCACAACCATCACCATTCAAAGCCAATTTTTAAATAGTCAGCATTTCTACCTTGCTGCTTATTGATGTAATCCAGTGATAGCGTAATCGCTTGTCATCACCAAACATCAACCGTGTGATATACTCGTGCACGTTGTGACCATCGGGAGTGCTTGGGTTTGCTTTCCGAAAATCAAACGAACCACCCATTCCATAAAGAAACACCAGTACAGCAATCCACCGGAACTCAAGGTCGATCTGGATTGTGGCATCCTCAAAGATGGATTCAGCCAGTTCCACAAATGCCAGCAGCATTAGCTTCCTAGAGGCTGAAAATACATGCAAGTGTTATTAACCTTTTGTACATGCGAGTTTTACAACCAATTTATTTTTTATATTGTAGCCTTACTTTCAGCAGATTCTGGACAGAATTCATTGACGAAATGCTTCTCGCATTGATACCCCTTCCCATTAAAACAAGTTCCAGGCTCGAAGCACACTGCAAGCAAAAGATTCGACATTTATTAGAGTACAGCTTTACTGAGCTTATATATAAATTAAAACATCACTTACAGTTATATTCGCAAATTGGAAACTTGTCGTTACTGCCGATAATGAAGATAGTGTTCCCGAACTCTGTGTATCTCGCAACAATCAGTCCGTGTCCGTGAATAACTCCCCGCTGCAGCACGTCAAGAATACTTTCTTTCACTGTATGTTCCTCTTCTTCTGATTTACCTGGATCCACCAGTCCTCCGAGCATTTCTTCGTTGACCTGCAACGGATCTGCAAATGTCAACTTGGTGTTTCGTGCGTGATCCATCCTATCAATTTCTCGTTCTAGACAAGCACAAATTGCACCTCCTCCACTTGCCCCTTGACAATTGCCTGATGACACAAAATAGCCAACAGTTAATTAAACAAAAAAACATCATTGAATACACTTGCTCGTCGCCAGCTAAACTTACCTGAAGGACATAGTGGTCCAAGCAGTTGCCCACTCTCTTCGTCAATCGCAACCAAGCTTGCCAGTTTCACGCTGACCACGCACAAAACACCTTCGAGCAGTTTCAGTTTACCGTTTGGGGATTCCTGTATTTTTTTGTACAGTGTCCAGTACGACCCATAATTGATAGCTTCTTGTTTTGCTGCTGCATACAGCATTGCGTTTCGAACGAGGGCCATGATGAACCTGATGAACCAACTGTTGATAACCTGATGAATAAACTGGTGGTGAACTGGTGGTGAAGGAGTACACTTGAACTTCCTGTGGACCCCCACAAAACAACAAGCATATAAAACAAAGAAGCCCACTGCTTGGGATTTTGAACTCTCACTACTACTGCTGCTGTCGGAAACTACTGCGAGAAATGAAAAACGAAAATGTCAATGAAAAACTGCAGGTGCAGTTGCAATCAGTTTCGTGCAGCGAACTTTTGATGGACAGAAATATTTTTTCTTCAGATTTTCTGTCTCATTCTTCAGTCCCATACTTTTATGTTTGCCGCTTTTGTTTTGCCAACGGGTTGGTGCTCCAGCAGTGCTACTGTTTGCTGTATTGTTTTTTTGCTTTTGCTCACGCCAGTCAGTCTCGCTGCCAGTTTGTGCATTGCCCAAATCCGCTGCCAATCTTAGCCTTTTCTGTTGTTGACAGTTGGTAGTTTTCAGTTTACAATTTGCTTGCAACATACTCACTCAAATCTCAAACAACTGTCGACTTTTCGCAATTACAAAAACAACAATAATTACAGCAATAATTATAACAGTAATCAACAGCAAACGTGTTCGTTTTTCAATTTTCTGGCTGTGTTTAGAGACTTGATTCAGGTAAGATTTTCTTTTGTGTTGATAATTATTTTCAGTGTTTTCAGTGTGTGTTTCCACTTATGTATGTATTTACATTTGATTGTAAATTTAGAAATGGCTACACCAGACGGGATACGTAATTTAATCTGGTCTAATCCGCTGCTAAACTCCTACTCAAAGACGATGCGAGCCTTTGAGAGAGTGGATAAGTTTGAGATAATTCTAACTTGTCCAAGTACTGGTGATGAGGTTCTGTACTATTTTGATATGCACTCTCTCGGGCTTTTTGCTCGTTTGGCTGATGGGCGTGTAATGTCGATTTGTCCACGTAAAGGTGGGTTTTTATGTCGTATGTTTTGTACAATATTTAATTATTCATACTAATTGATGATGATTTTGATGATTTTAATCGCTGAATAGGTTGTAGGCTTGCCTCTGGGGGCGGTGATTGCTGTGGTTGTCTCATGCAAGAGATAAAACAGTATGAGGCATCAATGGATCTTGTAGTGGAGCGTGGTCCAATTTTCACCTCCCCCCGGGTGGACAGTAAAAGTATGTGTGAGAGTTGCTTTACTTGTGAGAATTGACTTTTGTACTTTATACTTCCATTTTCACGTTTTTATCTAGTGATGAAGCGTGCCCTGGACGCTATCGCTTATTCCAGAGGCGTTTACGATCGCCATACGGAGGAAGGACATGACAGGTTAATTGAAAGTATCGGAGCATTCTACTTTTATGATAAAGACTTGGGAATATTGGCGTTTCGTTGCCGGTACGGCTCATCATCCCTTAAAATCTTTGCTCTCAACTTGATTGGTTCGGTCAATTCATGTGGCGTTCCAGGTATTTTTCATTTTCATAACACTTGTACACTTGTACATGGCATGACATGGCATATTTAATTTGAATCTGTAATCTGAAGGTTGTAACCAGCCCGGCTCACTAACCAACAGTCTGACCTATTTTTGTATTGATCATCTGACTTACTGCCAGAATCCCGGTGAGATTATCACTTGATTGTGTGCATAATATTTAATTGTAAAAAGATCTTTAGTTCAATGTTGATTGTGATTCGTATAGTTGGTCTCGCTGGCATGGTAAGAGTAGCGTATGCCAAGCTATTTGCGCTGATAACTGGTGCTCCTGAGGCGGATTATGTAAGTGAACAGGGGATTAATTTCCAGATCGCGAGGTGGCTGTTTGAGGCTGGCGCAACGGGGTATGTGCACCGTGGATTTCAAATGCATATAACACGAGGTTATGTTTTACGGGCCTTATCACATACTAAAGTTTATCCACAAGTAAGATTCAACTTTCATTCATGCTTGAACTTTATTCGCGATTGAACTTTGTTCATGATCCTTGTTTGAACTTTTGTTTGTATTTTAAATACAGCGGATGCACACTGCGTTTTACTGTATTTCCTGCCATGGTCTATTACGTGGTGCGCATGTCTGGTGGGAATATTATTCAGACAACTCTCCGCTTTGCAAGGGTTGTCAGGCAGTTATTGGAGAAGACGTTTTGAAAAGTAACTTCCAGGGGCTCGTTTATGGAATATATGAGTCACCAGCCGTACTATCAACTTATGTCTACAGAGCTAGTACTCGCGATCCACGCTCGCGTCAGGTAGTTCATCCACCTCAATACGATTTTCGCCCAAATCAAGGACGTGGTGGTCGAGGATTGCCACGACAGCGACGACGAAACACAAACTAGTCTCAAGTATACAAGTATCGAACACAAATTTGTTGTTGGTTCAGTTTAGTTAAAACGTAAACAGGCTCGCCGCAATGTCAGAGTTCACTTCAGAGATACAGAGGTTTTATTTCATTCATGTATTTACGTGTCATTATATTCCTGCGCTAATGTGCTTGACTTAATCATCCGTTGCTAATTGTAATAATACCTTAATGCCTTTGTAATGATACTTTTATACTATCCATTGTTGTATTCCTATCCTAATTTGAATTGTACTAAGCCTTACTATATTTCTGCAATAATATATAAAATATTTATGCTCCTGTATTCTCACAGTTAATTTGTCAGACTCTCTAAAATCTATCTATGATACTAAAGGCTATCTGTCACTTTGCTTTATGCATCCGCAACATCCAAAAGTCATATCTGCAACCTCCGCCATTTAAATCCCCATGTTCCTCTTCTGATGGCTGGTACATGTAGGGCAGTACGGGTCAAAACTACCATATTCTTTGAAGCAATCTATCAATCAAAGTTTTACTATTAGCTTTTTTGTATCAATGCTGCTGTCATAGTATTTCATCGTTTAAATTGTTTTATACTTACAGGCGCCTCTGCACACTGTCCGACCGTCTGGGTTCATTTTCAGTAATCCATCCCTCATAAATATCCTGATATCACGATACCCATTCAACCGAATAATAATAGTTTTTGTTTCCATCAGTTCGAGAAACGCGTCCCAATTTGCATTTGTCATCTCTTCGGCTATTATACCGTTTTTCATCATGAAGAATGCAACTGCCCGCATGGTAATTGCTGACCTGCCTGTAATGTGCAAATTCTGTGTAATCAAAATGAACATTTATTATGTTAATCATCTTTGTCGTTTCCCGTACCTGCATACCGGATGTTACAGTGGTCCTCACACACCGCTGAGTACAGACTGTAATGCCTTGCGTAACCGAAACAATTATGTTCTGCGCACACGTTATACTTTTCATGACCGTCTATCCAGATGTAAGAATTGAGCGACAGCGGACAACAACCAACAGAACCAGTCATCACTGGCTGCTCAGCTGTCATAAAACGCTTGGGAGCAAGGGCTAGTTTTGCGTAGCTTACAGCAATCGACCAGTTAAACGACCTCAGCTTAGGATTGTTCAGATTTCGGGTCAACTCTGTGTCATTCTTTGGGATTTGCAGTGTCAACCGAATCAGCTTTTCGAACCCTATTTCAAAATATTTTACATATGGTTAAAGGTTTGTTTGTGAATGCTCAGATTTGTTTGTGCTGAGCAGCGTGTTTGTATTTTGATGTTTGAACTTACAGGTTTTGGTGTGCTGGTCATCTGCTGGTAGCTTTTGTATTGGTTTCGGAGCAGTTGGTTCCTTGTCAATCCTTTTGGTTTTTCGCCCACTGTTACCAGCTAAAACTGCAGCGGATATGAATACAATGCAGCAAACTGCGGCAACGCTAATGAGCCAGCTAAGTAGGCTGAGATCTCCGTTTTCGCCTGACATGTCTGCCTTTATCCCGGAGCCCTCCACCTCACGTGTAAGTAAATTTGCTACCTTTAAACTAACTATCCTACACTTTTAACTTGGCTATTACTAAATTCTTGTAACTACCTATCTATAACTTTTAGCTTTCAATGAGGTAAAGTGTTACTATCCCAAAATCTCCTGAGTTGTTACTATCCTGTTTCTCCTGTACTGCTCAGTTTAACTTTTCTTAACAAAATTCATAGATAAAAACCCCCTTCTTCAACTCTTCACATTCCTGCATTTCAAACCTCTTGTGCTTCTGTACAATCTCATTAATCTCATTATTCAACTTATGCAAATTTTAGGCAGCCCACTTGCGGGAGATAACAAGGAAGAGTCTGGATGCACTGAACGCTACACGATCCCATTATCAATTTATGGTTAATCTTGTTGGTGCGTATAATCATTTTTGTGTCAAGACGGTAGATTTTAATTGGCAGGTTACTGAGAGTGACGCAAAGTGCAAGGCAGTGTATCTACATTACGCCTATCAACTCGGGGGGCTTGTCATTCTTGATTACGATGCAATGTCGTATACAACATTTTGTTGGGTCAAGGATTGTGAGGGCTTTGGAAACTCTACACCCTGGCTTTGTTGTACGTCTCACATTCCCCATGTGGAGGATCGGTCAAAGTCCCAACTTCCGCTGGTTCTCAAGTTGAATCCGTTGCCTTCATTTGATGACATTGCAACAAGTCACATCAAAACGATTCCTTCCACTGGTGTTGGTGAGTCTATTACAGTTTATGATGATTGATAGATTGTAATGATAATACGAATCATCATGATCATACGGATGGTTTTGTGTATATTTTCGTAAATTTTCTTCAAGGTGCCCCTCTGACCGCACAGGAGATTGACAAACTCTTTGTGTCTCTCTTTAAATATGCATGCGACTTTGTCCATCGGTTTGACTACGAGGAATTTAATTATTGGACTGAAAAATTCGCCAACATTACAAGAGGCTATCTGTTGACTCGTAATGGTGTTGCTGCTCTGGGGTATCATGTTACCTATTCCGTCTTCCACCAGCTATTTCTTCTCAAGCTAGGAAGTTCGACTGAATGGTTCGCAAAATGTGGACACTTGGGTTTGTGAATTATTCATCAAGTTGCTAATCACCTATCCATGATCATCATCATGATTATATATGTAATTATATATAAAACGAATTATCTATTCTAGATTGCTTCGCTCTCGTATCCGACCTGAGTGGATTCTGCATTCGGCACTCTCGTATCTCTACGGATAAACCTTATGTTTCTGTCTTGCTAAAACTTGCTGAGATTAAAAATCCACTGCAGTTGGACAAAGCAGCTTTTGAAAGGATCAAAGATAAACTTCGCATGTTTGAACTTAAAAGACGTCGAGATACAATCAATCAGCCGGTTGACCTATGCAGGCATATGAAACTTGATGAACTTGATAGGATAAGGGTGAAAACCATGGGTAGGAACAGGTGGCTATATGTTTGCGAAAATCATGGTAATTTAGAGTGTCTCAGAATCTATGCTAACCATAATCACGTTCTAATTTACACATAATGATATATGGCTATTCTGTTTTTCCTTAGTTTCACGGTGCATTGCTGCATCTGAAAAACCAGATTGCAGTGCGTGCGGATCAGTTTATCTCTATAGACCTTACGTGCTTGTCAGTGGATTTACAGTTTCCGTGAATTGTGGATCGCATAATGTTTGTATTGATAGTGGGGCCATTTCAACCGAAAGAACCATTCGTATTAGCGATGAATATAAACTTGTGGATGAAGCTTTTGAACTGTTAGCCTATGATGAAGCCTCCTCTTACATATCAGCCAGTCTATTCTTTGCCCGACTGGAAGCGGACTATGTTGGGGGCTCACTCAAGGTCGTAAACAAGAAATCTCAGATCGGATCATGCTTTTGGGGCTACTTTAGACGCTTCTTGACAAAGGCTGGGATCGAGTTGAAGATTGTCAATATATTTACCCCCATGTACGAACCTGTTGGAGAGCCTTTGTTCTTTTTGCGTGAGCAAAATGATATTGAACGCGGTCACGTGACCATCTACAAAGGCTTTGTGGACAGCGGCAACAATTATATTGGCCTCTATCAGGTTAATACACACGTAGATTATGGAGGTGACAAGAAGCGTACAGTAAATATGAAGACTCGTGTTCCTATTGCTGCAGTGCATGCAAATCTAGCGACAGATCCTACGAATTATAAGCTCGTTAGTAATGACCCGGACAAGATTCAACATTTGACTGTTGGTGTTGAAAATAAAGCTTGCCGAGCTTTTAGAGGCCTTACTGTGGAGACAGCGTCAATTCTAGCCGAACGATTTGTTCAAGAAGAAATGGCAGAGCCTGCTGACAACAAAAATTGTTACGTGTGCCTTGGAAATTTGCCGGCTTATCAGTTTGTCGACATGGTTCGAGAAGCGATTTTTTCGCTAACAGGTTCCACGTTTGAGCTAACATTCCCCGATGATTACAAGCCATTGTTTTTCATGCGTACCACCTAACTACAACATTACTACTTTACTTGTTCATTATCACTTGTTCATTTACTTTGTTTTTGGATTAAATAAAACATATCTGTGCATTTTTAACCTGCTACTCTGTAATATACTCGTTATTTCAGTATTTTCATCATGAAACTGCCAGAAATATTAATCACTGTGATCATTGAAGTGCTAGTAATAGTAAAAGTTTGCTAATATGTATATTATATTCCATCCGTTGCCATAATTAGATTTAAAAAATTAGAAATTGCTATACTACATACACTCATTATAATGACAGTAATTAATTATGCAGTATAGTTTCCTGTCTACCTAACTTTTACTTTATACTCTACTTTAGACACTGGGGCATCGCGAGACAAGCTGGATAATATGCAGTCTATTAATGCGGAGTAACAAAACAAATTTTTTAGTATAATATATTGTTTTTCTTGGTTTAAAATTACCTACCTTTTAGTTGTTTCATCTTTGCACGTTTCATTCTTCCATAAAATAAATTATGTCACTTTTTTCAATTCCCATTACACACCACTTTCAACTTTTATTTACTTTTGAATAAAACAAAACATTGAACAGTGCAGTTAATTTAGAATTTAGAGAAAAGCTTACGCTTTTAGAATTATATTTGTTATAATTTTTAAAAGTTTTATACATTTATAGTTACATTTATTTATAAATTTGAAAACTTTGATAATAGTTGTTCTTCAGTAGATAGGTTTTCTTGTTGATGCTGCCTCTCCGCATGGCGGAGAGGCACTATGCAATAGCAGTACAGAGCACTCATAGCTACGCGAGTATTTTGAAAATTCCGATACTTTCTTAAATGTACCTTCTAAGATGTACCTTGTAGGATTCTTTCCTATTTCGTTTTCTTCTAAAATGATCACGTTTTGTAAATAGCTTGGTCAGTCTACCTTCTGCCACCCGAAAGGGTGGCAGAGGGTTTGGTTCTCTGCCAGAGAGTCGCTGGTGAAGTTTTCGTTGTACATACAAGTAAAAGCAGTCTAAAAAGTCGATTGTTCGTGCATAATATATTTCGTGTCAGTGCACCAGACTGGCGACACTCTGAGACGTTTTGGGTCGTAAATCAACAACACTTTTGTAAGTAACCTTCTTCTGTACTGTTTTTTACTTCTATCGATTCTCAGAACACATCCTAATCATTTCCTTTCCCACCAAACCTTTTACTGCACAACTTCAATCTTTTTAGATTTTTCAACTGATACGCAACAACTACTACCTTCTTGAGTCTATTTGAGCAACCATAAACATACTACATGCAGACAACATTTTTTCCAATTTTCCAAACTGTCTGCATTCCGAATGTTAACGCATACACGGCTTTGCATTTCTATTTAATGATCAAATACAGCATATAATACGGTAGAACAGTATAGCATTTCTATTACAGAGATAAGGTTTATTACAGTTCTGTAATCAGTATTTAATACATTGGATATTATTATGTAGTTTGGTCTGAAATGGTTTGAACTAGTAATCATAGATCATATAAGATGAGGTAAACCTGAAAGAACAGACTTGTACAAACTCTTAACTTTACGATTCAGAAAACAATTTCATCAAGTTTATAGAGTATTTTTTGAGGGTCTTTCTTCTGAGCGGTGACTTTACAGGTTCCAAAAAAAATCATCATCATCTTCATCGTTTTCCTGGAACCTGAGAAAAGAAAGGGTACATTGTTACAATATTGGTCAGAACATAGAGTAGAAACATTTGAGTAGAAACTATCCGTTGCTTACGTTTCATCAACTGCAAGCTCCATAGTCTCTTCTTTGTTAATGGAATCGTCCATGTCGTCATCTTTCATGAGGAATTCATCCTCACCATTTGCGGTTGAAGCGTCGTCTTCTTTATCGTCAGCTTTCCCTTTCTTATGACCAACTTCCTTCTTGCCATCCTTTCCCTTTGGATCATCTTCTTTGTTGCCAGTCGCCGGTAGCTCTTCATTCCTGTAAAGTAAAATCCCCTCTTGTTCTGTCAAATTCATCCCAATCATGCACAAAGTTTATTGTGCGTGATAAATTGTAATAATTTCCTTACGTTGTCTCCTTTTTCTCGACGCTACCACGCGATGATATGTCTTTGAACAAGATATCCTCCTCATCATCAAATCCGTCATCAATGAGCTTTGCCTTTTTCTGCTGATCTTGTGCGGCCGGCTCCCTGTTAAATTATAGTATAAATAAATATAAAATTAAAGAGTAAAAAGTATCAAACTAATAGTCTAGTACTACTAATATTAATTAACTGCTCGTAATTCTTGCTTACGTCATCAAGTCTTCAACTGCTTGGCTTAATCCAGTTCTTTGGTCCGACTTTCTCTTTGTTGCTGGCCTGAAAGTGAAAATTGTTGTACAGCTTGACATTATGTTTATTGCTAATTTATTGCTATTTATGTTTGCACTTACGATCCGCTGCTTGGAGGTACGTCCTTTTGCTTGGTCAAGCTTTTAGGATTGGCTTTCTTTGTAGTTTGCCTTGTCAGCCTGCTGGCTTTGGGCGCTTTACCTGGAGCCGGCTTGGCAGTAGTTGGTGCAGTAGAAGTAGCAGCAGTGGAAAGAGTGTTCCCCTTGGTTTCATCTGGCTGCTTCTTCTTAGATTTCCCTTTGACAGGTTGGGGACGAGGAGTGATTACCGGTGGAATCTTTGGTGCTGGAATTCCCACAAAGTCGTCATCGTCATCTGAACTGGAATCATACGCCTTCTTTCCGCGTCTCGCCTTCTTCTCTGCAACAGCAGTTTTAGTGCTTTCTATAAGCGCTGTTTGCAGTGCCAATTCATCGCTAGAAATAATAGGGAATCATTAGTTTCATTCTCAGTAACGTGACATCAAAGTTTCAAGTATGCTTACATTCGCTTTTGCTCGTCCACATTTGCATGCATTTCCGGAAGTTCTTCGTCATCATCCAAATCTACATACACTATTGACGTACTGGGACCAGGTTCAGCCGGCTTTTGTGCAGTTTTCTTTGCTGCTAGCTTGCTTGCTGCTGCTGCGCTAGTTCCAGGCTTTGCAGGTGCGGGGTTAGGTATCTTTGATGAGCTCGCAATAGTTCCAGGCTTTGAAGATGCAGGGTTAGGTATCTTTGATGAGCTCGCAATAGTTCCAGGCTTTGAAGGTGCATGGTTATTTTGCTTCGCTGAAGTGCTAGTTCCTGCTCCTAGTGGTTTGGAAGACTGATTGTTAGTTAGTTGCGCCTGTCTAAACTTGACAACCGGTTCCTTTTTGGCAGGAATTGCAGGCTTTGTTGCTGGCTTTTGTGGGATCTTGAAACTGGCGTCTGGTGTGGGCATCGTATTTGTCTCTTGCTTTGGGTTACATTCAGTGCACCAAACATTTCCGTACACTGCCCGTCCGTCACAAGCTGTGTGAATTATATGATAATTAGAAAAATTAGCTGACAACTAAAGACTGCCAACATTCATTATGTAAGTCGCTGCTCAAAGTGCTCGCTATTCTACACATTATTTTTCATTTCTGCACAACTTACACACGCACAGCCACACTTGGAATCCGCTTCCATCCTGAGTGGCGGTTAAGGTTCCATTAACCATGCTGAATTCAAGGTCAGTTCCCAGTGGTCGGAAGCTGGCAATTTCGCCCATAATGACACGATTAATTTCCGTCATGTTCGCCTTTGCCAGCCGCTGAGCACGCTCCAGAAGCTTTGCTATACAAATCAATAAAAAATAAACATGATGAGCTAGAATTAGCATTAAACTCTAAACAAGACTCATTAATAACAAATTCATTCATTACACAAGTAGTTCTTTACCTCGCTGTAAGTGCAAAGCACTACTAAATAGATTCAAGAATGGGCTCATCCATTCATAGTTATCCTTGTCTCTTCCTGCCATCACGCCGTTAGCCCAACTGCACTAAAAATAAATGCCTACTAACACTTCACAGATTTTGTCTTGGAACAATCAACTGTTGGTTTCTAATAATTAGTTTGTTATTATTTAACTAGTTTACTAACTGTTCAAATAGTTTAGAAGATGTTCAACTAGTTTACTAAATGATCAACTATCTTAGAAAATGTTAACTGCTTTCTGCTTTAGACCTAGCTGAAGAATTTTCCTCGCATGAGCAAGTTGACAGTGCAGCGGAGAAAAAAGGCGAGGAAATGAACGTGTGCTTGTAGTTTTTTGCATGTATTCTGATGCTGCTCTGTACTTGTGCTGTTATTGTGCTGATGGTATTCCAAATGCATTCCCTTTGTCTGCTGTGCTCGAGTTCGTCTTGTGTATGCTTTTGGGGAAAAATGAGATAGAGATATGCATAAGAAAATATACTGATGCGATAAGAAAAGTGCATGGCTAATAGAAGCGGTTATCATTAATAGCGTGTTAATTTTACTACAACAAATTTATACGAATTTTGTTAATCAGATAATATTAGTGGAAAATATTAAGTAAAGCAAATAGTACAAAACGTCAATATTGTTACGAAAAACTGATAGTTCATTACAAAGCAAGGTTAGGTTTAAAATATGTACATCATCGAATGTTACTACCATTGCTCACTATTATACACAAAGTCTCTATCGACGAAGCTGTAGTTGCTGGAAGCTCAGTTGCTGAAGTCATCATCCTGTTCAGCAAAGTCGTCGTCGCTATCGTCCTGGTCGTCCGTTGCCTTGCTAGATGTTGTTGGATGGTCCGTGTCCTCCTTTTCTTCGCGTAGAGCGCCCATAAAGTACTCCAGTACACTCCTGTAAGAAAGAAAAAAAATCCAAAGTTGCGAGCATTGTTATTCATGATGTATTCGTTTTGGGGTAATATGATATGTTATGATGATGATGACGATAATACGTACTTAATTTGTTCAACAGATTCTTGGAGTCCTGCCATCATCTCCTTGTTAGCCTCAATGTCCTGTTCTAGACGGCAGAGGTAGTTTTCCTGAGCACGGTTATAGCGGATGTAAAGGGTACGGGTTGTAAGTGTTGCTGGCAAAACAACTTTTGGTTTGGTCGCCCTTCTTGTCGTGGTGGCTGGGGTAGTTGGGCCTGTGCTCTGCTTGCGCCTTGGAGGAGTACGAGATGCGGCAGCCTTCGGCTTTTTTGCTGTCTTTGGGGTGGTGACACGGCGTTTCCGCTTGTTAGTATCCTCAGGTTCTACTGGCTCGACCTAGTGAACAAGAAAAGTAAATATTGGTAAATGCACAATATGAACACGCACAAAGTTGTATCAAAAGCATATATTAATCCAACTATAACATATTATCTCAGAATATCTTTATTTCTTACCTGATCTTGGGCTTCTGTAGAATCATAGCTTGTTCTTCGAGGTAAGCCATCATTCCTTTGAGAAGAGGTTCCGATTAGTGACATCACGGATGGGTGGTTTTTAATGACATCTGCCACCTCCCTTGCAGTTTGCGTGTCCATCTTTTCCCTGGGTGGTGGTAATGATGATGACATGATAGACGACACAGATCCTCTACTCCCATGTTCAGTGTCCCGCTGGGGTAACTTGCGACCTCGTCCACGACCTGAAGTAACGCGACGATCCATCTTGCACAGAGTTGTAATGGTGCAACGGATAAGGCTATGTGCTCGGGGTAATGCGAAACGATTTTTATGGAACAGCTTCTTACTACTCTTACAACTTTTACTGAAACTCTTTACTGATTACAAGTTATAACTGAGACCTAGCTACGTCGATTGTAGAGGAGGAACTAAAAGGTCTTTAAAAGTGCATTTTTCTTTTTATATGCACGCAAAAGCGTCATTGCTCTTACTGATAATATACATATATGCATGTAACAACTCTGTGTTCAGCTCAGTCATATTCAGTTCGTTAGATTGTAAGCATCATGACAACTCTGGGGGTTGATGCACTTTTGGTGAGTTTAAAATACCATCTTGTCTTCTTCATTGACCTATACCTATAGAGTCCAATTAGACAATGCGTGTAGTAGTTAACTGTTTGGATTTTGTGTGCTACTTTAGGGTCCACGTTTTACCTGCATCCAAACAATAGATCACTTGAAACGCTGTGGCTTTCATACTGTGTCTTCTGTGGCGTATTGCCCAAAAAATGAACTCTTGCGGATAACCAGGCTTGGTGAATCAATAGTTGATAGTTTGTTGGTAATTTGCATACTGCGTTTGCTGAGTACAACCTATTTGTTTTTGAGTGTGCAAATTCATACGATTTATTCTCGTTTAGCGTGAAGCGTCTAGGAAGGTTTTCATCGGAATATCCAGTGCTAGTCAGCACTACCTACTAGGACCTTGCTCATTTAAACTCCGTAGCGGTTGTAATTCCATTGACGACGTTTTAAATGGTGGCCTACATCCTTGTAGTTTAACGGAAATTTACGGAGAGAGTGGATCATGTAAAACGCAATTGTGCTTCTCATATGCAGTAATGTGTGCAGTAAGTGCTTTCATTTTCATCGTTAATGCTACTTTTATGTTTTAATTGTAGTCTCGTAGTATGACCATTGTAATATTTTCAGCTTCCACCGCACCTACTTGGCCTTGGAACTCGAGTTTTTTTTATTGATTGTGAGCAGAGCTTTAGGTCGGAACGCATAATTGATATTTCCAAGAGATTCAATTTTAATGGTCATGAACTCTTGTCTAAAATATCCTATGCAAAGGCATATAATATCGACCATCTTTTCGCTCTTCTCACTGAAGCGTCTCGATTGATGCTAGAAGACAGGTGACTATATCTTTTTATTACGGAATAATATGACAAATATTTAATAGGTATATACATGCTGTTGTCTATTTCGTATTTAGATATGGTCTCTTAATATTGGACGGCATGATGACATTGTATCGTTCATCGTTCCAGTATTCAGAGCTACAGTCACGACAGCATAGCATTTCTTTACTTCTCCGGCGGCTCAAGGAATTATCTGAGCAGGTATTATAATTCAATGATGTTTCATGTGCATAATGAAAGCATTACTACTTGAAACTATTTGTAATTAGCATGGGATATCTGCAATTTATACCAATCAAGTTTCGTGTCAACCATTTACTGGTGCTTTGGTACCGGCTACTGGATTAATGCCAACATTCATCCCCGATGAGACGTATGATTTCTTGGTATCGATCTTCTATCTTTCCTTCCAAAAAGTCATTATGCAAATTTGATGTAATCTCTTGTTTCAGCATAATGCTAACTCGACTTGCTGGTACACTCAGGCAGTTTGATCTACAGAAATCTCGCCAACTCCAAACTCGCTCTTGCTTTTTCCGTATTACTACTGGTGGTGTTGTTGATGCCTAAAGCAGAGGTTCGACAAGACATTGTGCATTGTGCAGTGCGTCTCGAGTATAGCAAAGCACGTACTTGTGCACACCTCCGTTGCCGCACGCACGGATTTTTTCTTCTTTTTTTCTGCGAGAGCGAGCACTTTTGTCTTTGTGTTTGTGTTGTTGACTATTTGACTGCTGTGTTCTTGATAGTAGTACCTCTGACTCTTTTTTGATCAGTTGTGGGATATTATTTAACGGATTTTACTGATTGATTCAGTTGTTACGTAACGGTGAACTGAAATTTTTGCTACTAAAATTTGCTGTTTAAAAATGGGATCCTTTACACAAAGCTTGGGAAACCAAAACCTTAAAACGTTACTGACTCTTGATGGGTTAGTTATGGAGCTACGAGGTTCCTCAGTTAAAGTTGTTCTTGCCGGTTCGCGTGATTCTGGCAATATAAAACAAGTGAGTGTAACCTTTTGTTATTCATGTATTGTTGAAGGTGTGGTATTGTTCCTAACTTTAGTTATCTTAGTGGCTATCCTATTGCAATTAACTGTACATTGTTTGTTGCATTTATAGACGCTGAGCTTTCGAGGGGTGAATGCAGAGTTGCTGGTCAAAGGTAAACTACCGGAGGATCTTACCAAGACGATTTTGATTGTGGACAAGGATGCCTGGGACAAATATGAGAATGAGCGTGTCAAGTAAGTAAACTGTAAACTCATACTGCCTATTCTACATTCTTTAATTACTACTTCCTTGTACATTGCAGTACCTTGGCTAATTGCATTCAAAATTCCTAAATTCCTTACTAAATTCTATCTTTATAGGATGTATCCGATCAATTTGATCCGTACAATTTTCAAAGATGGGTCATCAACAGAGTGGAACAATCGTTACATTGAAGATAACAAGTTCAGTGGCCGGAGCGTCTATGTTTACGGGAAAGAGTCTAGTGCTGCTTCTATGGACGCGTGCATTCAGCGTATCTCCAGTTTCAACGGAGTTTATTCCCCGTACTTCAATGCGGGAATACAGTTTGTCATCTTAATGACACTTCCAATCACGGACCACAAGTTCCTCCGAGATTTGCTTGAGTCTCGTCCAGGTTCTTTGACTTTGCTTGGACCGAACTGGGACATTGATTTGAACAAGTTGACAAAGAACGTCCCCCTATCTCCATATGTTCACTTCAGAGCAAATCCGTTGTTGGGAGTTGCTGTGTACGCAGGCAGCCCGATGCAACAAACTTTGATTGACAAGATAGAACGACTAGGTATTTCCTAAATAACTTTTATGACTTTTTAAACCTGACTACCTAATAGGTAATAAAATGAATGATTTATTTGCATATTTAGGAGGAATGCCTGTTGATACTGTGAACAGTTCGACTGTCGTTATGGCTGGGCCATCTTACTCCGTTGAAGAAGTGTTGTTATTCAGGAAATGTGACCCATACATTTTACAAGAGCAATGGTTTGAAGGCGCTGGCAACAGCGAAGATTTTCATCAAATCACAGCATCTAAATTGGAGTTTATCCCACTTCCACCTCCAGCTTTTGATAGCAATCTGGCCGACTATCGCGTGCTTGTAAATTACAAGGGCAACGTAAAGGGGGTTAACAGCCGTCTCGGATCACTCAATGCCGTTGTTTTGAAGGATGGTGAACCAAATGCTGATATGATCATTACAAACCTGCTCAAGAGTGATACTGATACCATTCAGTCCAACGAATATACTCTTATCTTTCTGGTATGTGCATCACACTTAATTACCTAATAGCTTATCGTCTTCAAGTTCCATTTTTATGCACCTATGAATATTCTTTTTATGAATACAGAAAGCTATGCAAAACTGCACCCCGGAGAATCAACAAAAGTACGCTCGGTTTTTCAAACCAATCAATGCAACGGATGCCTCTAGAGAGTCGTTCAAAGGAAATTATATCTTACTCACAGATCCAGTCGACAGCATCCTGCCCGCAATTGCCTATCAACTCATCTCTGAATGTGGTGGTAAAATGTAATATTCAGTCTATTTTGAAATGTTTTATTTTGATCGTTTTAGATGTTATTATAATGGTATTTTTTCTTTATTTTCTTTGCAACAGATTTCCTTCACTTGAACGTGCAATTGCCAGTAATGTTCAGAGCATTAGGATCCTAACATGTGACCCAACCGGAATTCCAGCATCATTTACTGAGCTCGAAAGTCTCCGGAATATTGAGTTTACTCTAAGTGCACTCGAGGGTGTTTTGGAGTTTGATGGAATACGCAAACTAACGCTTGCCACCATTCCGTTTGAGCTACCGGCAAAGAGGACGCCACATTCTGCGATAAAAACTTCCCCTTGCCCAGAGGCGACACCCGATGCACCACCACCGCAAAAGAGGCAACGGATTTGCAATTCAGAAACTGTGGGTCCTCGGATTTTGACATCAAGACATTCCATCTTGAAGTCAATGCTAGACGTTCTCCGCAAGATTATGCGTGATTCACAAATGAGTGAGGATTCTCAGAACTTATTTAACGCCAGTATGATCAATATAAAAGGGATGTTCCCTGAAGTTGGAAAGTATTTTGTGAACGATTATTCGTTCGAGTTGATTTCGCCAATACCAATTCTTACTGGTACATTTCCAACTAAATCTGTCAACCTCTCAACTGCTGAAGTCGATCCGCATTTTAATTACGTCAAAGCACTGGAATGTAAGCTCTTGATAACCAACTACTATAATATTATAATTTATTTTTGTATCATGCCTAATAATTTACTGTTTCATTTAGCTGGAATATGTACTTTCTTTGAAACAATCGGCATCCCATTTGCGATTGTGAATGAAGGTCAGCTTCACGACCTAGATTACTATGTTGCTGGGGGCTCAGGGAGTGATACTGACTTTGTGCTTGCAGCGATGTTGCACACTTCTGGTTCATTTTATGGAAAAACTAGGATTGAATTCTCTTCAGAGCTTATTGGTAATTTACTGTGAAATTATTCAGTTAAACTTTTCTGTGAAAATGTGTGTGCCATGTATGATAATTTCTTAACCGCCACTTTTTTCTTAACCATTATAGATGTTATTGGACAGTGTCCCCTACCAACTGCTTTGTCAACACCCGCCATCACCGTTTCCTGTGGCGATCAAGAAACTGCCAATTGCCTTTGTGCTGAGGAGGCAACTCCTTTTATGAACGAATATTTGGTATGGAAGCGCCACGATAAGTTTGCAGAAAACGTAAGCAACAATCTATTAGTACACTCGGATTCTTTTGATATCACGAATCAAGTTAGTTTTGATATACTGACTAATGTTACTTTAATTATGATTTTAGCGGGGCGTATTGCAAATTACGCTTGCTGGCTCAAAAATCGTTTACAAAATTGGATCAACTGGTGAAACGAAAGAGCAGCCGATTGAATTGGACGCACAGCCAGTTGGTGACAGAGAAATTGTACATGAATTACTCTCAAAGTACGCAACTTTAATCGCTTCACATAACAAAATTATGCTTTGGTGCGAGACTTGCTCTGACCGGATTCTACAGCAACGCAGAAATGTCAGGCGTGCTAGGCTATACCAACATGAAACAATTAAAATGACAAACTGCTCCGGCGAGGCTTGTGACGAGAAGGCTATGTACATTGTGATTGATAACTAACATTTCTGTATTGTTACCCACTGTTTCTCCTCTTCCCAATTATTGTCAATATCAATGTCAATGTGTTACGTTGTCATGATGAAACATATTTGAACCTACCTATATACTTTTTAAAATCTGCCATATTCGGAATATTAGCTATACCTATTAGTTGTAAGGTTTTTCAGTAACTCTTGTCTAGCTGAAATGTTCAGTGTTCTACTTCAACTTGTTTACTTGTTACTGTCTACTTAAATTAGATCCATCTAATTCTTTCTAGCTTTTGTATTAATTTATAAAAACTGTAGAAACTGTAAGTAAACTCGTTTCCAGAATAAATGCTTAAACTTGTAACGCCTGATATTTTGAAAGATAACCTTTGTGACATCCAAATAGCCAAACATTTTACTACTAGTACGGGTAATGAGCAGGGAATGGGGCAAGTTGAACCAAGATGCTGTGGGTGTGCTATAAAACGAGAACGTATTTTTATACGGACAATTGTGATGAGTTTCAATTATCGCTTACCTTTTACGATGTACTGTGATTGGATGTACGATAACTGTTGGTAGTTACTAATACCACGTTTTATTTTGTGTAACTTTTTTAGTACAGACACTGATAGCAGTCACAATTGTCGAGCAGACAGAAATTGAGTTCTATCACTTTAATACGTGAGCCAAGTGGTAGTAGCGGGAGCACAGTGCTCCGCCGCTACCACTTTTCGACTGGATAATAGATCTGAATAGACGGTTGAATTAAAAGTATTTGTGTTCACATTTTTCTCTATACTAAAGTAATGGCAGATGTTTTAGAATAGCAGATGCAAGCGTTTTGTTCATTTTTATGTGTGAGTGTATATTTCTTTTGACTTATGAATCCAACAACTCGTTTTATTGCCTAGGTGTAAAATTCCACAATCCTGAATACAATACAGTTGGGATCTGAGAATTTTTTCCTTTGTAAAGAACACAATCAAGCACACATTCTTTTCTACTCCATTGAAAGTCATTTTGGTACATGCTACACCCTTCTGGAATAAAAGTTAAGACATATTTTCCTGAAATACACGGGCTGGCAACTTTGTGCATCGTTTTAAAATAATATTATTGACTAGCAGACAACATGACTAATATTCAAACGCACAAAACCGACAAAAAGTTTGAATTTACAATAATGCTCTAGAATCGTCTTTACAATGCTAATTTGCTATTAATGTAAAATAAAGTTCATTACTGAATAATTCCTACTTGCACATGCAATGAGGTTGATTTTAGAACGTCTTGTTCTTAAATATTCGTGTTTAGTTACAGTTCATCATCAGTTTTAAAGCTGAATATATGCTGCATCATACTTGGTTATGAGCTAATAACTCTAATAACTAGCTGGTCGTTGCAAATACGCTTTTTAAATGCAGTTTTCTCTCAGAGGTGGCTTCAATGCAACTTTGAATTCACTGTTTGAATTTGTTTTGTCAAACATTTTCATTTCCTGTTTTGAAAATGCATCAGTTAATTTTATACTAAGCTGTCAGTCTGTAAGACACTTGCAGTAAATATGCAGACTAATATATTTCTTCGACTGCAGCGGGTATTGCTATAAATGTAGAAAATTATTTCATGCGATTTCGTGGTAAATGTTGTGGTTTCGCGTTCAGTCCTTCATGTTGCATTGAAAATCCCTGTTTAAATTGATTTTGACTTGCACAAGTTCGTAAAAGCTTAACACATTATTTCTGTTATAAGTTATCTTACTTATCGGTTTCCCATAAAACCTGGTTAGATCTGATAATAGAGATCTTCAAATATTTTCTTAATATGGTTTTTGAATAATATCCTATAATGTGTAGTCAAGGAACAGCCATAGTTTATAAACATTTCTTGTGACATTGCGTTGTTTGGTTTTGATGATGCCTAGAATTGATAAATAAAGTTTGTAAACTTTTAAGGGCTTGCTTTTTCATTGTCAACCAGACACATTCTTTGTACTTTTGAGCTACATGGCACATATAACCTTAATATGTTTGATGATAATATTTGGTACATTTACTACTTATGACATTATATAGTTTCTGTGTGTGGCTGAAACCAACAAGGGGAAAATGAAACAAGAAAAAAGTATTGTTTTATTTGAACTTTTATATTAGCTCATGCAATTGTGATTTGCGTGGCTTATTACCTTTGATGCTTAAAGCTTACCGTCTTTTCTATTAAACAATATTTATCTGGCTTTCTTACATTTTCCCTATCCGTGTATTAATAGATAACCCAGATCAGTATACTAATATTCCCTTCTAATAAAATATATTTCATATTTGGGATATAGAATAATTCATAATAAAAAGTGGGACGGCTTTTCTTTGTAGATGATTTGCGATGACTGCCACTGTCATGTCATGTGATCTGTATCTAATTTTGACATGCATGTAAAAGTGCATAAATGAAACATTTCGTTAAAACTTTAAAATAAAAAATCCATTGTTAAGAAAATTCATTCATGAAGCTCATTCATGAATACACCTTCTTGGAACATTTTATTGTGAACAGTACATAAGAGATCATTCAATGATTGCATTATAGCCCGAAAATGCTTTTCTTTGTTTACTCAGCATTCAAAGCAACATTTTTCCCAGCTCTGATTTTCTGTTCCACTAATAATTTGTTGTGCATGATGCTTCTGGAGAAAAGGGCTTTCCACATATTTGGGTGCATGTAATATAATATGTAATGCATTTGAAATATGACTTGTATGTTGTGTTTTGTACGTGTACAGTAATATAGGTATATCTCAGTATTTATTCACTATCTCTTTTTATTGGCAGCCATTGTGTGGTGTTTTATACTTTTTTGTTTTTATCCTTTTCTGATTAAATATCTGTGTTTATTCAAAATACATTGCCATAACTTACGCTAGGATTATTATACCTGATTATCAGTGTTAAAGGCCTAAAACTTAACTATAGGTATAAAGTCTTTAATATATGTACCAAAAAAATGCCAATAAATTTATGCATTTTTGTAATTATATCTTCCATATATTTGATATATTAATAGGACAATGGGAGCAATAAAAGTTTGGTTTGTGTTCTTCATTGCTTACACAGTTATGTGCTACTTTTCTGTTGGAGCGCAGGAATATGGCCAGAATTCTGTTGACATTTCTTTATGGTTTGCTGAGTTACCCGTCCGTGCTACAGTTACCGGATATTTGTGCTGGTCTGTTACATCGATTTACGACTTTGATGAAAAAGCTTACCGTCGAATCCGTAACAGTACTTCTGTCAGTGAATGCTTGGACATGACAGCTAGAATGTCATCTCCAACTGGACTTCCCATGTATGAAAAGCAAAACGGAACTTTTGTTACGAATGTGATTATTCCACCAATGTCTCCCGGTGAGTGGGTGAACTATGTGTTTACGAAAAAAGAAATGGAATTCAGCAAATCTGACAATTTGATATATCCACTGGGCAAGAGCGCTAGATCTTGCTATTATGATAATTGTTCGTGCAAATCCAGCACCGTAACAGCAATTTGGAAAAAAAAGCAGTGTCTGCTGGTCAAATGGGGCTCCACCAACTGTTACGTCGAGGGGCGGCAAATGATATGTGAAGACGCAGGCTTACATATCTTTGACCTACGAACAATGGATATCTGTGGCCGTACACTAGGAATTGTTCACGGTGACAAGTTGTTCACTGTTAACGATGGCAGTGCTCTTGACAGTTTTGGCATCGTTAAAACAGATGTTATAACTGACATTTTACGTAGGGATAAACTCATCGAATAAAAATGCGTAGGGATGATCCAACGTTCTCATTGATGGTTCAATAATTATGTAATTATGGTTTGCCGTTTGCAAATGCTCGAGTTTAATATATTTTTTCAATTCCGTTTAAGCGTGGATAGGGAATGATTAAATTGCAGTATACTTTATACTTTATTGGTTGGTTGTTTTTTATATTTAGTTGGTTTAAACATTTAGATATAGTTGACCATTGTTTTGTTAAAACTACTCCATAAATATCTGAATGCATATGATTCATGTTAAAGTGTTTCCAAACTGATTATATATCTATTATATATAGATTAAAACCTATATACGACAATTCAAATAAATTATGTATTTATAATCGATGTACATTTGTATCTATTTATTATCAACAACATTTACATACTGTTAGTAGGAAATTAAATTATATATATTACAGCTCATTCTTCAGATACCAGTGAAAGCACGGGCTCTTACAAAGTTATGCACTGCTTTCTCAATCAGTATTTTGCATGCGTTTCGAATCTGTACCTTCTTCCCTGGTATGACTGCTTGGTTACAATCATGTTAGCATTTTGCAACAAGTCAGCTTTCAATTTAAAACGTCTTCATCCTTTATAACGCATTGTCATTTGTTTTGCATAAATTGTATTCCTTGGGTATTATGATTGTCATCACATAACTACCGCAATTCTATCATTGACATTCTGAATGAAAGAAAACTATTAGCCTTTAACTTGTCCGAGTCATTTTCATATTGCTCACTGCAAGAGAACAAGGACAATGATGAACAAACTCAATAAGGGCTATATAATTGAATAACAGATTTCCCGTTTTTGCAAATGTATATTGTAGTTTTGTATATAATTTCCATTTTTTAAGATCAAAATTGAATATAGTGCCAGATATATAAGTTTAAACATAATAATTCATGGTTTTTGTCGTGAAACCTCTGGATATCAAACAATAATATGCAGTTTTCTTCCATAAAACATTAATTCTCACCTTCTTCAGCGAATAAAAACAAAGTATGACAATCTTGATAAGAACAAAAACATAGCATACCTCCCTGTGCTAAACTGGACTGCCAAGCCATTGCATTTAGAGATTTTTGCATGCCATGCAGAATATGTATAGCATTTTTTCGAGTTCTGCATTTTTCAAATTGCGACAAACAATTGCAAGTTGCATGATGAAGGTAGTCTGGCATGAACATTATAATAGCAGCATTCTAAGGAAATCGATTTTTGGCAGTACCTGTAATAATTTTGTATTTTTGCTTATCACGTGTTTGTGTTTATTTTGCATAAATCCCTGTTCACATTATGAAGGCCTAAATGTACTACCAGCGCTGGCAACTTGACAAATGTTTTTTGTTGACAATAAAGCGTTGCCTGACAAATAAAAAAGCGTTGCCTGGACAGACAATAAAGACTCTATAGTTGTTTGCTTCCATGTGCAACAAACAAACAATCAAACAGGAAACAAAAAAAAGACGGATCTATAATTCGCCAAGCTGCTTCAAACATGATGTATGTACAGTGAATATAGAGGTTTGTAACGTCTTTTTATACAATGCCACTGCTCGAGAGCTGGTAATTAATAACACACTATTTGTGTTTGTCATAAGATGGTTTCCAATTGAGTGGCAAACGCCTTTTACAAGAGCTAATGTCAGCATGAAATGAATAAAGTGAACTAAATATTGAACAAATTCAGCAAACGCGTACATAAAATGTACACAAATTATGTTTAGTCCTACTGCACATTCCACATTTTTGCAATTTTTACTTTATTGCTGTTTTGCTTTGAATCAGAAATACTACGGCTATTAGTGCTGTAATGTATGTTTTGCTTTCTAGTATCACCCAACAAAACTTGTATGTGCGTTGTATTTCGTATAAAATAATTTTTATTGGATTCAGTAAGAACCAAAATATTCATATTGTTTGTCAGTGATTACAGGCATTGCCTAAAGCATTGTTTTTCACTTTTCGCAACGTTTAATTTGTATGTCTGATTTTACCATCTACATTACAAAACAAAAATTGTTCGGTAAAGCAACCTACATTCTTCAAAAGCAGTAAATTTTCTATATATAAACTTTCAAAATGTCAAGTTTGTATTTATCGTTCTCATTTGACACTGTTTGAAATTTCTATACAAATATTAATTTTGTAACTGTATCAAAGATTTTATATGATGCATAAGCTTGTGCATGAGTTTCAGGTAAAGCACTACTTTGAATTGATATAATGTATGATCATGATTATACAAGTAGCCACAAATGTAAATAGCGTACAAAGAAAATCCACATTTACGTACAATTTTTCTCTGAAACTATACAGAAAGTCTTGGTATACTTTTTATCATTATGTAGCATTTTCGTCATATCGTAATCATAATAATGACAGTAAAACGATGTTGTACACTAGGTGAGAGTTTTTGTAGTTTTGCTTGTATGATAGTACTGTAAAAGTACATCGAAGAAGTAATCTTCACAAAATCATGGTGGTTATTAAAAGAATTTAAAGGGTAATACTATGTATGCAACTTGGTGCATTTTACAAGTCAGTCGTTCTGGATGTAGTGTAAAAAATACATAACGGCAGATACATGAATATGATGTGTGATGTGTGTAATCATGACGGGAATAGATCCCCTAATTGTATCATTATTACTTAACCAATATACACGATACATATCATGCTGTATAAGCTCTGTTACTGTGCACAGGAAAGAAACGCGTTCTATGGCTCATCCAGTATATAATGTACGAATGAGGGGACTTTGTCCAGAACATCCTTTATTTTTTACTCCTTCAAAGTAGGTTGAAAAGGGACCAGTTGTGCCCGTACCATTTTCTGTCTATGTGTTTTGTTATGAAATCTGTCTGTCTTGCAGATATTGCCTGTTTTACTTTATATGCGTGCATGAACAAAGAAACTTGTATTTTATTTTCATAAAATTCTAAACCATTCAAGGCTACTTTCGTATATTCTGTCTAAACTTGAGTTTTGGAAACGACGCGTTCTTTCGTTCGCGACTCCCCCTTTTTTTGGCTTGGGTTGTTAAATGCTAATGCTAGCCAGCCAAAAAGTATTAGCGTCGTTCCAGCCTACCTGCGTATACGTTCTTTCTCTCTTTATATAAATTGATTGTAAATTAAATAATTTATAAAACATTGTTACCGTTGATAACTTTTTACCTAAATCGTTGTACTACAAGTTTCCGTGCCGTAAAAAGGTGTAAAGGTAAGTCACAGCAATTATTATTTTATTATATTCATTGTAAGAGGGTAAATAGCGTATTGAGTTGATATTTAATGTATCGTATTGTTGTCATATTTATTGCAGACCACCATGAAGTTTACCAACTTGTCTCTGATTTTTGCCGTCATTTCGATTTTGGCGTTACTCCAGCTTGCAGATGCCAGCCCAATACAGGAACCGGACACACGGAACCTGACTTCAATCAAGGCTTATCGGTGTTTTGAGCTTATCACCGAAGCCCGCATGACCAATACTATTCTCCTCCCCAAAAGGCCTACATTGAATCAGCGCAGAAACTACGACATCCCATCGTCTACTTGTAGGATTTGGGTCACCACTCGAATTGCTGGAGGGAGTGAACGGATTTTACCAGTGGCAGGGAAGCCTGACGTCTTCTTGTCTCAGTACCATGGTTCGTACTATCGGACTGGTGAATGGTTGTCCAGGTCATTTAAGGAGACTGTTGAATATGGACTGGAAGCACTCACAGTGTACGTTGATAGCACTGGCAAAATTATAATCGATAATAATTTTTGTCTTAAATGCCGGTACAAAGACTTCTCTTGCAACTATCTGGGGTATAATCTTCTCTGGGATGACACTCTTGTTAACAATTGGGAGTGATAGGGGGAAGCACAACCAACAAAACAGTGTTATTGTTTAAATATGCAAATAGATGCATGGTTTTACTTTTTCCTTAGAGCAGAAGCAGCAGTTTCATCAGGTTTACTTAGTGTTGCAAGTGGATTATACAAGTGTTTAGCTAGCAGTTGCAGAATGTTTTCATTTTTTTATGCATTTTACTATACCATTATTACATAATAGTTACTACAATACATGAATCATAGTTCACACGTAAATTATTTCTTAAAGTGTTATCCCAACGACTCAGATTTACTTTGTGTTACAAGTTGGTTAGCAGATTGCTTAGAATACTTTAGATATAAGAAGTGCCTAGCTTGTAGTTTCAGAATCTCTTTTTTCTTTTAATGTTAATATGCCATTATTATTATAGATGTAGAGCTAAAACTTACTAGAAACAGCTTCATTTATCCATTTGATGTTCTAGCTGATTTTGTTATGTTACACTAGCAGAATAACAAGGTAGACGAACTATTTATTATACTTTCGTTTGAGTGTTTACTATAAAATTATGTTGTCTTTTACACACTAGAAATAAAAATAAAAAATACATTTAAAACCAGATTGAGTTCATTAATGCATCATGCTGCAAATTGTGTTCAACTATTTTTTGCTAATTTGCAAACTAGGATTTTTAAAAACCGCATGAGGAATGATGTTCATTAGGTGGGACTGCCAGTGACCAATGATGACTTGGTCTATATTATTTGATTTTGCATAGAATGTCCACAAAAACAAAATATAACAGTCTTAAGCATGTCAAGAGTTCCGGTTTGTTTATCATCGTACTGCATAACCATTGAATTCTCAACTTATATGGTACAAAAAATCATGCGCATGTTTCATTTATTACGTCTAAGTACCTAATCATTAATTATCAGTACCTATTATCAGCTTAGTCTATGGTGGCAGCATCGTCCCATGCTAAAATCTGCTTGCCAGAATATTATGACTTTACTTACTCAACAGCCATTAATCTAGTACCATTGTTGGTGCTAACGTGCATGACTTTTCACGAAATTTGAAGCAGTGTTATGTAACATAATGCTTAAATATGCAATTCTGCTCCATGTAGATCAGCAAATGGGTAAGCTTTTATTGCGGAGAAGATTTTGCATGGAACAAGAGTACAACAACATATGTTCAAGTTAGTAGTTCCAACAGTGCATGTTAGATTACTGCAACATGATCACAATCAAATGTTGCTACTCCTTTTAGAACTATTTAATAATTCTGACATAATATTTTATGTACCTAGTTGATTTGCGTATTCTTGTACAATTTTATGGTGCTTGTTAATGGAGCAATTACATTCAAAAAATTGCTCACACTTATTGATGATATTAAACGATTATTCATCTTAAAAATTACTAGACAGCATTGCATGTACTGTGTACTATACTCAAGTTTATGGACGATTTAGGTTTTCATTATTTATATTCAGTTGATCGTAGATGTAACTAGTAAATATATAGTATGCCGTTCTTCTTTCAACTATTGGTGTACTTCGACTTTGAAAGACATTTTCCTCTCATTACGAAAATTATTTTCATTTTCTTCCATGTTTCTTCCTTCTTCTACCAGTCGACCTGACATTTTGCATAATGCACCTTACTCTAATACCTAGTCCGTTATTTTCTGTTGGACCTCTGTGATGTGCCAATTCACGTTATATGATAGGACATTTTTGGAATGAAATGATATATTATGGCTCATCATCATCATTATCATCACTACTTAATCCAACTGTTCCAAATTATCCAGCTTACAGACTGCTACCTACCGAATTTTATTAATTTCGTTTGGTTCGCTGAAGGGATCAGCGTATTTGATGACATGCAACATCTGGACTGTTTTAAATGACGAAGCATTTCAGTGACTATTAACTCGCACTTGCAAATCTATCAGAAATGATTTGCCTTTCTGCAAATTGCATATGCATACATAATGCATAATTGTTCAATTTGCTTTATTCTGATTGTTGTATAATCCGTTTCCTTCAATCACTCCTGCTTCAACAAAGAGGACGAAATAAAAATTTCCAATTTCAATTCGTTAGTGCGAGTGCAATAGAAGACACCTTTAATCAACAGTTAGCTTTCAGCAATAATAAACCACTGTCCATTTTTCATTTATTACACATCCGTGTAATTAACTGATGAGAAAATACATTTTCCCTGTACCATCATCACAGGTGAATTCATATTCAGTAGAAATGAATCGAACGTGAACTCAAGATATAACACAACAATGCATGGGAATTACGTGCGTGGAAAGTTTCAAGATTGTTTTCATCATGAAAGCTTCATGAAATGACGACTTCAAAAAACAAGGATCTCAATTAGGTACATATTAATTGCAGGTCCTAGACAACGTATGCTGATTCTACAATGATTCACTGCCTCACTGGTTATGTGTTTATGACTTTTGAAATATCCAAAACTTGGATAGTTTTGGATGCAAGATTAGATGGATTGCTGGCTACACTTTATAACATCATTTATTGAATGCTGCTTTTAATATATTCAGCAACAATAAGATGCAGCTTGCAAGTACAACGACAATAACCGTTCGGCGTTCCTCTTTATTTTCAGAACTACGAAACTTGTATAACAAATCAGTTTGCAGTTTCTGGAACAATTAATTTTATGTAAAATGGTTGGTGGTGTTGATGGTGGTAAAAATGGTATTTTCGTGCAGCAACATTTTCGGTCGTTTTATTCAGAGACCTACGTCAACTCAAAGCCTCTTCGATTTTTGGAAGGACAGTATTGGCAAGTAAGTAAACTTTGAAGACTTGCATAAGCCAACAAAATATAAAAAATTAAAATGGTCTTTAGAAAGGAGGATGCCATCCTCCTCCATAAAGACCATACCTATGCTACAAGTACGATACCGTCGGTTCCGTATGAAGAGATATCTTAACAAAACGATGACATATTTCCGGAAAGAGTTGCATATTATAGAAAAATTACAAAATATTCAAGACAAACTCGTTTCACATATTCTTACGTAAATGCTTTTTATAACAATCAAGCATGAACGCCACTTTCCGCCGGGTCTTCTAGAGATTCTTCGTGCAAATTTTTATATGCTTCTTGTTATGTAGTGATAATGTTATGTTATGTATGTTAGGTTATGTAAAATATAACGTTTTTGTTTTTGGTTTGTCACATTAGTCACATAGTATGTTTCAGTCATTTCCCATTTCCTCTGTGAAGTAGCCTGCAGAATTTGAAGATCAACCTTTAAAGTAGCACATTTACACATTTACATTTCTCATGGTCTGACACTTTTCTCGTTTCTATTCTATTTTTATGAAAATTGCTGCGCAAAAGCTGCAAAGTTGAATACCAGGTTTTTTGCAATAAACATGACGCCAGTCTTTCGGCTAGACATAGCAATTTCTAAACAATAAAAAATGATAGCTTCAAAATAAGCGTCGAGCTTGCTTTGTAAGGGAAAAACCAATGCAGAACTACCAAGTACCAACCATACAGACTTGAATCCGATGCCCTTGTGTTCATTTTATTTAGCAGTTTATAAGTAGAATCAGCAAAGTTACATAGCTTTCGTGACATGTCTTACATTACACCTCTAAACATGTCCTTTTGCGATACTCACCCTTGACTGACAAATGAAAATACTTGAGCTGAGTTGGCGAGTTATTGTAAATTTTCTTATGGTCAGTTATTATTCTTTACTGTACAAGATGAGTTGTAGTTCTAGCTGTGTGACTTCCGTCTATAAAATATGCACAAAACCTTTGCGTGAATGCTTGAGTTTCATATAGTTTGATAGGTTCTTTAGAAATATTTTGAGCTTCTCTTGATACTATAAAGCTTAACAAATACCAATCAGTTATTTAGTTGGATAACAAGTGTTCAAAAACACACAACAACAATTGCTTCCGTCTTGTTTTATTTTGTGTTATAAAATATATTTGATGATATTTGGTGAGCATAATTACTTGAATTTAATTTCGTGCTTGCTTTCCATTTATTGTCTGCATTGAGATTTTGGGAGCAGGGAATGAAAGAAAAGATGAGTGAAACAAACCAGAGTATCAGACTGGCATTTTATTCATTCGATTCACTTTTCGTTTTCTACACTAGCTTTTCTTCATCTTTTAGATAAGAATTGCAAAGACGTCATTCCTTTCCTAACATACTATCATTCAGTTTTATCTCGTTGCTTTAGCCTGACAATATTCTAAAATGTTGATGTTATACGTTTTATTATGCGACCAAGAGTGCATTATAATATGAGCATGTAAAAGGCAAATTTACGTACGAAACAAATTCAAGTCTGAGTTATTTCACGTGATGTAAAAGGGAACCTACATAAAAAATTTGCAATTGCAAAAAGTGATACGTTCTCTCATCCATTATCTTTACGATAAATGAAAGTGCGACACGTTAGCACGAAGGTAATTGAAACTGTATTTATACAGCGCAACAATATTGTTAATTAGCTCTAGTACTGACGAAGTGGGCAGATATAATTATCTATCATTATACATACTTGAATTTTAACACAAAATGCACGTTTATGAAAGGGTGACAGACAAACAAAAACCGGGTAGTGTCTAAAAAGACGTGAATCGTACGCAATTTGTTTGCATTTTGGGATAGTATTTTCCTATTTTATTGTCTTTGTTACGCATTAAAAAGCAGTAGATGTAACCTGGCTAATTACTTTTTTATTAACTATTACACTATAGGTTGTCTTTTGTTGCATAATAAAAATACTATCTATAATCAGTACAGCACGGTAGCGAGCTGTTGAAGCACGTGTGTGAATGAATAATGTGAAACTGTTGCGATTTTATTTAAGAATGAAATAAAGCTGTAGTAAACAGTGTGCTTGTTCATGATAGAATGTGCACGCGTTATATGCGAATAGACAAAAAATATGCAAGACAAAATGTACATTTCTGGTGCTGGCAAGAGGACTGGATTATGCGTGTTAAATGTTTAACACAGCAATGTATATAAAATGCATTGTAATTCAAAGGTCGACTGACCTGTGGCAAAGTGATTTAGTTAAGCCTTGACTAGCCTCTCAAACGATGATGGCAATGATAAAATGATTGTCATACTAGGGAAATTGAAAGAGCTAATTAATATTTCATTAAGCCTTAGCGTAACATATGCTGCCTGGATATGCGGTATGTTGGTACTTAAGCGAACGGTAACTGGACACGGTAGAGCTCATTACGTTTTATGCACCGTCCAGTGTAAAATGAAATGTGTATTTATGAGTAGGAAATTGAAAACGAATCGATGGTAAGCATAAAATTGGTCTTACTTTAAACAGCATTTATATGTACATGCCAATCACAAAATGTGCAAAACGTTCATCGTTTTGAGTTCCAACATAAAGTATTACTTTAGAACTTGGTCCAACTTACAACATTTGTGAAAAACAGCGCGTTTGCAACTGTTTATTGTACATTATCAAGAGATTTTCATGTAACAAGACATGTTCACTTTGTTATACTTGACCTATCCAACGACAGAAATGCTTTTTACTTACGCTCCAAGTTCAATCGACAACAGCATACTTTCATGTATTGATGTTTTCAATTTGCTGCACATGAACATTTTGTGACTGCTACTCTTTGAATTTCTTTGTAGCTTATTGCCATATTGCATTACGTGGTTGGGTACACGTAAGTGCATCATATTGTCTGCTTCTCATTTTGTGAATCTCCCTTTAAAAGCCAGCATGACGGAATTTGAAAAGTAGTGTAGTTAAATGCATATTCCTTTTTATTCCCACAATGGATCCTGTTTATAAGATGCAGTGCAGAGCAGATGGCCAAGACCACACTATGAAAATGATCATAATTTCCGTAGTAGGCGTTATTTATGTGCACGAAAACTGAAACCAATCCAACTGAATATGAGCTTATACTAGCCGCATTTATCATGATGAAGGAAATCTTCAACCATAGAAATCAACCCTACTCAGTTTTATAATACAGCCGATGTTAAAAGCGTAAGCTGACACATGCACAATATCCAGTTTTTGTTGTTTTTTGGCTATGTTTTGCCGCCTTTCCCTGTAATTCCTGCATTAACGTATAACATGAGGAATACAGACATAAAGAAGAGAAGAGAGATAGAGATGCCGATGCCAATCCTGAATCTTTTCTCCTCTTTGCTTTAAGAAGGTACTATTATGTGAAACTATGGCTTGTGTTGCATTTTCCGCTTTTATGCTTGAATGAAAGGCGATGCTATGCTGTTAGAACATAATGAACATCCTATCTGTATAGGAGCTATTGTGACTCGATATTATGTATAAACTGATATTTGAAAATGCTTGTTTATTTTATATAATATATAGTATTATAGACTTATTGTATAGGTTTGTCCAGTAGGAATGATGTAGGTTAGAAGGCAGCATTTTAGTTTGAAATATACGCAAACTGCATGCGTTACTCATTTCAAGCGTACCTCTGGGTCGCTTTGTAGTAAATGTTGGATAGATTGAATGCGCTATGGTATGTTGCTTTGTCCTTTTCAAAGGAACAAACACATTGAAATTGTATTGGAATGTTTGAGTAAAACATAAAAGACTCTTGGACAAAAGGCCATATTTTATTCCCAACGAAAGCATAAGCTGAGTATTTCTATGCCTTTTCTTTTCTTAAAATTTCCTATTTTGTTTATTTGATCATCAGCCTGAATATTTCTCATAAGTATAGTTTTGCTGACTTCTAACTATCCTTCATGTATTCGTATTCATTCAACAAAAGTTTACTAGCTTTTCATTTTTACAATGATTCCTTTAATCATGCAAAATGTTCAAATCTTATGATCAACAATTTCTTCAGGAGTTTGAGCCATGCTTTCATATAAATCATTTTTTTGTGTTTTCGATAACTTCCCAGCGCAGTCCCATCCGTCCAGAGTCTTTAGCCAATGCATTTAAAACAATAACAACTAATTCATTGATCATGCACGATTTGAATGGCTGCACTTCCTGTTATCTGTCGGTTCTTTATAGTAGAATCTACTAACAATAATGGGCGCTATATGACTGAAAAACAAATGTTTCCAGACTAACCTGTAGATTTCATGATTATAAATCAAAGCCTTGACCAATTTTCCGCACCTATGTACATCCTGGGGTTATGCGAGAAACGTTTAAACAATAATTACCTGTTGTAGCGCACACGAATACTTTGTCATATAAATTATTATTTAAATGTGTTACTTTGATTAGTTATGCATTTTGGTGAAAATTGAGTCATACGTATTTAAGTTTGAGCTAATCTATAGCTTATTGCACACTATACTTGCTTTTCTGATCTTTGAAATGGAAAAGATACTACATATTTTCGCTATTTTCGATCCAAAATGAAAATTAATGTACAGTAGATTGGACTTAACCAATATTCCATTTTTTCCTCGTCGTCGCGGCATTTAAAAAAATAAATGACACCATAAACAACTTTTTCATTTTGTTGTTGGAAGATTTTGACCGGAGAATTTGGAAAAAAATTATTAGCATAACGGTATCATACGCGTCTCATTTTGATGAAAATGAAGATATCATTGTTGCATGTTGATTGAACTTATGGGAAGCAGCAAATGCACATGGTACTTACCAAAAGGCGAAAAAAGGGACAGCGGCATTGTTTGCGGCTGTGTATGCTCATGAACTCTTTCATCTCTTTGAAGTAGTTCAGTTTTCATGTATACATTTATGTACCATGAAATTATTGATGCAAGACTATCAAAAATATGGTAGAAGAATATTCAGATTAAGAGATTAAAAACTAAAGTAGGGAAAAATATTATACCCGATGTATCCAAAATATTTTCTTTTTTTCCGTGCGACCTTCTGCTAAAATTGAAAAGGTTCAGAACAGCAAACAATTTTATTTACGTTTAAATACCTTTATGTGCTAATGTTTCTACTACTACATGCATAGGAACAAGGTACGGGTTGCTTGAAGGCAAACCAAATGCATTTTTCACGTATTAAAATTTTGAGTCTGTATAAAGACGATTGTCAGATTCAGTAGTAATTATTTCCAAGTCTCATGATTCTATTATCGCACTTGCTATTTCCGCAGGTATTTATGCTTCTACTTATTTATATATTTGATCAAATCAATTGGAATGTTTGGACTCCATGTGCCTGAGCCTAATTGATTGGATTTTATTTATTTTAAATGCCTGAAAGACAGACAACAGTCTACTTTAAATTTTCGTATACTATTTAGAAATTGAGAAGACTTAAGGATTTTAGCATCAGAGATAATAGGCATAAAAACAGAGTAGACTTTACAGTGAAAAGCCATAAAATTAAGATTCTCTCTGTCTTGTTTTGGTTGTTCGTTTATTGTTTAAATTCAAGCAACAAATATTCAGTTTGGGTTATTGGTTTCTCCTGAAACATTGTACAAATATTATTATGACCACTCTACATTATTTTTGAGATTTTATTAGCTTTTAAAAGCTTTGATTTTTAGGTTTATTACTCAGCTTTCTCTGTAAACGGTTCGCCTCAAGGACGCCAAGTACCTGCTTTTTGGGCAAAGTTTGTCAGTAACCTTAACATGGACAAATTTTCCTTACTAAATGACAATGACTTTTCTCACAAATATCCTGTGAACCTACCTCTGTCTTTCATGTAGTTATTTTGACTCTTCCTTTCACTGTATTATGTAAAACGACTACTAGTTTCTTGAGGTTTGTGATCATTATTGGTTGTTGCGTTTTTGTTGTTGCATTTAAAATAATTCCAAGAAAATTCGTTACTAATAAGAAATCAAGTTACGTTTGAAAACTGTGGCATAAACTGTTCTACTTTGCGTTCCGTCAAAATGGTTTTTAT
Organism: Entomobrya proxima; assembly: GCA_029691765.1. Classification (NCBI taxonomy): domain Eukaryota; kingdom Metazoa; phylum Arthropoda; class Collembola; order Entomobryomorpha; family Entomobryidae; genus Entomobrya; species Entomobrya proxima. Next base: position 31,909,634 of record CM056168.1, read on the forward strand.
CAGTCGCTATGCTCCTACTAATGATCTTATGATTGCATTTCTCTTCTTTAGCATTTGTTGTGTTAGTAATGTGAATGTTCCAGAATCCGGATCAGTTAATAAAAATCATGGACCACATGGGGTGATTTCATCACGTGATAAGGAAACGGCGTACGATTTCCGTAATAACGTGAAGTTTGTGCAACTTGGTTCTAGTGAATGTTATATCAAGGTTTTTGAATTTGATACTTTTGTTCTTTATATTGCGAAAATATTAATTCGACCGTTGGCTGGAGTGCAGATGCTAGAAAATGGACAAGGTTGTGACATTAGAAGCAAGTATTATTGTGATGGGGGATGTACACTGTTCATCAAATCTACTAAAACCCGACTGCTAACAAGGAACTGTTATACTAGTGTGCATATTACAAGCGTCTATAAACCAACCATGAATCGTGACATGTTTTTGGGCTTTAAAGCAATAAGGAAAACATCAGTTGTAATGTCCTGTGAGCTCACAAAATACTGTACACATCCGTATGCAGAATTTTCAGCCGTAATTGTCAGGCAATTACAAAACAATATTGCATCGTATGATGACGTATGCGGATCTAGAGGGATGGAACCTATTTATGCTAAACAATTCAAAGTACTAATCAACCAATTTTTTCATGCTGACTGGCCGATCGACTTTACTTGGTAGTCATACTAGTACTTAATTTGCTTTATGTCGTTGTATGTATGTGCATTCAACTTTCAAAGAAAAAAATTAAATAATAATGTTTACTTTTTTGCAGTTTTCTACTCGTTGGAGTCGCCTTTGTAATGCTTGTTGAGCAGTTACATCGATTGATATTCTCATGATTTTCGATGCTGATGGATGTGCAGTTACGTTGAAGAAAATCCATGACATTCATAATATTTTTTACTTTCTACTACTAAAACATCTAAATCATGCATTATCAAGTAAAAATGTCACTGTGCAAAGTGCATTATATTCTATTTCTTTTTTATTTTGTTAACTTTTAGATGCCAAAGTGCACATGTAGTTTTGTTTTCGGGTTAGTGGTAGTGGTTAGAAATCGAAGTCTAAGAGCATTTTCTATTGTAATAAAAAGGTATAGTATTTTGTTCATATCAGTATAACCTTAAGCTTATGTAAGTTGACTATTGCAGATATCTTTTGTTTTTGTATTTTTGTGTGAGCTTTTGTTCTCGTAAACTGTATGCACGCTTTGAACAAGGGTTCTTGAGATTTTGAAGCGTGTACTGTTGGGGAGTATTGGGGTAAATAGGTACAGAGAAATGAAGTATTGTCGAGTTCATCCTTCTTTTCGTACTTTGATTGTATGTTTGGTTTGTAATTTTAGGGAAATATATTATTGTAGGATTTTGTTGCACTTTCAAGTTCTCTTGGCTAAATATTTTTATGCATGTACAAGTTATGCAATCCAATGAATAGTTAAATTTAGTGATATAAAAAATAAATAAAATAAAATTATTTGTGCATAAAAATGAAAGACACATGATAATATTATTATTATGAACGAACTGTACAATAAGTGTTTGAAGAAACTCAATAAAGATAAATTAAACTTGAATTATCAATATGAAATAAAAACGTACTGTGAGCCTGCAAACTTGAGAGAGACAACGTGTACTCAACCAGTTATTATCATTAAAATCATTTAAATTACATTTCTTCGCTGCATTATGCATTACATTTCTTTTCTATACTATGCACTTCACTTTTCTTACTGCTACACTTCTTACTTACAATTAACTCTTAGTGCTTAACTAATTCACTTTCGTATTAAGCTAAATAATTCCAAACGTAAATAATCACTACATTATTTTCATTCTGACAGGAAACAGAATCACGAATAAAGGTGAACATGGAAAGGAATCAAAAGATGAAACTGTGTGATATCGTTTATGCTATGATGAATACTTAATGCTAAATAATAGAAATCAGTTTTAAATCAATATATAACATTACACAGAAATTTACATAGAAAAGACTGAATTAGATGCATGCGTGCTTTGCTATGAATGTAGGTAGGAGGTAGAAGGTAGGATTAGAGTTTGTTAGTAACATGCCAGAAAAAGTTAAAAAGGAGACTTACAGTAAAGACTTTTTACATTTTTGTTGATGATGTTCCACGGAAAAATCCCTGGTTCTTGGATGTTGATGCTTGACGCCATGCCTCTGATTTGCTGTTGCTTTTGTTGGATGCTTTGCTCGCTGATGCTTGTTTCTGGAGCTCGGATCCTTTCGTCTGTGATTCATGCCTTTTTGAGCTTTCTTCATTTCTTGCTTTGCTGACTACAAGCTTGTCAAAGTTAGCAGTCATTTTTCCAATCTGACCATTGTTTATTGCAGACAATTGATAAAGTGATCCAGTGTCCGCGTTGGCGGTTGCCCGAAGTGAACGTCTTATTGCTCTTTTTTTTATGTCGTTACGAACTGTTGTGACGGCTTGGATCAAGTCATCTAGCGTTGAGGGCATCTCTTGAATTTTGTCTCTTATGTTCATGCGAAGTCCTGCATAAATAATTTCTATTAGCTCCAGGTCTGGAAGCTCAGGCCAGCACTTTAGACGTAGTATTTTCATATCAGAAATGTAGTTTAACGCGTTTTCTTTCTCTCCTTGAGTTTTGGTCTTGAATTCAATAAAACGTAGATAGTGACGACGTGCTGGGGTCAGCTCACGCATAATCTTGAATTGATATGTAAGTTTCATTGTGTTAATTAGTTCCTTGTTGGATACCATCATGTCGCTTAATCTCAGCTTGTAATGCGAGAATGCGACACCGCGGAGGCACTGGGGAAAAATGAGACACTGCTCGATTTGCTTGTAATTCTTTGTGCAATTTTTAAACGCTTTAAAAAATGCCTCAAAGTCTTCTTCCGGCTCGCCAAACAAGACAGGGAAGGGGTAGCCCGGTGCTATTTCTTTCATTTGAACCGCTGATTCCATTTCTGTGAACGAATTAAACGAACGAACGATATTTTAAAATCTACACTTCATGATTCATGAAACACAAAATTATCATGACACTGAATTATTATTAGGAAATGATTCTGAATCTTTAATGTGTATATTTTTGGTTAGTACCTGCAGTGAGTAGATAACACTTATATTAGGTTACAAATATTGACACTTTATAAAAAATTATGTTGATCACACGCTCTTGAATTACAAGAATTTAGAATCTGAATCTGAAGAGTCCAAGTACAAAAGAATGGCTTGAGAGATATTTAAAGACTGGTGTAAAATTGAAAAATCCAGATTCTACTTGAATGTAGCTTTAGATGGAACAAAGTGTAGACTGTTTTTAGGGTAAAAAGATTATTCTGTTTTTGGGTTGTTCTGTTCAGGTTACATTGGGTGGTTTCCTTTTTCTACTGAAAATGTAGAGATAAAAATTCCCACACTTCCCAGAAAGGTCCCTTTTAGCCTGCCTGCATGAAAAAGGATAAAGCTGCTGCTGTTAGCTCTTTTGAACCAAATCTACCTTTTCAATGTGCAGCTCATGTCTGTCCGTGGTATTATCTAAGTAACGCAATAATGCAACGCTTTTATTAACGACGGATGCAAAAGAAAGAAAGAAAAAAATGAATGGACCTTTTGGATTACTTGATATCATTCAATTGAGATAAAAAATTATGATCCATCTGCTTCCGTTGCGTATTTGGAGTAGCACAATAAGTTTCAGCATCTTCGCGCAGTATATAAATAGCTAAAAAACGCTGCATGCTCTATCATTCCGGTTTTTTGTACCGTAACTCTCAGACCATCAAGAGAATTCCAAAGTACCACTAACAGATTTATTTTTGTTTTTGAGAATTTGCAGAAATCCACGTTTACCGGAACTTCCAAGATGCCTGGAACCATTGTCCAGAAGCTGCTATTGGCGATAGTTATTATTGCTGTCATGTCTGAAGGTGGGTATTTTTTGTTTTGAAAAATTCATACATATTATATTTACATTCCATGCATTTTCATAGAAATTGGTTCGTTGTCTTTGTTAGTGGAAGTCGATTGCCAACTAAAAAGTAATTGTTGCCTTTTCTTTTGTTTCTTTTTTCATAGCATCTGCGGGTATCGTGGAGGTTGACATGGAGGAAGCAGACTTTCGCAGGGGATCGTCCTTATACGGGGTCCATACGAATTTAACATACACGGCTGTCCACCGGGCCCGTCGATCTGCACCTACCTTTCTCGACAACATCATATACGAGCTATTTAATGCACTGAAAGATCTTGTTGACTACCCCATTGCTTGGTTGAAGCAGTTATTTTCTCCTGCCAATATAATCAGCTCAGTTTCTCCCTTTTAGAGTTAGTGCTTCGTATAAGTGTTTCATATTCAATACCGTAATGGTGTTTTGATAAGAAATGATAATGTTACTCTCGAGTAAAGCATTACTTACATTTAATTTTCCTTTTTGAGTGAAGCATTTTTTGAGTATTTGCGTTTGTGTTAGAGAACCCTGTAGTTTTATTGTGTTCCAGAAATAATGTAACAAGAATGTAGTACATTGTGTTTTGCTTGTGCATGATATTTTATTCAATAATAACACATTATTATTATTATGCTGTGAGTTTTTTCTACTTTATTCAAACTACTTGTGTTGCTAGAATTCTACTTGTTAGTTGTTAGGTGCTGGCTACATAAATAGATTCTACAAAAAATGCACCTCATCCAAGTTGCATTACATACTACCTGTTTTTCTTTCTAGTATTTTACTCTCTTCTAGGTCTCTACGTGTACCACATAATATATTCATGCATTTCTTCATCACCATCAACAGCTCAGACAATACTCATACAGCATACCGAACCCAAAAACAACCCCTTGATTTTACCTTTCCTTCCCAAGCACCCAACTTCTTCACGAAAAGGATTATCAAAAGAGATAAACTTCATTTCGACAGCTGCATGCTTTAAGGTACTCGTCTCAGTATGCTCATATGTCTGAAAATGAACTACGTGTGTCTCTCTGTACTCATTATGCATTGCACAGTGCTGCGATAACAGCAGTCTCCATCCATTAATTTGTTTCATCGTTTTAGTCTGTCGTTTACCATTTACGAAGAACGTCATTCAATCTTTCCCCTCTCAACTTGAGTTAGTTATGGAAGGAAAAATATTGCTGCTCGTCTTTAGTTTTTTATTTATTGGGCAGGCAGTTTCCCAAAATATTCCTAAAGCACCCCGTGAAATTATTGCTTTTACAACTGGGATTGGAGACAATGATAAGTACAGCTTAAACTCGGATCTACCTTTGTTTGTTCAATATTGCGTGGTAGTACATTTTTGTTACTATACCTCATACCAACGATATAAGTTTACTGACGATAGACCAGTGCACTTGGAAATAAAAAATATGAAAGACAAAATAGTGTTGAAACATTCAGATTACGATAGGATCTGTAAGTACCAACTCCAACATGAGGATTTGAAATTCTGTAATATTACTTGATATACAAGTTATAGTTGGCCAAAGTGTTTGTTATACTAGTTGAGTAAGCATTTTTCGGGAAAGGAATCTGTAGTTTTTATTACCGAAAAAAAGTTTATGATACGTGAAAAATGGTCAAAAGTCAGGGATCACGAGAAGGATTTTTTTCTGAGATACAATGTATATGTTGCAGATACAAGGAACTCATTATCGCAGGAAACTATAAATTTCAAAAAAACTGTCAGTTTACCAGTTTCCTTTTTTTCCTTTTTACTCTGTATCGGACATGAAAGAATGTATCGCTTTTCTGGGAAACACATTTTGTATCGGCAGTGTTCTGTGTGTGAAACATTTTGAATGTGTGAGAAATCGTTTTGGCCCAAAAAAGGTTTCAAATATCTGTCTGTTGTTTGCCTTCAAACCTTTGTTCGCCAGATGTACACACACAAGTTTTTATCTCAGTGTTTGTGTTTCGAATTTTTGAAACGGACAAACATTCTTGTCGCACTTTAGAGCACAAAGGCAATGCTGTTTTATTGGCTGCAGCACAAATCTTCTGTTTGAAATGCGCTTGTGTTGCGTAATGTGAAATAGCTGTGCTTCCCGAGCAGTGACTTCTTAGCTTCCATTTCATAATTCGTTGCTTACCAGAGCGGACGCTAACAGTTCAAAGTGTAATTTTATTTAAACAAACCTCACTAGTAACTATACCACAAAATAAGAAATTAAGGCTTCGCAATGGGGAAGTATGGGTCTTCCCGAAATCGGCTGTCCCCGGGTAATAAGGTAAGTATAATTTTGATCATCATTCATTTCTTACATTTATTATTTTATCTCATCTTAGCATTCCTTTTGTAAACGTTATCTCGGCAGTTACACAGTTCTGAGCATTTATGTTGCATTGTGCATGAAAGGTGCATGTCTGCATACCTTTATGATCATTCAGAACTTGTGATCAGGAAAAAGAAAAATTGAATGTGCACCTAGTACACTACTCGTAATGTTACGTGCGTGGTTTGCAGTTTTGAAGATTGCCATGAAAATAGTTTTGTTTATAAGTGAGTAACGCCGCCTTGTACGAGCACAAGTTTCAATGTTGTTGAAGCAGTACCAAAAAACACATTTCCAATTTATTCTAAAAACAATTTAAATTTATAAGGAAAATATTAAGTATTTCGTTGTGAGCTCAGTGGTAATTACTAAATTTTTCCTTCCAAAAAATAAATCACGGGTCCACACATTCGTTCCGTGCAAATATAACACTAATAACACTGCAACGCAAAACACCTGAAAACCGTCTGCCGGTAGTATTAGGAAATTTGTGCAACAGGAATAACCTATTCATCTTTTAAAATATAATTTGATGCACATGGAAAATGAAGAATATTGACAGTGCTCATATTTGCTGGAGTGTTTGCATCTATTTTTCATCCTGTTGCATTTTTTAATCAGAAAACTCCTCACGCTAATTTGTTCATACACTTTTATCCACTATAAATAAAGCATATTATAGGGCTCTACTTCTGTCTTAGCGTGTTTCTACCTTTCGCTTACTCGTTTGCACTCAAGCTTTCAGCTTAAAAAACGCGCATGATTTATTTCTATTGGCGTTCTTCTTTGCGACATAACTATGTATGTTAATGTGCATACCTAACAAAAAATGGATCAACTGATGCTTTTAGATACAAGATGAATTTTGTACCTGTTTACTGAATGCAAGTCATGTTCTTGTGGTGATAAATATTGCAACAATGAAAGCCTAAATTTCCGATTTCCATAAATTAATTTTACGGAATTTGTTGTAGTCAAATATTCAGTAATTCATTTTGTTGCTAAAAGATAATAATAAGTAAGCTGATAATAGAGGAAAAAGTTTTTACTCCAAAGCAAAAAATTAAAAACCACTTTTATTCTGTTATAGTTTTAACAAGTTTTGTTATGGTTAAAACTATTTTTGTTGTAGTAAACGTACTATAAGAAAACTCCAGAAAACGTACTGAAAAGCTTGCTACTGCACAGAAATAAAAGGTGATAAAAATAGAATTTGAATTCCTATCTGATAAGGAAGGCCATTTTTTTAGTGAGGAACGTGCATGAGCATGTTCTTATGATAAAAATACTTGTTGGCAGAGTCAGAGTGGTGATTATTATTTACTGCTTAAAATTGAATGTCTCTAGGTATAGAATTAGGTAATTTCTGTTTCATATTTGGCCACGTCTGTATTTTAAGAAGTTTAGCACAAAAAAGTTGGAGTTTTAGTGGAAACTATCCGTTTGTGTTTCTCTTTTGATTCATTTCTTATACTCATATTTTTCAAGCACTTTGTCTCTTGTCTGTTGACCAGAACCAATGGACTTTCAAAATCCTTGTGGAATCTGCCTTTTCTAAATAAAATGTCTTGTAATCTTTCAATTTAAATAATGCGTTATGAATGTTTTGCCAGCTAGAGATCAGTTGACTCCAGAGTGAGAATGACAAGTAGAAAATTTAATTATCATACGCCCATCTTCTTTCTCTCATTCGTTTCCTCTTTCAGGTTGCACTTTTCCGTCTGTGTGTCTTTGGTACAGATTTTGATTAAATTTATTACCAGTAAAAATGCTTGAAACTTTCATCTTCTTTTCAACAAATGGAATTTATGATAAATTGCTATACTGAAATTTACTGATACACAATTAGATAATTTATCTGGCTGCACTTCCAGTTATGAACTTGAAATGTACTCACTTTCCTTGTATGCATTATTTCATGCGTTTTTTGAATTTTCTGTAAACGTTTGCCATTCATAAAAATACATTCTTGCATACAACTTTATTTATCATTGCTAGACGTATTTACGCTGTTCAGAATTCACGGTCACGGTGGTAGCAATTTGCCAAACAACATGTCTGTTTTTGCTTTTCCACATACTTATGCCTCTTTTATTTTTTACCAAGCCACCAACATCTGACTTTTCCCCAATGTTATATTTGAGAGAAAAAAATAATACTCTAAATGGTAGTTTCGGGAATCACTAGCCTACCTAAGTATAGTTTTGGTGTACGCAAACGCGGTTGAACCTCCTAACAGACAAACCGTTGTGCGATGATATTTAAAGGTTTATATTAAGAATTGAAATTTCATTTTTGCCTATAGTTCATAATTGAAATTAAAGATATCCTAGCATGTAACCGATATATTTTCAACCAAAATGTGGATATTTTTTGCCCAGGATGTCATAGCCAAATAAGCCATCGTTCACGTTTTCTTATACAACTTACTTTTTGCATGTGCATGATATTGCATCTTGCCTTTGATCACAAATGCAGCAAGCATTGTGTGCTCATTTCATATTTTAAATAGCGTTAAAATTGTTGTAGTAATTACCATAGTTAAAGCATAGATGCTTTCCTTGTATACTATATTTTATGCATCATACCAGTAAAAGTTTTTCATCAGAGACAGCCTTTGTTGAAAACAACAATTGGGCTAAAATGAGTGCAAATACGTCACCCTTTTCTGTAAACTATAATAGTAATATCCTTTGATAACAAGTAAAAAGTAGTATTCGTACTCACTTCGTAAATAATTTTTATGTTGGACAAACACAACATAACTTGTAGCCAGCACAGTGTGTGTGTGTGAGAATACCCTAAACTGTTGTCCTTTTCTCACCGGAAACTGGAAAACATACATACCGAAAATGAGTAGCGTAGACAAATAAAAAGATCCGTCTTGTGTAAAAGGTGAATGCAATGGGAAACTTACGCATAATACATTTGTTCTACTCAGAAAAACAGTAACAATTCGGGATGTTAATATGCAAGAGAATGATGATGACGGCAATGATAATGCTGATAATGCACACGACGATGATATACATGCGTTGCTTACATTTAATTGTACATTTGGCACAAAATCCTTTCGCGCTTTGCAGTGATACCTTTGCATTTGTTCATATATGAGTTTGCACTGTGGGTTTATGCTCTTACTTATGTAATGCAGGAAACAGATCATCAAAGAAAGATGAATCCTTTATTGAGCTGAAAACTCTGTAAAAAATGGCTTTATTCTTTCTCATGCCTCGTCATGTAATAAAGATGGAGCCCGAGAGAGAGATATGGTTTTAGGATCAATAAAACAAGAAATGTTTTCAACATTTTGTTCAACAACGGAACAGGGAAACTTTACTTTTTAACAAAGTTTTTGCATCGATCCGTCCTCTTGTTATTGTCGCTATTAACCTTGAAATCCAGCATGTCATACGTGTGCAGTCATTAAAATACTTGTTAATGCGATGCGCAGACTACAGAGACTATTTACATTATACATTACTTTTTACTACGTGAATACGAGTCTCTCTGATCGAGTTTATTTTATTCGTGAGGAAGACGATCATACATCATAATGCCAGTGAGGCTTATAAAAACGTGAATTGTCTTGCTGTTCTTCCTTAAAATGTACGATGTTTGATGGGTTTTCAAGACTTGGCCATAACTAATCAAGAAACGGTAATGATAGTGTACAATATGCGGAGATAAAGTGAGACGGCAAACGAACAACGGAGATTCTTATTAAATCTTGTTGTTTTAACTTGTCTGGCTGAGCAAGATCGTCATAGGAACAGGATGAGGGTCATCGTCGTCAAACGTGCATTCACTTTGATGATGCTCATCATCGGTTTTGTTGCCTGCCAAAACCTAAACTTGACGAAATGATGACATTTACATTTTCTTTACAAAAGTACATCATAAATACATTGTTTAAAAAAAGTGGTATGTGTGGTGTGCAGCATAAAAAGTCTCCACTATACTTTAATAACTCACATCATGTTTTCGAGATGAGCTTATTTCCTGATTCGGTAAATCTTTTTTAGAAAGGTGTCTTGTACTTGTTTTGTCTTTCAACAAGAAACAAAAATATGATACTCATGTGTGGTGGATATACAGGACACGAAGGTTGGTCGTTGAATAATTCTTTTTCTGTCGTAAAGTAACTCAATACTTTTAGGCAAGTCCAGTCGTTGTTCTTTGAAAAAATATAACAACGAGATGCACAACTATATCATTGTTTTCTTTGACTATGTACAATGTCCAAGTTTTTACTTTGAAATGTAAATGGCTAAAATGGGGTTCTACCGTTCACTTTTTCTCCTTGCCATTTTTTACAAAGAAGAGGAGGCGAAGAACTAAAGTAATTTATTGTATGAAAATTTGTATTTTTTGTTTTCTCTTAAACTGGTTTGCATATTTTAGAAAGTGAGTCTACTTAAAATCAACTCATTTTATGCTGCATTAAGCTTTAGTGTAAAGAAGCCGGGGTTCCTTGTTTCTTGTGTCGCAGTTTCTGGTTTGATATCACAGGTTGATGGTGTGGTATAGTTTTTGTTTTTAATGCGTTGCTTACAGCTATCCTTTAGAAAAGACATATGTAGCTATACGCTTGGAGCAAACAAGGAAAAGACGGTTATAAAAAGTGCTACTCATTCGTACACATTTTTTACCATTTCCTAAAGCCCATTCACCAAAATATACGCATATATGTGTTGGAGTCTGTCTTATGTTCATTGTTTGTCACGAAAAATGCAATAATATCGTAGTTCTTTTGTCCGTTGGTTGACGAATGTGTACTGTTGTTGATAATACACTGGAACAAATATGGATATGCATTATTTTGAAATTACATGGTGTTTAGGTTAGTCTTTGGATTACTGTTAAGGCATCAAGATGCATTAGTACAAAAGAAAAGGTATCCATTAACATGGACTGGTGTCAAATTCCACCAGGTGAACCCAAACTAACTGACAGCCATCCTCATTGTTACAAAAAAGGTGCTTTCAAGAAAAAAAAATATTTACCCTGGTTGAGGTTATGGGATCTTTAAGTATTTAGTTTAGTAGTGAACACAAGAACATAAAAAGTTATTTCATGACTGCTAAATACGTGCTTCATTTGAGCTGGAAGCAGGAGAAATACTTTTACTTTTTAGAGTAATAATTTTGTAGACATATAATTGAATGTTTTCATATAGCTCCATAAAAATGCTACATTCGACAAATTATGACTGAACTTCAAAAGTTCTTTTGTAATATTAAGACTCATACTCTTGATGCATTAACAGATGTATTGTTAGCTGTGAAAATGAAAAATGCCACTAGACAGTACACAAAAATGAATTTTTCTTCAACCAGTCAGTAATCTGTCGTGTGTGTACGTCTTTTTAGTGTTTTCTTAAGCTACGCACTTTCACGATTGGATAATCTAAGGAATTACCTCAGCATGTTATAGTAACTATTTTGTCTGGTTCATGTGCTTTATCGGCATATAGCAGTTTAAAGCTTGACTTTACATCCTTGCTTCTGCCCTCCCAAAGAAAAATCTCATAACGCAATACTGGGCTTAAAAATGAATCATGACAATGGTAAAATGAGTCTGTGACATACCAGTGAACTGATGGAGTTTGTTTGTTCAAAAATACAAATGAATATCCGAAAAGTAACTAGCTTTGGTTTATGACGAAAACACTTTCATTTCATTCATCAACGTTTCATTCCTAAAGCTATTCGAAACAAGTCAATCCTTGATTGAAGCAAGTTCTTGTTAGTGTGTCTGATATCACTATATGGCTTTTCTGACAATTGAAAACTGTGAGTTGATACTTCAAGCAAATTTACCAAGGATGCATTCATATAAGTGGGTGTACCTAGGTATGTATAGCCTGCTTTCACAACATTATAAACTTGAAATTTTATTTAGCTCCCAACAAGTTTAGTCTCCATTCAAACGTAGAGCTGACTACTGATGCAATTGCTAAATTTACTCACTTTCCATAATATGTATACCTATGTATACTTAATCATGAGATGAAAAATACATAGTGAAACATTTCCACAAACTTTGTTGTATTATCAAGCATTTTCTTAATTTGGCTTAATATTAAAATGTTGGGTGTTGCAAAAAGACAGTAATATTTCTTTTGTATTATTCATACATTAATTGTAACACAAAGTTGGTGTCAACACAAACTTGTCAGATGATTTGTTTGAAAAGTAATGATTAAAGACATGTCAACAAAAATGCTCCTCACCCAAATAAGCACCTAAAATATGACGATGAATATGATGATGAATGACAGAACACTCTTTGCATTGCATATATATTACAGTCACGAGTCAATTAAGTATCATGGCAATTTGTTCGCCCCGTTGACTAATCAATGATGTTGTTTTTTCTGTCGTAAATACCTACGTATATTTATTACTTGTGATAAAATACAGTTAGGACATTTTTGCATTTCCAACCGACTCGGAAGTTGTCTATATAATAGGTACCTATATGAGGTTGGATTACCACTGATACAACTGCAGAATGGGGTCAGTAAATTGCGTCTTTATGACGTGATATTTCATTTTTTCATTCATGCAAAATTCATCCATTAATCTGACGATGTACCAAAAATATCAAAAAGGAACCTTGCTTGTATTTACTAGCTTGTGTAAAGATGTAGTTCAATTAGGTCACGACCAGCCTACCAGATTTAAACAAATTCATAGTAATCAATATCGTTCCGCTATTCTTTCACGGCTCAAGTTTTGTACTTGGATATTTCTTGATAACCAACAATTTCTACCCTGTAACTAGGTATCAAATCAAGTTTCATCGGTAAATCTCTCATTGTATAAATCATTCGACATATTATTGGTCATGTTTTTTTATCGGAGAGACCTTTTTGCATGACAAATTGTTTTGTAGGATAACACCCATGATTCGAAAAATAAAAGTTAGTAAATTGTATCGTCAATATATTTACTGCGATATAACAAAATGGAAAGTTATGCACTACAGTATTATTTAGCACAGTAAACTGCAAATGTCACATCAAAATGTTTCGTGTTTCTGTTGTGATGCAAGAATGATGAAGCTAGTCCATAATTGCGAAATGTCATTGCATCCACGATTTGAATATTTTGATTCTTAGTTTCTCTATTGATCCTAGAAGAAGATGAATAACTTGTTGCAATTTGCAATGTACTATCGTAGCATAAAGGATTGGGACATTTTTTTGGCTTTTATACTTTGTGAATTTTCATCACTGACACTCACACAATTCCACACGCTGCAAACTACAAAAAGTAAAATGCAACAACTTCAACAATGTATTCAAGTTCTACTTGGTGATTTTTCAGGCATAAATAAAATATAGTATACGTTATAAGGTATTACTACTATTACTATTTTTTAGTACTATTTTGTATGAGTAGATCATATTAAAGTATTATGATAACAATAAGTAACAAGATGATTCCTATGATAATGATGACTGCTTGTTGTGTGTGTTGTGCGCAACTAGTGTTTCAATTACTACTAACTTATGCTGCCAACTTACACTACAATTAACCGGCTCATAATGTTTAGCTATTTATAGTTGCAGCTACTAACTGTTAATTGTTTGTTGTTTGATTTGACACATATACTATATACTTTAAAATATGGTCAAAAAATAAGTATAAAAAAATATTTTAAATTTACAAAATATCACAGAGTCATTTAAATAGAAATGGATCACTTTTTACTTGCTATGCATTCAAATATTTTACTTACTTCCACTGAACTTGGACCGAAGTTAATATCTTGAGCACGTGTTGCTAGTTGAATGTAAAATCCAAATCTTGTCAGTGGTTTTCCGTACTTAATAGTCAATATCACATCTTGGGATGCAACTGGCGTGTTATATCTAATTCGCTAGAGTATTTTATGTATGTATATTATGCATTATATTACATAGGTAGGCGATTATAGAAACAACTGTGAAATTTATGTAGCATGATTTAATTCCACAATAGTTGGTATTATTTTTTCTTCCTTTCTTAACCAATAACTTAACCATTTTGTAGTATGATCGTCGAAAAAAATAAAAAGTCACAAGAACAGGGAAGAGGACAAGAAAAATAGCATATCATGTCCAATGGTGGTGGTGGTGGTGGGGAACTCGATTTGTAATCAATTTGTCGAAGTTCAATACGAGGTTCACCACTTGCGTATTTAACTAAAGTACACGAAACAGATAACAAATGCTTTTTCGCATAAATGTGTTGCAAAAATTTGCGTACAAGTAAAAAGTATTTCGTCACTCGTTTGCCTCTAAAAACCATCAATCTATTTTGTTGCTTCAAACCACAACTCAGGTTTGAATATGCATTAACATACGCATAATACGGTTTTATCAATCTACCTATCTGTTCACTTTATCTTTCGAGCAAAGTAACCCACACTTTTAAATTTTGATAAAGTACAATGAAATGTATCATTCCCGAAAATTTAATCTTTCTTTACAAACAACCAAAATGAGGGGATGAGAAGACTTCATACAATATTTACAACATATCTAATGCTAAAAAATCCGTCTTCTTGCACGTGTCAGTCTAAATTCCACTAGAAACACAACACAAGTCACAAATAATGTAAATTATAAACTCTGCTAAGCTTCCAATCCTTTAAAAACAATTCATTGCAACACGCCCCTTTGATATGCGTCTATCATGTTTATTATTCTACTTATGACTTATGATCTTTTCGTCTTAAAATATATAGTACAAGCGCATACAATTGAGACAATATCATATAATATTTGGTTTGTCCTGTTTATGCTTGTTCATCTGTTTTGCTTTGAACATTTACGCAAGTTATAGTGTCATTAACTGTGCAACACACATATATTTGCAAGCTGCAGTACTTTTCAACTGTCCAAGCCGACTAGCTATATTGGTTCACGTGGTTTATATCTGCTGGATATTGGATAAATTCCGCAATAAAAGCATACGCTATTAGCACCGCCTAATGTGTAACCGAAAACAACATGTTATACGAGCATAAATAATATTCTCACAAATCTCTCAAGATTATCATTATGATATTGCTGGCTGACGAAGTTTCCTCTTCCTGCCATAAACAAAAAATACGCAAATACTGTATTAATGTTGTACGGTTAGCAAGGGATACAAGTGTGAATGTGTGTTTTCATACCATCACGCATAATTTAATAGAATTTGCAGTTTTGATATACTGTTCTATCATCTTTAAGACTGGAAACGTTTGCATTTGCATTTGTTTGAACTATTTCCCATCGAGAAAATAAACACTTGCAAAGCAGTTAATATGTGAGTTTGTGTTTTAGAGAATGAAAGTTTAGCACGATTACTTCTGCCTATGATGATGTTCCTGTGATTAGTCATAAGACTAAAGGCATATATGTGCAAATAGAAAATGTAAATATTTTTACATTTTGTATCAATTCGCCAAGTTTTCCATACATAGAATCGTATTGCTTAATTTTTCTGACTATATTTGAACCATTGATCATACTTACTATGGGTTATTGGTAACAAAGTTGATTCGTGCTATAATTTTTTTACAATAAATCATCACGCAATAGTCAACTAACGATGATACGTGTTTGCAAATACATTTACGTAAAGCGTGGATAATACTAAATAAATATACAGCATATTGTTGTAACTTCACAATGTTGAAGTATTTCCATTATGTCTGTGCTTTTGGCAATTATATTTCTTTCCAGATTATAATATTATACAAGTATACAAATAAATAGTAAAAACACGACAAGAACAGCTTTTTCCTGATCAGCTTTTATTTAAACTTACTTGTCTTACACGTCAAATATAATTGCAGTAGAATGCGATATTCTTGTATTGCAGTCCGGTCATAGATTTAAAACGCTCATAAGCCGAGTATGTATACATAAATGAATTGTGGATATGTAGTAGGAAGTAGCCTGAATGCATTGGTGAGTGATTCATACTTTTCTCGGTAAAGTGGATCTCCAGAAAGGGGCAGAAAAGGCCACGCTCAGCAGCGCAGCGTTGTAACAGTAAACGTAGAGAGCGCACTAATTCAAACCAATGCTACAACTCCTTCACTAAAATTTCTTTCGCTATCCCAAAGAAAGATGAACGACTCGTACGTGCTACTTATTTGCACTCGTATTCCACCAGTATGCAGCAAATTTTTATAACTATCAACTATATTAAAAATCATCCTCGTCATCATCATTCTGTTTACTGGTATGTACCCTCAAAAGTGTAGTAAACCGGTGATATAGATTTTTGAGGATTTATCAAGAGGCACTAGTTTTATCCTTTAGACGCGTTGCATGTATACGATTATTTATGACAACAAGAGTGAAAATATTGAAGCACAGTATGAGCAATCGAAATGGCCTTTGAAGAAAACATAGTTGTCTTTTCCTTGTATAACAATGAGAATCACACTGACCAAACGTTTAACTTAAGTCGGTGACAATCAGAAATGGAAAGTGCCAGTAGACGACTCACGACTGTTCATTTGAAAGTCGTCTTCAATTTCCCCGACACTAATGTCACTGTGGATTCTTGTACGCACATATAACATACAAAAGACTATAACTTGAAATTTCTTCTCCAATCGCTCTTCTTTATTTGAGTTGTGTAGTGAGAAAGACGAGGAAAATGAAAACATCAGATACTGAAGTAACTTGGAGTTGGAAGTAAAACGATGAATCGGATAAGCTACAAGAGTACACGTACGTACATAATATTATGAAAAAGAGCGATTGGATCTACTTTTACTTTTGTTGTGATAGTTAAGATACGGGATTTAATGTGCTGTCTTTCTCTGTTCAATGAAAATATACGAGTTTTAAGGTGACGCAAGACAACGCAATCCATAGATGTATTTTTAAATGGAAAATTAACATTCGACGTCAGAGTACCTCCCTTCTTCCTAAAATTTATACCTGTGGCGTTCGCCTTAAAATTTACAAAATGGCACTTGTTTGGAGACAAAAGAATGGGCTTTCTTTTGATACCAAACTGGACGAAATCGAAGATTTCATTGCAAGGGAAAATGGTCCAGAAATTTTATGCCAAATATCAAGTACCAGGTATAAAATTTCTGGACCATTTTCCCTTGCAATGAAATCTTCGATTTCGTCCAGTTTGGTATCAAACGAAAGTCCATTCTTTTGTCTCCAAACAAGTGCCATTTTGTAAATTTTAAGGCGAACGCCACATGTATAAATTTTAGGAAGAAGCGAGGTACTCTGACGTCGAATGTTAATTTTCCATTTAAAAATACCTCTATGGATTGCGTTGTCTTGCGTCACCTTAAGCTTTCTCATTTGAGAGCAAGCAGTACGGTTTCACCTCTTACGAAATTAAGATTCATCCTTTTCAATTTTCCTTTCCCTCTCATTTTCCATATTCGTTTAGTTGTGAGCTTTGCTCACTTCAATTACTCACTTGGTAGTAACAATGACGTAAAACTTTCATCAATTTTTCTGTTCATACCTTGGATTCTTCGTCGCAACGTCTTTTCCTCCCTCGTGGGTTCGAAATATTATTAATTGAATTTCTCACAAATTTGGATGTAAAATTGCATTTTTTATAGAACACACATTGCAAAAAATATGTATGCTACCAAGCTGCCTTCTTGTAATTTAAGATTATGCACAACCATTTCTCTTTGTTTCTCAAATCCTCAACTACTCGTGGTATTTCTGGTTTTGCAATTGAACCATTTCGATTTTGAATTAACATCATTTTGTAAACTTTTTAAAAGAAAAATACATAATTGCGTAAGATCGCTAGAGCATGTATATTATGCACGAATTGGTGGAATTATTTAACTTTTCGTCCATATTTTATAACTACTATTGTAATGTTTTCACGTTGCATGAAATCTTGCAGAATAGCTCAGCTAAACGTGTGGTTATACTTTGTAAAATTGTATTTTTAAATCCAACTCTTACCCTGCCAAATTAGAAACCACTGCTTTTTGTATTAATTGCCGATTCCAAGAATAATATCATAAAACAAATTACAGTCATTAATTGACGTATTTTTACTTTCGTTTTACTAGTCATCAATAGTCGATCAAAGTATGCATTGGTGAATGCTTCTTTTTAGAGTATAAGTTATAATGGCTTGTGATTCATGAGTGAAATATATTATGTTTTTTCAGGGATCGCAGATGATGGATACAATAACAGATGCATTTGCTCTGTCCATTGTCACGGTCATCTTTCTGAATGTTTGTATCCACGCAAGTGATGTTGTGACAGCAAACTCAACTATACATCAAAATGTAACTGCTGCTCCGCCGGTTGCTACCACTGAGGACCCTCGAATCGCAGAGGAGCTTATCCAATCGCTCTTTGATGGAATCCGACACCGCGATGTTCCGTTATATCTCTGTGACAGCAAAGCTGGAGGTTTGTTTTATTACCAATTATGAATCACTACTAGTCATTCCGTAGATTCAATGCAAGCAATGAAAACTAATATTACATGTGTACAATATTTTCACTTTTTTGCGTGTTACACATGAAGTGTCATATGCAGTCATGTTTTGCATGATAGATTTTAGTGTTGCAACTTAAATGTTACAATTTAAATGTTTACGTGTGCAGTTGTGCTCTCATGCGCTTTCTGCCTTGGTCAATGCTAAGCTGTAAAGTACTGTGTAAATAAGAGTTACCCATTTGCTTAAAATTTCACGAGTCCAATTATTAATAGGCTGTCATTATAATTAACTATTAAAGGTGGTCAATTATGGAAAGTGCCTCAGAACTCCCCTTGCAGAGATGCCAAAATTGACAATACCACGACAGCGATTGACCTTGTATTTATCACCCCCAATATGAGTAAGCAGACGATACCTGCGACCATATGCAAGATAAAGGAAACAACGGTGTACAAGCACCAAAATTGCTTTTGGATACAGCATAACCCAGTCGTGAAGGAGAAATACCTAGATGTCACCAAGGCCCAGTGCGAAATGATGCGTGAAGTAAAAGAGATCGATGGGAGTCGGCTTATACTGAAGTCACCAGGTATTTGGCATACTAATAACCCGACAGATGACTTCGACTATAGGTACTGTAAGATGACTAAAAGACCGACCAAGAATTACTACTTAGCTGAGACAAAAATTGGTTTAGCAGACGATCACCGTACAGTTGTGGGATTTCAAAATCAGGCAGGTAGTTGCGTTTCGTCTGATGAGTTTTGCAAACTTGAAGATGGAATAGTAGTATGGTCTGACACTCATATCAAGAAGTGTAACTGGAAGATGGGTGCGGAGACGACTTGTCTTAAAGTTCATAAAACAGTAGTCTGCCCTAAATTTAGTGTGGCGTTTTCTGATATAGGGACGCGTGGTATTTGCGACACCATAAGCATGGGCACAAGCTCACAAGGGTTAACGTATTTGTTAAAAGAACCAGATACATTAGCACCACATCGCATTTCCGTCATTGAACAGTTTACTAAAGTTTTAAGCCAAGACGGCGTAGGGAAACAGAGAAAGAAGCGTAGTACTACCGTGGTAGGTGATAGTAAGCAGACGCATAAAAATCATGAGGCAGCAGATATGGTGCATATTGCTATGCAGTCCAGGTTGGCATACCATGCATTTATTGAAAGACATGTCAATGTATCGCCACGTAACAAACGAGAAATTGATGAGTTTGACACAGACGATGATAAGTTTGAGCGAATTTCTGGCAATCTTGGCAATAGCGTTGGCAAGTCAACTGCCATAGACGAACCAGATTCTGAAGAGGTACAGAGAGTATTTTATAGTGCTTGGAAGACATCGTTCAAAAACAGTGGTGAGAGTAATGGTGGATTACAGTACCTATATTTTCTGGTTAAACATCATCTAGAGCCGATTCTCGAACTAATTCTTGGAGATGTTTGTAGGCTTAATAATTCCGCTCTGGAATATATGAAGGCCATGTTGGAATCAGGCTTTGAAAACGAATTCGTTAGGGCATTATTTGCAGATCGCAAATACAGAACTAAGAAATTAGGGGATTTATTATTCTTATATGAGTGCACTCCGATATACGATTACGAGTTCCTGGAACAAAATTCCAGTGAATGTTATGCGCAGTGGCCCGTGAAATATAAATTAAATCGTACTTCAGTTGAGGTTCATCGCGCTTTCGTAATGCCGAATTCGCATGAATTAACAGTACATCCAACTGAAATTGGAAAATGCACCGTGGGCAGCGGATCCTATTTCATGGAGTATAAGAACTACGTTATAGATTTATGGGGAAAGAAAATCCTCAATTACGTGCATACACTGCCTAGCATAATAAGAGGCTACGACGGTGAAACTATTTTGCCAGAAGCGACCTTTAGTAATCAAGGCAGTTTCACAGCAGACGAAATATCGTCTTCTAATTGGTTGCTGGACCTCCAAAGATCTCAGCAAAAGATATTTCAATTCACGAACTTTATTGAGTCGCATGGAAAAGCCTCCATGTACTCTGCCTACGAGAACACACTTTCTGAAGGAATGCAAGGTATAGTTGTTTCTCCATTAATGCGGCGATTCACCCCAATCGAAGCAATCGTGTACACTGCTGTTATCTTGGCTACATTGTTCATTTTGTACAAGCTGAAGATTTTAGACATTCTCAGTGAGTTTCTTTCAATTACATGGGGTTTTGTTAGGGATTTGTGTAGACGTAAGCAGGAACGTGACGAAATGGAGCATGTCGCTGAAATGCGTGCCATAGATATGGAAATGCAACTCGCAGAGAAAGTTGACGAATATGAACCGCTCAGGAATATCGATGATGTAACATATGATAAGATAGATGAGACTGAACAACAGCCGATTGCAAAGTTCAATCGGAAATACAGTGGAAAGCAAAAGTATGGGGGTAGCAAGCCATATTCGCACAGCAGTTTCAGACGACCACAAACAACACAGAAAAATTATGTGCCCCCGTACAATCCACATTTAGTGCCA
This sequence comes from Entomobrya proxima, assembly GCA_029691765.1. Taxonomy (NCBI): domain Eukaryota; kingdom Metazoa; phylum Arthropoda; class Collembola; order Entomobryomorpha; family Entomobryidae; genus Entomobrya; species Entomobrya proxima. Next base: position 31,930,883 of record CM056168.1, read on the forward strand.
TCAGCACCAAAACTTTACCCACGTGTTCCAATTGAGTATGCAAAAAGTAGTACGGGAACATCACGTTTATAGTAGAGTATCAGCATGTCTTATTGCTTCATTTTATCTGGAGCGTGCATTCATTCATGACGATGAAGATGAGAGAGTTCTTGAGAGAAATAGCATATTGTTCCATTGCCTTTTCCATCTTGGTTCAATTTACATTAAAATAATACTAGTATATTATCAACAACAAGATAGGAACGAAAGACTGATCAATAACAGCTTACACAATATGTTGTTCACCAACCAATTTTGTACTTTGTCCATACTTATTATTTGTCTAAGTGTCATGTCATGACAAGCTTTCTATCCCATTTCTCACATACATTACTCAAACATGACATTCAAAAATGACCAAGGCATATTATGAGATGTAGTATTGCTCACTAGCAGTTAAAATTTGTCTCAACTAGTAGTAAAAAAATGTGTAGTTTTTAAGCATCTACACTTAATGATGTAGCGCATAATACATAATACCAATATAATATAATATTATTGTTTTGCGTTATAATAATACGCTTTCCAATGTTTATTCTGCTTAATGTTAGCTGACAGTATTGTCGACTTATAACTTTTAAGTATACACCGTTTTGTTATTCTTTTGGTTTCATTTAAATTTTGCTCAGTGCAAAATGTATTAAGGTAATTCTCAATATTATATGCATAATTGTTGTGGTAGATCTTAAAAGGAGATGCTTGCTTGAACTTGCGTGACTGTGTGTTCGTAATGGGAGTAAGATGAATATATAAATTATATGGATTCTTAAATTATTTATTATACCGGTTGCTTATAACTGATACATAATACTTTGTGGTTGCATGCAGTGTGAACTATTTACTAACTACTATACCACTTTATTTACTAAATAATACTAACTTGTCTTTATAGTGGTAACTAAAAAGTGTTTAGAGGTATTTACAGGTACGCGCAATGCACAGTTAATAAATAGGATGATTTTAAATTTTAGGAATTAAATGTAGTTTTATGCAACAGTGTTGCGTGTGTGAGCTGATTATTATGAACTGTATAAAACGTATTGTATCTGCTTGAAAACTTGTAGAATTTAAGGTTTATCTTGGTTCACTGAATAATTACTAATTAAATATATTATATAATAAGTGTATGCATTAAGAGTTGCTATTGTTGCATTGTACTATTTGTTGTTTCTACTAAATGTTTACATGCATAGTTTTAGAACATGGAGCAGTTGTTATAGTAGTATGTAATACGTGTGCAAACACGGTTACACTTAAAGTACATAGTTAAGCAGTTTATTATTTATATTGCTCACACATTCTAGTACGTAAGGTTTGAATTTTAGATTTCTAGCTTATATGAATTCATGTTCATTATTTGTCGTTGTTTGTAAAATAAATTTGATTTGAAATATACCTATTTGGCTGAAAAATTCAATGATTGTTGTTGCTACATTTATGATGCTCGTCTGGTCTGCGAGCAATATAAAATGCGGAAAATGCAAGACAATGAATCACGTTATTTCAAAGCCGGATGTGCATTTTACAATTTACGTTTTACTACATTTACAAGTATCAACTTTAACTACGCGTCATGGTATGAAAAGAATTAAAAGCAGTACTTATTTGTCTTTGTGTAGCAGCAAAACTGTAGGAATATGCATGCGTTCTTTCATTTTTTGTGTTGACATTCAGTTCATTGCACTGTCTGTTTGAAAAATAATTAATCCCATCCTTCAGAACAACGGAAATACTTTTCATACGTGGTTGGCAAACTGTGTATAAATCAGCATGTGCATTGGCATCAAACTAACGTATGTATACACTTTGCAATAACTCTTTTTACTAAACTTCCTTTCATTCCGCAGTTGCACTTTAGACGCGCGCAATGTCATACCAGGTTGCCCCAACCGCTGAACCCACAAGTACATGTCGATCTCTTGACAAATGACGGTCGTCACATCCCAAACTGCTTCTCAAATCAGCCAACCCCACTTACTTCCACTGGATGGCTATTGCAGGTTTGTCATGTTTAGTACTTTTATTTTACAATCAATAATTAGTTGTTTACGTTGTTTATTAATGCGCCTTCATCGCAACCACTATTGTTTCCATTTTCTAAATGAAATATCATTGGCTATCAAAAGGCTTATGCGGTTTATAGACTTTAATAATTAATGGTGTATGCATGAATACTAGATTTTTTTTCACACCTCATTCTCTTGCTCCTATATCGTCATCCTAGTTGCCTCAGCATACTCAGTATTTCACTCCAGTTCGTTTTTGGTGTGCAACTACACAATGCTGGTGCTTTTGAAAAAATAAACTCATTTGTTGTTCACCGTACGAGAGAGTTATACAATTACAAGCTGATGTGGCTGTAGCATAATATATTTCTGTTGAAAGCTCGTGCTCATCAATTGTAGTAGTAATTATACTAGTTATGTTGTGGATGCTTGTAGAAAGTTGATGTCATTTTTAATTCCTCGTCAAGACAAACTGCTTTTCTAAATAAGCACAAACTTGTTATAATTGACGGGAAGTGTCTTTAGAAATCGTCTTTAGAAATCGTCTTTAGAAATGCGCGTACTTTTATTAGATAGGACTGCTGAACAAATTTGGACATGAAATCTCGTTTGGCATTTCGTTTCTATGAAAATTATTTGGAAATGTTTCCGTTTCTAACTCCATTCCACTACTTTTCTGTTTCCAAACCACATGAGAAACAAAGGGGATTGTTACCATCCATTTTATGGTATCAATTCGAATCATCATTGGTAGTACAGGTAGGAGACATTTGATCTGAAGCGTTTCTTGCTTTTTAGTCGACATCATTACATAATTAAGCATCATCCATCTAAGCAGCACATTTGTTGTGTGTGGGTTATACTAACTAAAATGATGAGCCGCATGACATGACACTGTCAGGTTGCGTAATAACTATATGCTATGCTTTAGGTGCGATATTTAAATTAACTTCAGACGTATATCTACAATTAGCACAATAAAACAGTAGGTATTTCAGATAATTGATTGCTTCACCACATATTTCTTTTACTGAGACACTAGAAAATAATTAATTATACGAAGAATTATGGCAAGTAGTACTTTTGATTTTACTTTTAGTTGAATAGTTCTTATTTGAAAGTTTACATCAGCTATTGACAGGAAAATCTAAACATACGTGAGTCTGATTTAAAATAATTCAAAACGCTAAGATGATGTTTTTTAACACACAAACCATGAAATTAAACACTCAAACCACTTTTTTCGAATAACTTCATAATCAACCTTCACTACTCTTTTGCGTACCATCATCAATAGAACATACTCGTATCTATATAAACGAGTTTAGGGTTGAGTTAAGAAGAAGACGAAGAAAATGACTAGGATATACTAGTGCTTGTAACTTGCATTTTTTGGTAAACTCTGCTAAAAAAGTGCTCTGTGCTGTAGAAAGTTTATTACGCATCACATGTACATAGTAACTACATAACATCAGTTGTTCTTCTCAAATGGTCTGGCGAATTTATTCGAATGAGTTAAGTAATTCAATCAAGAATACGTCAGTTTTTATGTGTGTATATGCAAGTTGATTTTTAATGATACCAATGCATTTACATGAACATTTTATAATATAATATATTACTTCACTTTGTGAGCTAGCTAGTCTGCTGGAACTTAGGAATGTATGCAACCATGAATGAGTAGTCTTATTCTTGTTTTATAGTGTTTGTGTAGTTTCAATGTTGGAGTGTGCAATAGTAATGTTCACATTTAAATTTTAAATAGCATAGTCGATAAAGCACATTTCTTATTCGTCATCCAGCGAGACGATTGGGGGAGTGAGAGTTTTTTGCATTCAAATTGAAAATGCTGACTAAAAACTGAAGAAATTTAAGAAATCTTGATGATAGAACATTATGATGGCCTGGCAAGATCTGCGACACGATTTATTTGTATAATAATGCCATTGTAATTTCACAATAAGACTAGAACGAAAATATGTACATCATCATAAATATCGGTATCTGATATTTTTTGTTGCATTCTCGTTAAAGCAAATTTTGCTCTTTGAAGTCGTTTGTGCTCTTCTCTGATTGATTGAATTTTGTTTAGAGTGTAACTTAAAAGAAGGTGAATATTATTGAATTATACAGGGTTTTGCTGCATCAGCAAGCACACAATATTTGGGTTGGCACTATTGAATTTTTATTTCATATATGCTTGTTTAACTCCCAAGTGCAAATGCTGCTTCATAAATTTTCTGGTTTGTGTCTTTAAAGCCGATGATTGTGATTGAATCAATTTTTCGTGGTCACAATGTGTACATAAAATTATTCAAAAATGAACAACGTTGTAAACATTTGATTTTTTGCTATCATGATTAGAAGCATGCAATTAACCCAAAAACCATGCTACGAAAACTTTGTGTGTGGCGTGTGTGCATGAATAAAACCCATGCTTTAGACATACTGCATTTGTGATGCTCAACTTGGATTGCGTTACGAAACATTTTGTAGCAGCAAGCGTCCGTTGTTCGCTTCTTTACTGCCGTATTGCAATGCAATAATGTTCATGATGCACGGCCCACCTTCTCCATTTTATACCAAGAAAAATACATTATTGGAATATATACCTACTCTTCAATACGGTAGAGACTCATCGTATGGTACTGCTCCACGACTTCATGCGGTTTATTGAACACAGAAAAAGCTGTCCTTTTCATAGCCAAGTAAATATTACACAATGTAAATGTATTCGTTCCTCGTATCCTTCCATGTAATGATGCAGGATGATCCAATAAGATGTTCAGAATCCCGAAGCCATTTTGATTTCCAGTAAATCATACAATACCACGAAAGATTCTTGCACATCTTGGTTGTACATGATATCTACACATATATTTTCATATACACTTTCATATAGTGCATTCAAACTGATACGAACGTTTGGTTAACATTGAGACATCTAACAGTTTAACGATATATTTCTTCATGATCATTCAGCACCTCTACTCACTGGTTTAGAGGCTTTGCTTATATGTAAGTGTTTGCATGCTTGGAAAACTACACTAAAGCACACTTAAAAATCATGCATGAAAGATTCATGATGAAACTGATCCTTTGGCAAGTAGCGATGATTCTCTTGAACTTATTCACAGGTATCTATATTTGTTCTTTTTTGCCTTGCCATTTCTAATTGCTCTAACAACCTAAAATATAAATTAAGCTTTTATAATACTTATAATGAATCGATAAATTCATAGCTAATCATTGCAAACGCTCTCATAAAGTATTATGTAGGTAGAATAATATTGTGACTTTATAGTGATTCATGTAGTAGCACTGATAAGATGAATTTAAAGTTTAATCATACACGCATATTGTATATCATGATTAGAATTTATATAAGACAATTAATCCTTATAAGACACTTACCT
>CM056168.1:31936443-31984443 GCA_029691765.1 Entomobrya proxima
CAATTTGAGCCTGAGCATGACCAGAGTAGAAAATAGGATAAGCAATATGATAATGGTAAAAATGCAGGTGGGAATGGGGGTTGTAGTATAACGGGGAATTTTGGTGTGAGATAATGGAATTCGGAACACCGGGACAAAATTTATTACATGAGCAACCCATCATCAGTATCTCAATTGCTTATCCGCGGCTTTCCGTTGCCAACTTTGCATTATCCATTTGCTTCTTGATGAAGAAATTGAAGAATTTACTAAAGCTTTGGAACTGGTACAGGATGCAAAGGAGGATTTGGATTGTGCGAAAATGTCCCTGTGAAAAAATTGAAATTGACAACAAAGGTAAAAAGCAGAACATCGCAGGTTCCAGGATATTTGTCTTCCTAAAGTTATATATTCACAAAGTGGCTACTGTAATGGCAAACCTAAAGGCAGTATGAAAAACAGGCGAGGAAGTGAAGTATTATTTAAAACAAAGTACAAAAATTTCTGGTTCGTGGGGAAATGAAAAGTCTGGTGATAGCACAATAGTGGCAGATCAGGACAAAATTAAAGTACAGGAAGTAGCAGCACATGCTTCAATTATCTGCGCGATACGAGTCAGTTCGTCAGTGTCTATTTTCAAGCACAAATTAGCCGATCAGCAGACTGGTAGTTAAACAGCAGTTTTATACTGACAATGCAAATTTTATAAGTTTATTTTACGCAATATCGCATTATGCTATATTTTTAAAAGTCATTACAGTATATGCAGATTCCAGGTTTATGAGCAAGATTGTGCGTACTAAATTTACGTTCTCTGTCAGAGCAAGCGCGATATGAGGAATTAGATAACAAGGTTAAGTTGATAAGGGGTTGTCTAGTCGGTAGCTTTACACGGTAGAACAAATATTTGAATACTTAAAAATGTACTCGTACACTGTTTGTCTGAAGAAATACGTCCGCAATGTAAGGCGCAGTGTTAGTGCTTCTTAAAAGCTTGCAATTAAATAGCTTTTTTGATAAGAACCTTGATCACATCGGTATGTATATTTATATGTTGATGGTAACAAACATTTAGAGTATATCATCTATCGTCAATACATATATACATCATAAACATTGTACAAAATTAATTATAATACTGATATCAGATACGGATATTATGAATCATATAAGCCTATATATTTGGCATGAGATATATAGTCCAGTATATAGCTAGTATGGTTCTTGAAACGTTATTACATTCGTTTAGCTATTGCGTTATTATGAAAGAGGAAGTGGTATTATATTGAAACATGAAATGACGATGAACTTGTTATTAACATAAAAATGGCATAGACAAAATAACATTCATTCTGAACTATGTACCAACCGCATAAGTAAGATTTAAAATGACTTGTCCGTTGTCTTATTTAAAATGTCATATATTATTAGAGTATAATCTACACGGTACATCATAATAATAACGCATGAAAAGTTCTTCTATATTAAGTCTGAAGTGCAGATTGTTGGCTAAGTATATTATGTATCTGCGTTTCTGGTCGCATTTGTGCTTTCTCCTGAATCAGTCATATATGAAATTGTAATTTTCATGAATACATTCAAAGTCACACTTTATTAGGTGAATATTCACAGCGTATCAGTTTTATAGTTTGATCAATTTTGTCTGTAGCTGTAGCTTGTGATCGAAGCATTTGTGCTTTTGTCACTCGAAGCATAACCGTAACATTGACATTTATGCATGTACGTTAAAAGTCTTAGAAAACGAAAAGAAAAAATCAAGACTGAAATAGTTGGCTATTTTTTTAGTTTGATTGAGTAGTCTGTGCGGACGAATTATAAAAATCAGTCCAGTCAGATTACTTGAAAACTTATGTTATGTAGTTTTATAGTTTTCGCAACATGTTGTATCTTCAAGCAATCCAATAACAATGAATTTGCGCATTGTTATTGTATAAAAAATACAAAAATATAAATAAAAAACTCACGATTGTACTTTATATTAATTTGTATTGTATCAAGAACTCAAAATGAACAGAAAAATTTGCGTCCTTCTCATTCGCAGTGCATTGGTACTTTTATCAAGCTTTCAGTGAGCTCCTCAAAATCAACTTTTCAATTTGTAGTGCGGCCGAGTGAAAATCAGTTTTAGCATCTTTAAGAATCCGTTTTCTACTGATTCCGCTTGCATTCGCATCCGTTGCATTATAATTTAAACATTTTACATTCCATACCTGTGCACTTGTGGCTCTTGATGCACTTTACTCAACATACTAGAAAATATGATAATATTATAGAAAGTGCCAAGAAAATTTCCTAAAAAAGCGTGACAGTAATAAAGCAAACCAAAATAATTTAAATATGTTAATTATATTATAATTGCTTCTGGCTCGAGTAACTGACAATAAACTGTATAAATGCATTGTAATGTAATCACGTCATGTTACAATGGAATTGAAGAATGAAAGAGCAATTAATTACAACTATAGTTCCAGTTACAACAGATAAGATTTATTGTGCGTTTCATATATTTTTAGTTTCAATGTAAAAACGTCACACAATCAGGGTAGTTATGTGATGTTTTTGTAGAATATTATTGTAATTTTATAGCATGATAACAACAGATTTAATGAAGCCAAAAATAGGAGGTTCAAAAAATATTTTACAGTAGTATTACACCTCACACGACCTGCATTTGTTTGATGCCCAAATTTTTTCCAAACATACTCTGTCTGTCCATACATGATATGATGACCACGTACTACAACGTACTTATCGAACCCCGAATTTGCATTCAATATATTTGCTTTTACATGACATATACGGCATGTACATTTATTGCAATTTGCGAAACAATGTAACCTGATAAAAGTACAAAACATGTTGATAATTTCACGAATTTGAATTTTAGAAATACAGATGAAATATCAACACAATAATTGTATGTTTAGCATAAAGATAAGTTGATGAGAAGACTCACGAACGCGAATAATAATATGAGCATCCGGGTTATCGTTATTATACATCAACTTTTTCAATATTTTATAGGGTAAACAATTACGATTTGGGAAAGAAATATAGTTAAAAATAATACAAACGTGTGTTCTTTGAGTATAACATGTCATGCAATTTGAAGTAAATAATGTTCGCAATGCTCAACTGTCAACAAAATTTGCAATAATATGTAGTGCATCCATTCAACTTTTCATCAAACAAACGCGCATAGTGGTTACCATCAAATGATGTAAAAAAGTTACTAATGTGTGTTTATCATATCACACTCACCGTCAAAGAAACGAGTTGATAAGCTAGTGTTGTTATGCAATGTGTAATCTGTGTAATGACAGGTAGCTTCCACAGCGTCAAGTTACGTAACATAATATTATTATGGGAACGATAGCAGGCATACGTACTGGATTTACTTTTTGTTTAACATACAAAGTCTACCGGTCAGAGTGCATAGGTCCAGAGATTGTTTGGAATTCAACAGAAATATCTGGATTGTTTTTCTCGATATTCTTGTTCTGTAGTTCAGGCATTCCTCCAGAATAAGAAAATATGTCTCTTTTTATTAGATTTGAGTACCTAGGTGGAAAGATATAACTGAAATCTATCCAGAAATTTACCATCACTTACATTACATCAAGTTTAAACCAATGTTGCATATAATGCGTCATTTTGCATTTCTCGTATAGTATGATGCTGCGTTGTTGCTGTTGCATGTATGTTACATAATGCACAGCGCATGCATGGAAGTGCATCGCTATATCATATATTATTTTCCATCCATGTACAAGAATTGAACATAATATTTCAAAGATAAAGGAACTCTAGACGATTATCGATGAGTGTAGTACGACAATGCCTAAAAATCCGTAAAAATGCACGTATTACGACAGTATTTATCTCTGATATTTTAATTTTCCCTTTTCTTTCTTCTCTCGGTCGACTAGCTTTTTGTCGCTTTTATGAGTCATTTACTTCCTTGTACTATATCAAACCAGTAAGAACTAGTAGGTTTCTGTAAACAGACTTGGCACTTGCAGTGATTATTTCTGGACCAACCTTTGTCCAGTCATAATACTTTTTCATCAGTCTCTTCCAGTCAGCTTTTGACATGCACCAAGTAAGGTCAGTTCTTTACCTTTGCTAACTGGTATCTCCATACATGCCATAATGCCCCATAGCATATCATGCCATACAAAGTTTGCAGCTATTCCTTTCTAAATGTGGTTCTGTTTGCGTATCTTCATCCTCTGTAAACGTTAAATGTTAATAGTATTCATGTCTTTGTGACAGAAAAAAACATTTAAAGTTCTAGTTGACATTTTTTTTGCGAAATCTAATTGACGTTTGCTAACAACAGCGTGTCGAAGTGACGGATCTTGATCTTTAAAGTGGCAGCTCTGACATTTAAGTTATTCCGTTTCACATATTTTTTAACGGACTGTGCATGTTTTTCTTCTCATCAACAATGCCAAACATAAGGTTATGTATTTTTGGCTTACTATTGCTGCCGAAATCTGTGTGTTTCGAGGAAATGAGCAAATCAACAAAAATAAACAATTTAGTTTTATTCGACGAAGACTTCAGTCCCTTATCGAATGCAACCATTGCCCAATTTCTTAGTAATCTCTCTGCTGTGTATGGTAAGTGTAACTGTTTTACTAAAATGATAACATGAATCATTTGTATTGGCAAATTATGGGTGATATGCAAACAATATGAGTGAACATATTATTTTGTTTCATTTTCCAGTGAGCCATGTCATTGAATCAAGAGTCAAAGCCGTATCCGGAACAGTGACAAACGTTGAGAATGGTGCAGACCAAACAACAGACAGCACACTCCCCGGAGAAACTGATGTCACGCCAATGTATCCTGTGACGTCCATTTTGCTCAAAGAGGACACACATGACACGACCACCGTGCAAACATCATCGGCAACACAAACAACCGAAGAACCTGGTCTCATCATTTCCACTGTTCACAATGACGGTGACATTGAATCCAACGAGACGATGGATAAAATCATGTAAGTTATCAGTTTTTGTACGAACTATTTCAATATAACAATTCACGGGTATTTTATATTTTTATAAACCGTCTTCATTTTCTCGTTCTTCATTATAGTGACAGTTTGACAGATAATGGGAGTGACGAGTCGAACCCCATCCTATATGCTTTCATGTACACAGTTGGAGGGCTGCTTATTTCGTTGATAATTGGATTTGCAATATTTGGCATCGTCAAGTATGGATTTCCAAAGGCAAGCGAGGAGTTGAATTGGGGGTTTTTCGAAATGCAAAATATCAACTCGGTTCACCTGCCTGATCAAAATGCAGCCGAAACTGCAGCCGAAGCAAACGAAGATGACGCTATTTACATGGTAGGCAATGACGGGTTTGCAACCGTGTCTCTTTCCGCTGAGTAACTGTCGGGATTTCGTTTATTGCATGTATCAGGTTTTCAGGGGTGTATCTGTCATTATGTTCTTAATATTATATCAAGTTTTACAATTATTAAGTTATACCATTACTAAAATAAAAAGCGAAGTGAAGCCTATAGGAGTTCGGAAAATTGATGTCAAGTGATATATTGTTATAATTGTTAGTTGTAAATGTTTGTATCCAGCTGTTAATTAAATATTAAGATTTGCAAAATAAATTTAAAATCCAAATGCTGATAATGATCCTCACCCGTTGTGACATAGCAGTTGTATACGATAGCGGAAAATATAGAAAAAAATTATTATGTTCAATTATGTAAAATCATACCTGTAAAACTAATATTTAGGCATACTACTATACTTCAAATTCCAGTCATATTGTCATTAAAACTTACGTTTGATTTTAATGCGTTAAAAATTATAATATTCCAACTCTTCATCATACACATAGTTTAAAGGTAATGTAAATGGAAAACATACAACAGTTAAAGCATTTTATGGCGCTATAGAAGGTGAAACTAACAAAAATATTGAAAATTCCAAATCGTCAATCATAACCCATAAATTTTGATTTACACTCGCACTTTCACATTACACAGAAAAGCATATAGGGTATAAAAATATTTTTATGGTTGATTGTTTGTGACATAGCAGATGAACAAAGGCAAATAAAATACAGCCATAAACAGTAGATACATCAGGCATGAACACGGACATCAGCAGCGATAGGTGTCATAAGCTGCACAAACAAATCAAAACTATGTTTTATTATATCAAGTGACGATACGCAAATTTTATATGCATTGGAAAGGATTTATTTTTTAATTTTCACATATACTCTTAAAATGGACAATTTAATTTCATATGGCTGGTGAAACTGAGCCAGTTGTAGCCGGACTGTCGACCGGTGTAAATTAATGATCAGAAGTTTGCATAATAAACAATACTACTTGCAGAATTGGTTACTAATCGGAATTACGAATACGAGTGTTATACTCATTAAACATTCTTACATTTTCCTGCAAGCGTATTGAACTGATGACTTTCATGATTGATTTATGTCATTATATTCATGAGTGACAGAATAGGCACAAAACATAGGTAGGAAAAGTAAACAGTTTAGGTAAATAAATTTGCAAATATCCATGAACGCATGCGATTTATGGTAAGCATATTTCGTTTTATTTTTAATCATTCATTTAATATGAAAATTTATAAGATGACAAAGTATGCTCAAACTCTTGAGGAACGAATGGCTATTATCTATGCGTGAGTAAATTTTCAAAGAATTAGATACTCTGTATTTATTGCATAATATTTTAAACAAAGGAACAGTGATATAGAATTTTCATTCGAATAAACATGGCTGAAGTTTTAATTATAGCAAAGTAATGAATGATTTTAATGCTATGATTAAAAATGCACTCATTATAAATGCAGATGAATTTTAAATATCAAAATGCTGAATTATTTCATTCATAAGTTATCACACATAAGTGAAAGACAACCAATTAAATTTTTCCGGGCTTTGTTACATTTGTCCTGTTTCGCCCCTCCAAAAATGGTTTCCAGACAGAAGAGGTCTGGCTTCTGGAATAGCCGTATCTGGCTTTGGAGCAGGCGCGATTGTTAGTGCAAAGCTAGAAGTGTTTCTTATTGGTACAATTGGTTTACCCTTGACTTTTATTGCATTGGGACTTGGATACTTTCTCTGCATCTTCATATCCGGTTTGGTGCTCCGAACGCCACCGCCGGGGTTTTCACCATGCAAAGGGACAAGTGATCTGAATAACATCGAACTGAATGCTACTTCAACATCTCCTGCTAATGGCGCAGAAACTTCTAGTCCGGAATTGCCTCTGCTTACCGCTCTCGTTTCAAGTGACTTCCGCCTCATGTACCTAACTTTCTTTTCAAATATTTTATTTGGATTGGTAGCAATTTCTAAACTTTCCAATATGATCACAGACATTTTTGGAAAAACGGCTGAGAATGCGTCCACCGTGGTTGCTATCAATGGAGGTTTTAACATTTCCGGAAGAATTGCTTTCTCACTACTGAGCGACTACATAGGCAGAAAGAATGCGTACATTATTATGCTCACTTGTCAACTTTTGATTCTAGCCAGTTTCTACTTCATTACTACTACAAAATCTTACTGGCTATTTCTGCTAACCATGTGGCTAATTGCTGCATGCTATGGGGGCGGATTTGGGAGCATACCTGCATTTTTAACCGATAAATTCGGACAATATAATGTGGGTGCTACGCATGGGGTCATTCTAACCGCCTGGTCACTAGCTGGAATTGTTGGAGGCATTGTTTTTACTACAGTGTTTAAAGTAGCATCTGAGGATCGAATGAGCTCGGATCCTTTTGCATATTATGTGAATGTTTGGTGGATGTTGGGAATTGTGCTCATAGGATGGACATCAATAATGTTTGTAAAGCCAACCAGCAAAGATGTACAAGTATACCACAAATTAGGGTTATCTTGTAATGCGAAAAAATCAGAACGAACGCAAAATACGCAAACAGAAGAAGAAGAATAACATTTATGTAACTATTAATTATTGTGTTTCCGTAATTGGAGACATAGCATTTAGGTTGCCTTACATTAAATACTCTTGTTTTATGATAGTAAAGTAGATAAATTAAGCAGATTATATGATCAAACAGAAATGAAGCGTAATGCTCTATGTTGTCTTGACTTCCAGTATCGGTCAAGTTTTTGTATCTGATTATGTCAAGAAAGTAAGACGTCTGTAACAGGGATTTACGTTGGGCTTGAAGTGCTAAAATAAACAACCTATTGTCTAAGATCTGATGTCGCGTCATACGCGTCGCATTATTCATAGCCAAACTTAATGATTCTCTTCCTGTGCCGACAACGTCATTTATGCAAGATGATGCGCATTAAATGTAATGTGCAAAAAAATAAACCATTTTAAGGTTTTAAATATTCATAATAATAGACTTTACGGAGTTTTTATTTGGGCTACAATGTATGTATCATATGTCAACATGCTAGCATATAAAACTTTTTAAAATTAATTCAAGTTTTGGAAAATAAGTGGTAAATGTTATTTAATTCCCCCTTGAAAAAAACCTATCAAATTGCTTCCCTGGTTCATAATTTTTCTTGCCTTATGTAACATAATATCATAGCTATAACATATTATACAAATTTTCCTTGTTACTCCGTTACTATACATTCGTTACTAAAAGCTCGAATTGAGCAATGTAACTAACTCATTCCAAACGATCTTCCCATTTTCTTCATTGCATTGTCATCGTCTTCGTCCTTCTTGCCCTTCTTACCCTTCTTTTTATCCTTGCCTTTGCCCTTTTTATCCTTCTTCTTATTCTTTTTACTATCCTCGTCGGATTCTGATTCCTCCTCCTCCTCTTCCTCCTCTTCCTCATCAGAGTCGTCGGCAGCGGGTTTCCTGATTGAGTGCCGCCGCCCAGGCCGCCGAAAGACATCAATGACGAAGCAGGGGCGGAGAAGAGAGTGGATTGGACAGTGTGCCTGAACCAGTTGGCACATCGGAGGAAGTCGGTGCGACTTGTGGAGCACCCTGAAAAATATTTACAGAATGCGCACTAAATAATCAGAAATTGAAGAACTTTTAAATTCAAATGGCCCAGCTTGATTATACTTAATACATACCGTAACAGTATACACTGTCACCGCGACAATGACGAGGATCAAAGGGTAGAGTTGCATGTTTTCTATCAACACTCTAGTAATAGCTTAAACGGAAGGGCAAAACAAATGCCTGTTATATTCCAACAACGACTTGTTGTTGTATAACTCTCAGACTAGGCTGCAGAAAGATTCAATGGCCATTTTACAATGAAGCTAGTTTCAGACAAACCATAATCTCATTACGTCACCAATTACGTTATTTTCTTTACATTCTGTGAGCCAATAGATGTTTTCGCGACAAATTAAACGACGCATTCTCTCTACGTTCGTGATGATTGATAACGTTACGTTCGCATTGATATTATAATAATTATGCAAAGCGATTCATTCATGCTACAAGAAAAAATACTATGATGATGTGCAAATGTCGACAGATTACGAATACAGTTGAATTTTCACCTAGAAGAATTTTGTATGCTTGAATGCTACACACAGAAACAGTAAGAAAAAAATTGTTTTCGTTGCTGGTGTATGCTGGTATGTCTTATCATGGAAAACAATGCAATTTCATTGTATGTAAAGTAAATGTTGGAAATAAATTTGAGATTTTTTGTTTACGCTTTTTATTCAAGATAAAATGATACATCGAACAGTATTGTACACTATGTATTAGGAATTTATTATACGACCCTGCTACTTTCATTCATTCTCAAGGCTCCAAATAACAAGGTAAACTAACTCATTCCAAACGATCTTCCCATTTTCTTCATTGAGGCATCATCCTCATCCTCGTCTTTGCTCTTCTTACCCTTCTTTTTGTAAGTACATTAAAATTATTAAATTGTAACAAAAACGTTAACTGATTTTAAATTTATCTCAGGTTTACACTAGACATTAAGGAATAAGTTGTTGTGCTAAACAATAGCAGCATAATGTATTAAATGTAATTTGTTTTAAAGAATACAATCACCTGCTCCCATTCATCCGAAGAAATATTTGGGGGACATGGAATATCCTTCAGTTCCATAATTTGTTGATTATTATCTATCTTTGGTTTACGCTACAAGTATTACAAACAAATCAAAATGTTATGATTTCAAAAACCATGTTACTGTTTTGCCAATATGTGTGAGTATTATATTACATATAAATAAACTTACTGCTAGAAGTAATGCTGTTTTTATGGTTAAAAATTGTGCTGGAGTTATCGTAGTTTTCAAACAAAACTGCAACAAAAAAATCATGTCATCGTTCGTTTTAATGCACTAAAAGCGCATACATGTGGTAATTGAAAAGAAAACGTACCTGTAATTCTTTCTCGGTTAACAAATCAGAACTCGGAGCATATTCAGCAGTATATAGGTCTCCCGAAGCCCTTAGTTTTTCGTTTGGTTGGGATGAGATTTCGCTGATTGGCTGTGGTAGTTCCATTTCCTTCGGATCTTCCAGCAGACCCTGTTGCAATAAAGCACGTACCGATTCGTTTGATTCCATGTAGCTTTTTAAGCTGGAGTCTTCGCTGGAGAACAGCGGCGGTATGAGACTTTGGGCGGCAGAGGGGCTTCCGCTTACGCTTTCGTCGCTTCCTACGCTGGGCATCGATGTTATTATTTTTGGAGAGCTTGGAGGAATTCTGATCAAATCAATTAAAAATATTTGCATCACATACTATACCGTCACCATTTATATGGAATAAGAAACATAATATTATATTATTAATGTAGGTAACATACGCTTGTTGTAGCTGTCGAACTAGCAGTGGAGCGATTAGACTTTCGGCCGCTACTGGTGCCTTCTTGTTGCCACTTCTACACTAGAAAATATCAGCAAAAATAAACCGATTTAACGATCATTTGAAATACGTAGCTGAGCCAAGTGGATGTCTGTCTGTCTAATTCTCTGACTCCATTCACCATACTACCACAGGGGGACGAGAAATCAGGCTAAAAGTCATAGGATTATTTCTCATGACCCAATGAATCAATGTACCTAATTTGGTGCGATTCAAACGGCCAAGTTGTATGGTCCGAGGGGTTACCTCCCCATACTACCACAGGGGGTGACAAATCCTGCTCAAAATCAATAGGGCTTTTTTTCATGACCCAATGAATCATTCTACCAAATTTGGTATGATTCTGATAAAGCATATGGTCAGGGGGGTTACCACCCCCTACTACCACAGGGGGATGACCGATCTGGCTCAAAATCAATAGGGTTCCTCTTGATGACCCAATGAATCACTGTACCAAATTTGGTGTGATTCTGACAAACCGTCTGACCTGTATCGTGCTGACACACATATACACAGACAGACGGACAAATACGACAATCTCAATACTAAAGAGTTCCTCCAAATGACTGCACACAAATTCGCTACTGACTTTTGAAGGCTGGATAAGCAGTTTATGGGTAGGTGGTATAACGTACTTGTAGAACAAGCTTTTGTCTACATAAACCGCGCGTAAACTTACTGCAAAACTATGTTGTGGTATATTTGGAAAAATTTTAAAACCCTGAATCAAAATGGCATTTTTCCTGTTTTCAGAAGTCTACTATACATTTAAGTTTGCACAGCTTTTATACAAAGGAACAGTTTACTAAATCTAAACCCTCTAAAGAATCCTCAAAATCTATGCATCAAAACGACATACTAATTACACAAATTGACAAACTATAACAGAAGTTATGCGGGTTAAAAAATTTGTTACATTTTGAAGATTTCAGTTACAAGCATTTTTTTCAATGTGTTGCAAGTGCACTAAAGTGTGTGTATTCTTGTTCCAATATGGAACATGCAAATCATATGCTTGAATACTTGTTTAAAAGCCCACAAAAGCTGCAATTAAACGTGATATCAAGTTGACGTTTAACATAAAGGAATTGAGAAATAGAAGGGCTTTAGTTTTAACGTTGCGCGACAGGTGTATCAAAAAAGTTCAAGCTGCTAATGGAGCAGCTATTATGTACTTCATAATCAATTCTTAATGGTTTTTGACGACCACAATCGTGCCTTGCATTTAGTACCAAAAACTTGTTTATATACTCCAACTCCAAGAATATGTCAAAATATTTCAAAAAAGATTTCGTCAAATTTTCGGTGCAGGAATTATCTTGCCCGTAACAAACTTGATTGTGATATCAATTGTGTTGCTTGTTTTCGTGATATAATTGTCAAAATACATACACGTATTCGGGAACACATGGAGAATCAGAAAATATAACCCATATGTCCATATGAATAATCGCCCCTTTAGCTTCATAACAACAGCGAGTTAACAAATTAAATTCGAGTTTCAAGAATCTTCGCACCTGTATCGTTCTGCAATTCAAATGCAAAAAATATTCTGCACATTCCTCAGGGCGCCTGATACCTGCACGCCTGTACTTGTACAATTCAGTAAGTCTGAATTTTAACTCCTTCTCCTTAACTAGATTGCGAATCAGGTTTTCGTGCTCCTTGCTGTTCATAAACTGTGCGAATGGACGAAATTTGTCCTGTAGCATTCTAAAATATAAAAAAAAGTTTAGTATTCAATAATACTCGAGAGACTTTGATGCAGGAAAAGTGACTAAAAACCAACATAACTAACTTTTCATATGCCGCAAACTGGCCTTTGCTGCCTGAACTTTCACCGGTAGTTCCATTGTTCTTGGCTTTATCCTTCTTGAAATATTTTGCAACTAACTGATAATCCCTTATCATTCTCTTCCGCCTTGCCCTTTCTCTAAGCCTGCGCGTATAGATATCAACTAACGCAAGTTTTAAGCCTGAGAAAATTAAAACAAAATTAAATGACATCCTTCCACTAGTGATAATCAACATGATTTCCAGTTTATTACCTATGTCTAACTCATCATCATCAGGTGTAAATGACAATTGCGACACTAACTTCTCGGCTTCATTATCATATTCCTTTATGAAAGAAAAATATCGTTCAGGTCAACATAACTTGAGAACATAACATATAGAGCAAAAACCTAACTTTAACATTAGAATTTTGAACTCATTCAAAGATATCCTAGATTTACCTTTTCATAGTCGTCTCGTTGTGGCATGTACCCTAATGAAAGCATTTCCTCAGGGCTTATTTCCAGAGGTGGTAAACGCTGTGTCAAAGTGGGTGACAACGGCCCTTCATCAGATGGAATAGTATGGTCTATGGGTTTCTGAATTTGCGAATTGCAAAAGTTCCTGTTGACTTCAGTGGAGACATCCGTCGCCCACGTTAACTGGCCCAATGTACCATTAACATATCTATTCACATAATGCGTCTTTGCCTCTGTGGAATAAAACAATTAGTGTTGAATGAATGTTTAATGGAATCCTTGCGTTAACTTCTCGTGAACAACAAGTACACTGTTTATCTTACCGGCAGGTGTTTTTGACTCAATGTGTTTGCTAATATCTTGCCAATTTCCAAATCCATATTGTTCGATGGCATCCAGCAAACGAATTTCTTCACGGGCTGACCACTTGGTAGATCCTGAAGACGCTGCACTTGTGCTTGTGCTAGCGCTAGCACCAATTGCACTGGCACTGGTACCAGCCACTGGCTCAGGTTCCGGTACTACAGAAGCTGCAGGGGTAGCCGAGGCCGCACCAGAAGCAGACGCATCACTCTTGGAAGCCGTGCTATTAGTATTTTCCGAACTCAGTACCAAACTCCCAGAGTCCTACAAGATCCAACAATTTTATCCATAATATATCATAATATTGATTATACACCGATACTCATACAAAATTAATCGAAACTTACAAAGTATCTGTACTTGTGGTCAGATTTATGTTGCCCGATTTCTGCTCCCAGTGAGAAACACTAAAATAACCCATAACATTCAAATTAAGTAAAAAGCGACATGGTAAAGTTTAAGCAAAAGCATTTACACTCCAAAATCTCAAGGTTCATACCTCCACACACAACCGGAAGTTCCCATTGTGGCACTCCGCACATTGAATTCCCAAGCCAGAGATTTCTTGTTGACAGTAGGTACACTGAGATCTGGTGAACAGTTCTTCGTGAAACAGCATTTTGAATTTACTTTGATGCCTAATATATCACCCTTTTCCTTGTACTCGTTTCCACTAAAAGAGATCCTATTCAGCTCCCTAACCTTCCACAACTTTAAACCTTAAAAATACTACGCTATAGATTAAAACCTCAAAAAATCAAAGTGACTTCCGTCAAAAAACTTTTAAAAATATAACTGATATTTGATATAATAATGTAATGTTCCGCTTTAAGATTCTAAAAACAAATTAATTTAGTTCCGTTACTCCCTCTGTTAAAAAGTATTCTCCTAGTCAATTTTAAAATGCTGGTGGTTTGGCCTCAAAAGAACTTTCTCTTCAAGATTTCTCGGGTTTCTCTTCTTTTCTACGCATTAAAATGGCATAAAAGGCTTTCCCCCCAGAATCCGCACACTTGAATAGCAAAAAAAAATCAATACTTTGACGTCTTCATCTTGGCGAAAGAATAGGGAGATGGAGATACAGATTGAAGAAGAAGCTAGACTCAGGCAGAACAAAACATTGGAAAACGGGGGATACCCATCTCTATATCACCTCATGTTAACTTACAGATGCGCCACACAGACACTAACACTACAAGGTGCTACTACAGAAAAAAGCATCTTTTTAGCGTAACAGCAGCGGTCGGTAATGCATGAGCAAGAAGGCAGCAACAAGCAACAGTATGTACCTCAGTGTACCTCAAACAATTTTCGGCACAATTTTCATTTTGTCTGTCTGTCTGTTACAAAGTCCATCCGCCTTTACTCTATCACCCAACAACGGAGATTTCCATGAACTTTAATTAATGTTTTCAAGATTTAAATTCAATGTGGCTGTTTTGCTTAGTTGAGTACAACTAAAGACACAATTGTACTATTTAAAGTCAGGTTTCATTTACTGCAATTTACAACGAGATAAATTGAAACTTGATTCTTTATAAGCGCCTTGAAGGTGTTTCCATTTATGTTACTCTCATTCTCCTATTAACACAACTTTAACTACTCTTCTGGATCTGGGAGGGGATCGGAAGGAGGCAGCATAAAATAGCGAGATGAGATAGATGAAAAGACGCGAGCATATCGGAGAGCAAAGCGGGATAACAATTTTTATGCCCTATAACTCGTCTAGTCTATTTTCCTCGTTCTCGTAATGTTACTCGAGGTTTAACCTCATGCGTCTGTTGCCTGTTGAATTTACTTGGAAAATATTTTACATGCTACTTTTTGTACGAATCAATGGAAAATGTAGTTCGCTGTACTGTATGGCGTACGTGATCTGACTCTGATTTTCTTCTTTGTTAACAATTTTACTTTACACAGAAGTAATTTTAGCAATTTAGAAGCTTTTATTTGAGTTGGTCGTATCAGATTTCTCCGGCAGCTGCACTTTAAGTTGATGAGAATAACTGAATACTGAAATGTAAAAATTAATTCCAAGATTATGAATATGAAACCCATACGAACAAAAGTTTGTATTTATAGATTATCTATATCATAATATAGAATATAGTATAATAATATATATAGATATCATGTCAAGCATGTAGCACATTGCCCCAAAATGGTTTTAAAAGGGGAAATGCTATGTAAGCAATTTTTTTTATTACTAGTCTGTCAGTCATCAAATGCAGTAGTCAATATTATATGACAAAATTGAAACTTAAGACATTTTTCATATAATTTTTATTTGCACTTTTATATTATATTTCACTATACATTAGCATAAAACGCACGAGTTTAGACCTTTCAACATATTGTGTCACGCTAAAATACAATTCTATGAAGTAACCGTAAATATGTATTGTTTTATCCAGGTTATGCGTCCATAAATGTTAGCACAGATTTATCTGATTTGCATTGAGTAAAAAAGTGAGATTTTTAGAATTACTTAGGCCCATTGTTTCTACTATAATTAATACTAATGATTAAATGAATCAATACCCAATAACTGCATTAAATGAGATCTTTCATCTAAATTGCTGGCGTAAGCTTCCAAAAGTATGTAGTATTGAAACATAGTGTCACGTGGCCAGAATACGGGAGACATTTTATTGCCCAAAGCTTTTATGAGTTCCAGGTTGTGGAAAATCTCAGCTTCCCAGTCCACCAATATATCATCTGAGAAAAGACCTTCATTTTCTCTAGTAGACAACAAAATTTAAACAAAATTTTAAAAGGATTGAATTTTGATTTTTAGAGGTTCAGTATGCATATTATAAAGTAATCACAACTCACAATTCATCCAACATGAAAATGTCTAAACTGTCTGTCCGTTTCTCGACTGCGTCACCACCTTCAATCAGCGATTGTCTAATGTTCTGGAAATTGTTGACCATCACACCCACGAAAATGTTTCGAAATATGAAAGACCCGAGCAAAATCCAAGTGAGAATGTACAGACAAGAGATCGGAAATCCCATTACTATTGCCGTCTCTGCAATCAAGTCATAGTACTGATCCATTGTAAACACTTGAAATAGGGTGACAAAGGCATTGTACAAATTCTAAAAGAGAAAATTGAGTTTATAATTTCAGACTTTTAAAAGTTTCTTTAATACAAAATATGCTTGAATTACTGCGTACTGCAAATGCTGTTCGATATCTTAAATTGGGAAGATGTGAATGGGTATATCGGTCAAACACTTGGATTCCAATAATTGCAAAAATGTAAAAGAAGATGAGCATGAGAGCAGTGATATATATCATAGCAGTAAACGTTTTCACTACAGCACCCCAGATCAGTTGAATTTTATGAATTCTAGTGACGACATTCAGGGAACGAAATATTCGTATAATTCGCAAATATTTTACTGCAGTTAACACTTGCTCGAGTTCTTCTTGATCTTGATCGGGATACCATAGGTCCAGAACTGGGGCTGCTAAAGACTGTGAATCGTTATCAAATGATAATAATTTGACAAAGTTTTGACTAATTTGCCAAAGTCAATTTGAGCAGGTATATTCAAATTGATGGATGATTAAAATCGGAAGAAAAGTTAATTACGGTTGATGTAATCAGGAAATCGAAAATATTCCATCCTTCTCCCCAGAAATTTCCGAAATCATCCAGAAACTTGAGACCAATTTCTGCTACAAACAAGCAGAGGAAAAAGAAATCTAATGCTTCCAAAACCTTCCTTATCTGCTGTTTATCCTCCTCGTTTCCCATTTCTAATTTAAACATGACTGTAATGAATTGCTTCGTAATTATATCATGATAAATTTAACCCGCAAGGGAAGAAATATGCCTTGATCGATGGCTATTGTAACGGAATTGACAATGATTACGACCACCATCAGCACGGAGTAGAACGTAGTGTGCAAAAGCCAATGCGCCCAAATGGGCAACGGAGGCCATATTGAGGTTCGTGCTTGAAATTTCAAGCTTCTGATGTCAGGATTAACGTTTGGATTGTTGAAAATCTGTTTTTAAAAAGTTTAAATTCAAAGACATTTAGATTGACAAAGATTTTCATGCAGATTACAAAATGAACAAAGAGCATAAATGATAAAAGATTTGTTAGAATGAAGGTATAGGCATACTCTTGACGGAGATCTGTATGTAAAATGATCAAACTCTATTAAACCATTCGGATAGGCTAACGTGGCTTTTCGGAAACATGCTTTGTCTATGAGGAGATAAAGCGTAAAAGGAACAAACATTGGTGTAATTACTTATGACTTATGTGCTAAATAAATTAGACACAAGTCACAAGACATAAATAAAATAAATATTTCTATATAACACAATTACTCGAGACATCAGCATAGTTAAAAGTTGGAGGTTCAAAGTTTCCAGATTTCCATCGTGCTGCTTCTAGGAATTCAAAATCTTCCATAAGCATTTGATGGAACAGTTCGGAACGGGGAAAGCTAAACTCTTCCCGATGTTTTCTTGGTAGTTTGAGTATTGGTTGGCCTTCTCCTGCCATTTTGGCACAATGTAATTAAAAGATGAGTTTATGTTAAGATTCAACTGATATTTTTCATTAGAATATACAATGAAATTAATTCTTCAGTCTTTCTTGATTTGTTCATGTTATCGCTACATAATATTATTAAAAATACAGAGAGCGAAGAAGAGTTCATATCATGGAATTTTCCATCACGACATTTTCTATCCTACGAAGCGAACATGATTACAGTACCCTCCTCTGCTCCGTCATTGTAATAAAATAAAATAAGAAAACTGTAGACAGCTTAGCTTCCAATAAAGGAATGCTTGATCGTATATTATGTAATTTTATTTTATTCTTTAAAGTATTTAACACGAATATTATATTAAAGTGGAATTCAATATAGTGGTGTTTGGACTACAAATACATTCTTTTTGCAGCAAACTTTCTCCACCTCCTTTGTGACAACCATGTGCACGTCTAGTAACTTGTAGCTGAATCGTTATGATGGAGTAAGTTACAATGACACCAAATATCTGGAAATCCAGTAATTGCAGAAGTATTTCGCTATTTCTCATTGATGTTTATTCATGTTGTCTTACCGTTCCGAGAAACCGAAAAGTAACTACAAAGAAAGCGCAACCTTTCAAAGCAATTTGATTTGAATGAAGATCGACTAAGAGGGAAGCAATAGTTTTCGATGAAACCTCTGAATTTTCCAATGAGGATATCCAACAATAAAACTCAATTCCCTTTTCATAGTACAAACCACAAATACATACATAATATATTATATATTACTGATCATGAGTTCAAAAGGTAAACAGTGTTAAGTATTCTAGATTACTATTGCATTGATAATATACTAGATTGCATAGTATATTATATTCTTACTTTTTTGTTAATGTCAGCAGCAAGGGAAAGTGCTAGAAAGAAAATTAGGAAAAACGCGTATACACGTATCAAAGTAACTGGGTGCACATTGCTCTCAAAGATTGACATTCCTATCCAGGCAGCGTAATATGGTAAAGAAACCGATACACATGCACATATCAAAATTCCCATTGCTCTGTTCAAATTTTTTATAAACTTTCTCACGCGACCGTATTTCTTCAATATCTATAAAGAAATTTTTGTTTCAAATAAGGAGTTTATATAAGCACATAATATTAGCAGATTTAATTGAATTGAATAATTTGCAC
The DNA here is from genome assembly GCA_029691765.1 of Entomobrya proxima. Lineage (NCBI taxonomy): Eukaryota > Metazoa > Arthropoda > Collembola > Entomobryomorpha > Entomobryidae > Entomobrya > Entomobrya proxima. The sequence goes on from CM056168.1 coordinate 31,955,629, forward strand.
AAATTCTTACCCTTTCTGTTGCAACAGGTGACCCCATTGAATTTTTACAGAAAAGGCTAAATTCGTTCATTATTCTGCGGACACATAACGGTACTAATAGTACAAAAAGATCAAGGTATGGTACAAGTACAACGGAAGGAATTAAGATTAATATTTGCAAAAAAGTCAAAATGGGGACGAAAATGTTAACCATTGTAGACTGATGATGTTTTACAGCAAAAATTAATTCGGATCTTTCACGGAGAACGTTGTAGAAAAGACTGAATCCATCCTGAGTGTACAAATTGTTCACCAAATATGAATCTGTCATTCCCATCACAAGTGCCGTGACACTGGTTATGAATGCCACTGAATTGATCTGTCAAGAATATTATGATATTTACCCATTAACCATCCATCATAATATATTCAAATTGCAAGCATAAATTATATACAACAACTACAAATTTAGCGCATTTTAAACTGGAGATTTTTTATTTAGTGCTCTTTTTAATGTTTCATTCTGTAGAATTAACCCTATTGAAGAAATTAGGGTATGAATTTCGCTGATAATCTTTGTATATATATAAAAATACCGTCTCCATACCCAAAACGCAGTGTTGCTAGTCTTCTTTTGGTCATAAAAGTTAAGTTTTTGCATGTGGTCAAATACTAGACGAAACGTATCATGTTTCAGCCAAACCGTGGAGTTTAGTGATAAATGGTAAGCAGTGTATCCCACATAGCAAAATGATGTGAAATAACTCATTTGGTTCTGACTGCTTACTCTTGTCGAGCTCCAATAGAAGAGTGACAGGTATTGAAATAAAATAGTTATCTGGACACTCGCACATATTATCTTAAATATTCAGAAAATTATGTAAAAATTAAATTGTTTCATGTAAATTGAAAATTTAATGAAAAGTTATTACTCTTTGAAATTTATTTGTATGAATCTCCAATTTGCCATATTCCGGATTTGTCTTCAACCGAAATGGTACAAGTAGAAGATAGTAGCCTAGGTTGAGATAAAGTTTCCAAAAATCTATGAAAGGAATTGTGTCTGGGAAATCAATTATTAGTTCGTCAAGCGATTGCTTTTCGGGAAGCATTTTTATGGATAAATATCAGACAATGCAATATGAATGGGAGATCTGGGGGAAAGCTGGGCTTAATTGATGGTGGTGATCACCAAAATGTCTTAAGCTGACTGACAGTGTCTGCTAGCTCGTATAGTAGTAAGTATGAAAAGATGATGATGAAAGATGATGACTAAACTATGACATTTTCCAAGAGTTCCTTGACCAAGACTATGTTATGGTATCAAGACAGTACTTGACCATAGACCATATGTTAGATATCATCATGACGCAGTTGTAGAAGGTTACAAATGATAGATAAGTACTATGAATGCGACAAGAAAATGTTGAGCAGGCAGTGCCTGCCAGGCACGTGGACGAATTTTCTGTAAGTGCAAATCAGTGTAATACGATTAAAATCATAGCGTTATTCAATAAATACACAAACGACAAAACAATGTTTGTTTTTTACATTATTTATTTATTGTATTATGGTATATTTAGGTACGACATTATATGAAATCACTACATTTAAGCCTGACATAATAAATAGTATTTAATACAATGTATGTACAGTACATAGTTTTTTGGTTTTCCGAATAAAAAACAGTACATGCTAAGGATATACTTGAATAACTATTCCGAACTTTAAAACAGCAACTTTATTTTTAAATATATATTGAAACTAGAATGGACATATTATTGATGTTAAGTATATGCCAGTCAGTGTACTTCGCTAGAAGTGTTTCCAAGTTGGCTTGCAGGGTATTCTCCCCGGCTTATTTGAAATTGGATGATAATGCTGGTATAAGTCACGATTATGCTCATGATCTGCAACATTTAAGTTAAAATTATAAAGCATACCAAAAAGTATGAATAATGTGATTTTTTAAAGCATTTAAAAACAAAATTAGCGAAAACTTTTAATGCACGTTAAAAGTACATGGAAAGTACTACATACTGAAAAAAATTCGGATTTTTTGCGCAATTTTTTTCGAAATCTCCTATACCGCCCCACGTTAATTTTCGGGTTTTAAATATTTTTTGTAGCTCTCTGGAAGCAAAAGCGGGTGCTAGAGTTTGTCCTAAACTGTTCTACTTGTTGGGTAGTTTATGTTTAATTTGATCTCAAGTCTCTAGCTTGTAGGGATTTTGAGATAATTAGCTTTTAAAATCTTTAGCTAATTGACTGAGCAGACATGCGCAATAACATGCAGCTTCAAAATTCAGAATTCAAAAAATATTCTTAAAATTTCTGAAACTCTTGGCGTATATGCTTTGGAGGATTCTGATTTCAAAACTGATAAACATTTTAATTTTCCATGTGACCTTTGACCTTTGACCCCTGACCCGGTGGTCAGGTCACATGCTAGAATTAAATAAATATACCAAATAAATTTCATATCGCTGCCCTTACTGTGACCAAAAAACGAAAATTTATAACAAAAAGTCCACATCCACTTAAGGAGATCCGATTACTGTAAAGGTCCATTATGAGAACACTCATTTTATTGGATGGCATTACTGTGTGCATTTCTGATGATCCGATCCATTCATAGAATTCATTGGCCTGCAATAATATATTAAGTAAAAATTTCAAGTGATCGACGATGCGAAAATAATAGTCATCATGGAGTTGAACATATTACTCGTTGATTGATCCGCGCAGCCATCGAAAGAACAAACAAAAATGTTACAAAGTAAATGTAGAAATGAATAGCATCAAATGTTTCGATTGTGTTATTGAACAGTTGCACGGCGATCCATGTCGCATACATTGGTAAAGAAATACCGATACAGCATAAAAATAGCAAGCCAACACCTTCATTGACCGTTTTAAAAAACACCTTCAGAGTAGTGTACTCGGAAACCACCTAATTCGGGTTTATTATAAATACATAACATTTTTACAGCAAAGATATGAGCCATATTTAGCATATTAAGATATTGAATGCGTAAATCAACTTCATACTTAGAGAAGTCAGAACAAACCTCATGTAAACACTGTTCACCCACGTTTCCAATTTGACCAACATCACGACATTTTCTCATGAAATTCCTCATAACATCCCAGCAACAAATTGTTGTTAGCAAGGCAAATAGGTCCAGCATGTGCACCAATACCGCACTTGGAACAAGAATCAAAGTGTGAATACATGTAAAGATGAAAGCTGGGACAGAACGCCAATCGTGAAAGTGATGCTGATATTCTTTAGTGCTTTCCACTTCCACATTAGGATCCCTCATTAAGAAACATGCTTTTGCTTGCATCGACATTCGCTCAAAGAATGATTCCAAGTTATCTTCAAAAACGAATGCTTCATGAATTACCGGATGTGTCATTGCCAGAACATAGGCCGCAATGCAAATGACGTACGCAAGGAGTTTGACCTGCAAGAAAAACATGAAAAATATTTCAAGGCCAGTCAAAAGAATATTTATTGCTTTTTTGTGATTATTAGATCATTATTGTTGGAACATCGATGAGTAAAATAACAATAATATATTCTGAAAGCCACATTTGTATCCTTTATACAGACAAAATTAATGTTGCTGGTCACTCGAGAGGTAAACATGAGTATTCAAGCACAAAAATAATTTGCTTGCGTTTAACTAAAGGACAAGTAGTTTACATGCAAAAGAAACTTAATCAAGCAACAGGATTAGGGATTGGCGCATTAAACCTCAAAACACGAGAAAGCAAATAATTCAGCATGTACAAAACGACTCAAACTAAACTTAGAAATACCATTCAAACTGTGGATTATTATATCGATTCTCATGACTTCAATAGTACCTAGTACATAACCTGAAATAAAAATATTATGGTTTTAATACTACATGACTAGTATAGTACCTAATACATGATTATAATGACCTGGAACCTGAAACAAAATTATTATAATTTATTGCCTTTTTCATCGTGTAAACTTAAGTCGAGTTACGTTACGTGTAAAATAATGTAAAACTAAAAGCTATACTTCAGGTACTTCCGTACTGCTATACTTAAACAATAATATATTCTGAAATTGATTATGAAATTATTGATCACGAATGTTGCAGGCACATTATGTGCATAAAATATCTAACTTATTCACTGCATCCAAGTTCTGCTGAATTGTAAGCAATAGCAATGGCTCTAATAACGACGAAAGAAGTTTATCACATAATCCATTATCATCCAAAACATGAGGATCATTATGATATTCTTAAATCTTTTATTGTTGTATTCATTGTTGTTAGTATAAACGAAGTCTGGTTGTGGCTGTATACTGTGACAGGTGCGTGTATAGCGTGCATAGCCAAGGACAGCAGTATGGCGAGCACACCGATAAAGATGTGTACTCATTTTGCAGATTCAGTGGAATTGGTAATTACCCAAGTTCTGAATTGCCCGACAAAACATTTCGCCTTATTCCATCTCTGATTTGTTATCCCTTTCACATGTTTTGATGTTTTCTTTTGGGTTTAACCTTTTAATCACCAACTTAAATCATTAAAAATGACTGGATATATGGGATGAACATAGTGCGTCTAAAGCGTCATGTCAGGGGTATTTTTGATACGCACAATATGCAACTACATACATGGTGGTTCCAAAAGCAAGGAGAAAGGTCATTTACATGCCCTCATTAAACCGATGTGACAGTGTTTTGGAATTGCATCATTATACGCCAAACTTTTTACTAACTTTATATGATATAATATTATTTATGCACACCTATGGTTCAGGGAACCTTATTTTTACGAATAATATAAAAGCAAATTCTTGCCACTTTATCGACACAACAGCAACAGCTCTTGCAGAAGTAAAGTGATTGATCTAGCAAATCAGTAGATTGACAAAATCCAGGAATATTTAAGCTTCGGCTACGAAAAACTATTCCAAAATGGCTCAATACTCTGTTCTTTTTACTGTTTTTGCTGTATCAGTTCTGATTGCTCACGTAAGTACTATTACAAAGTATGCAAGTGATCAAGTTAGAACATTAAACAACTTTTTGTTTGTTTCAACAGTCTTTGTGCTTCCGAGTTGATCCAGTAGATGAACCATCTGCAGGAGTAGAAGTACAGCCAGAACCACGACAGGTACTTACAATTTACAGATAAGTATGACTGGTTGTATAGTAATTAGTAATATACAATTTAAATCAATCTTTGACATCAGGTGGCAGACAATGTACTCGTAATCCAAGATGCTTCCCAAGCACAAACAACTGCTGCCCCTCTTCCAGCAAGAATTCGTGACACAATTTTGAACAATCTTCGGGATTTTGGCAATAACGTTCGTCAAGCCCCCGCCCGTGTTACTGAGTGCTTCCAAAACATTACCAAGTGTGCGAACACAATCCTTAGGAGAAACCAGACCAGCGCTGCTGTTTCTACCCAACTGACTCACGAAGAGTAAATTAATTTAATGTTTAATTGATAATGCCGTGAAAATTGGTTTAATAGCCCCATATTATATTGATACTCCTACAATATATTTCTGTGTAAAATTTCTCTTCTTTTTTCTATTTCGTATTTATTAAATGTTTTATATTTTTCATTCGTAATATATTTATTTAATAAAATTTTACGCATTTAAGTTTTAAATAGTTTACCTGAATTCTTTTCCATTTCTGAGAAGTACCGTCAACTGGACGCGTCTCAATATTTTGAAGCTGAATACATATTTCTTGTATGTTTCTTTTCTTAAACCAGAAAATGTAAATTAATGCCAAAGTGTATAGCAAAGATGCAACCAAGTTTCCAGACTGTAGAATGTTCAATGGTTTCTTATGCATTTCTTTAAAACTCGGTAAAAGGCGTAGTATTGAAAACAATTCAAACACAACGATTGCCTGAATAGCCGCACACGTAACCTTAAAACAAAATGGAAATAGAAAAAAATTAGGTTGGCTAATTTCAAGTGTTTAAAACTATGAGTATACAGGCAAATAGACAACTTAAAAACTCACCTGTTGCAACTTGATTGTTTGCAGCTTGTACAATTTACGGCCGGAATTCGGATCCTTGTGTAACTTTAGACGAAACGGTATAACTAGCAGAAAGAAACCTACGTCTAAAAAAGTTTTTAGATAATAAATAAAATATGATCTTGTCTCAGAATCAACATGGCTTCTCTCAGGTCTCGATTCATCCAGGTCATCTAAGTCGGTCTCGCAATGCCCCCTCCCTTCCTGCAGTAAAGATTTCCTCACCGGAAGGTCTCTTACACTTTCTGTAGCCTCCATTGTGACTAAGAAATTGCTTACAAATCCATCTCGTTTTGTTCTGCACTGCTGCTAGTCCTTATGCTAGAAAATTCACTTTCTCTACTTGGGAAAGTTTTGCCCTGTTGGGTTTCTCGGGTCATTAGTGTTTCTTTCATCACTTCATTCCATGTATATGTATTTATTAGATGTATTTTTCCATGTTATTTATATCAACAACTTCGCTATAACCATCCCTGGATCATAAAAAGAAATTACGTAGTGGTTTGGAGTACCATCATTAGCTCTATAGTACAGCTTTGGCTAATCATCTAATGTACGCACATAATATATGACAAATTAATGCAAACACTATAAAACGTGTAATTCTTTATTCTAGCCATGGAAAATGGACAGACAGACATTTGGTTATTAGTACAAATTGGTGTTTTCTTATCGTGAGCAAATGTGAATGCGTAAACAAACATGACAGACATATTCTAACCTTTCCCCCTATTACATTAATGTGGGCGGACATATCCATGTACATGACGATGACGGTGATCCGTAGTACGGATTCCGTACGCCATGCGTCATTCAGAAAATGAGAAAAAATGTTATACATCAATTAGAATTTATTTTTGTAAAACTTTGCATGCTAAAATTATTCAGTATATTGTGCGAGCTTCTTAAAACGCATAAACATTTTTCTTAAGAATTGTCACAGTATATACTACTAGTAGGTAAATATTAAAAATGATAACCATATTTTCTTCAATCAAATATTTTTATTAAAACACTTGATCAAGAAATGAACACAAGATATGAAGTTAGTTTCATGGAGAGTACTCAATTGTTGTAACTCTCCTAGCTAAATTTGTGTTTGTCATGTGCTCCAAGAAAAAGACAATAGCTCCAAGAAAACTTCCACCAAACAATAGAATATACGCAAATTTGAAGTGGATTAATTCAAAAGGTCTAACGTTGTTATTCATGTCATCGACAAACTTCTTTAGAACTTGATAAATTTGTGAATGTTTCCTACTGTTCAACCAGGTTTGTCCAGAATCCAGTGCAGAGGCTTCTGCTTCTGTTTTTAAATACATTACTATACCCATGTCCCGAAACCATCCAAAAATTTTGTCAAACGTTTTTGTGTAAATGGAATGTCTTTGGAATCCAATGCTGTTCCTGGAGCTATGCACCGAGGTTGACACTCTGACAAGTTTCAGTCCTGTATATAGCGTGGCATTCTGCGCAATACCGATCTTTGTAACAGACTCCCAACCAATGCAAACATTTTTCCTTTTGACAATTGCTCTAACTATGCACCGTCCCGTATCTGGTTCCAAATGTTGAAGAAACCTCTCTTTAATGCTAATTATCATAGGACTTGTGCTATCGTTAAAGAAGTGAAAGCAGTCACAGGATCCATTATTCAAATAATTGAACGAAATGTTGTAATCCAGACGGTTGGCAAGATCTTCGAATGTCTGCGGAACTTTTTCGGGTTTCAACTTTGTTAGGAAAGAGCTCAAGTTGCTGTTGTATGCTACGTTTAAATTTAATACAAAAATCATCCAGAAAAATGTGAGTGGATAGGCCCGTTCAGGTATACGTGGAACACTTTGAGTGATCAAAATCCCAAATGGAATCGTAAATGCTTTAAATGGCTTCACCTGCTTTAGAGAAACGTTCGTGGCTCTCTGTAGTTTTAGGTAATACAGAGGAATCAGCGATAAAAATGCTAGGATAATGATGCCCCAAGTGTCTATTGTGAACAATTGGATCACTGCGGTCCATTCCAAATATACCTCTGGATTACGAGTTACGTATACTAAAGTGTCCACATAGTTTGATGTTGTTAAATCTATTACTCCAATTTGTCCAAGTGTAAGTCGGGCAATGAACGCAACATCTGCTTTCCCTTTGAGTACGTCACCAAGCATCCCGCTGGCTGTGCCATCCTTTTCCAGCTTTCCATTTCCTCTAGTAGGACTGATATCCCAAATTAACGTGAAATTGTATGTGGATGCTGATAGTATAAGCATCATGTAATGCGTTCCTCCCTTTATGTTACTGGGGCTGATAAAGATTATATAAGGAGCTAAGGTGTTTGCTGACACACGAAGACTTCTGCCATTTAGAGAGAAATGCTTGATATTAGGCAACATAAGAGACCGTTCCATTTCACCATTTCTATAGATAGGTGGGTCAACCAAAAAGGAAACATTGAACGTGTTAATTGTTGAATTCTGCTTAGTACTAATAGTGTTAAAGATAATTCCCATTCGATGTCTGAGCTTCATTCCATAGGAGCTACGAAAATAAGCTCGAAGAACACTTTCTTCTCCCAAAATAAAGAAAAAGTCATAGTCTACACGTGTTACGTTTTGAAGAGCTAGACTTGTAACATCTAGAATGTTTTCAACTGTTGCAAACACAAAAATAATTAAACAACTTGGCAAGAATTTTCCAATGACTGTTGGGGACACTTTCTCCCAAGGAAAGTAACTGTTGCGGCGAGGCAAATTGGCTGTATTTGTGAAAATTAATTGGGGCTCATTAATTAGAAGTTTATGAGAATAAAGCCAGTAAATATTGTCACTTGAAGTATTTGTCTGACTCTCTAGGAACAAAAACATAACCGGAGTTGGTTTGTCGTTTACTTTCTCAATAATGGTACGCAATACCAATGGAGTTTGCAATGTTCCAAAATTATCGTTTATTCCATTTGTTAGAACAATATTGAACACAAAGTAAACCAACTTTAGCAACAAACGAGTAATATGAGAATTCGGTTTTGTAGAAAACAATACGGCAACATCTGGGGCTTTCATTGTGCACTATGAACCGTTAATTAGTTCCCTAAAACTCTTTCTTGATAAGAGACATTAGATACTGGAATTTCCATTCCTTTTAGTATTTACTTCATACTTTTACTTGCAGCAGGGATGCATGTAATTGTTTCTAGAATTTTTAGCACAAGAAATTATTTATATGAAAAATCTCTATTTTAAACTTTCTTTACGTAAATTCAGACACATATACGGAGACTTGTCAAGTTTCTAAGCCAAATGAATGTATGTTCTAGAGCTCGAGTGATCAAGCCCCATGCTTTAGTGAAAATTGAACATCTAGATTTGCTTGCCCAGGATATGACTAAGGACCTAAGGAGTTTGTACTTTGCACTCACAACAAAACTTCAAACTTGCAATTGTATAAATGCTATCATCGGCTTTCTTTAAAGAGTGTAACTAATGACCAATGTTGTAATATTATTGTTGTCTGTCATGTTTAGACCAGAGGTTAAAGTTAATGGCAAACTCCAATACTCGTGGCAGAATGAAAACATGAATGAAGATAAAGAAACTGCTATGCATTGAAAATGTTGACAGCTCAACATCAAAGTATATACAATGAACCCATTATCCAATGAGTTTTTTAGCGAATGTAGTTTTGAAATGCTGATTTCAATAAATCATTAATAATATGTGACAAAAGTGTTTACAACAATAATTTCTGACTAGTTCAAGTTGTAGCAAGCTGCCATAAAATTTGCTTTACTTTTACAGTCCAATTGCTATGTTTTTTATGTTTACTTTGAGCTTTCTACAACTTCGTCTTAAAAGACTTAACAATGACAATAAACATAATAAAAGCTCGTTTAAAGGTTCGTTGTAGCATTCGAATGTAAGATTGCGTTGAATTTGACAAGTTTATCATTGTCCACAATCAGCTATTGTATTTTTTACTTGAACAATTCATTCCTCACTTCTCGGCCATGATCATGCAGTGGGGGTTCAACAAACAGCGGCGGAGTAATTCCATGCATAACTGATGCACGTTCAATCCACTTCATTATGTCCCTACAGACATCTTCTACTGTAAGTGACGAGTCTATGACCTTGAATGTTTTGTCACAATTATTGTAAATTCTTTCTATTTCCCGTCGAAATTTCTTGGTTTGCTCTAATGAAACCACGTGAACATCCGGTTGTAGTTTCCGAAGGACCTTGGACGCTCTCACTTGAAACTTCAGATAAATATTTAGGTTCTCCTGGGTCAGTTTCTCTGAAAATTTCAAGTACAGTATAAAATCCGGCTTGCAAACGTACTTTTGCAACTCATTAATTTGTGTAAGCGTTGATGGATAGTCCGTGAAAATAAAGCCTTTATGGAGGTTTTTCTTGCACACGTTGGCCATCTGCCGTCGTATAATTTCAAAAATGAAAGCCCGTGGAAGTGAAATCCCACGATGTAGTAAATGATGACACTCATCCCCACGGCCAGTTTCCAATGAAAGCTCCCTTTGAAGAAGAGCTCCTAAGCTCAAATGGTACCAGTTGTAGCAGTCACAAAGCCGAAGAATTAGCTCGGTGATGGGAGCACCTGGAGTAGACAGAATCCATATTATGGGAAGCTTGGCTTCATCTATGATTTTAACATCCTGTAAAATACATAAAAGTAATGAGATCAGAGATCATGCAAAATTCACAATTTTTTCTTGGTTATGCGATGACGCCACTAGCATTGTGTAATAGTTATGCAATGTGAGTTGCATTTAGAAACCTCGGGCATTGTGTCAGCAACCGTATATAAGCCCTCTTGACGATACAGCTTCCGTTCTTTCGCAGCATTTGAATGCAATGTAGATAACCAACTACATACACCATTGAATATGGCATGTAACCCACCAGGCTTAGTCGTTGTTTCTTTTTGCTTCAAATCGGAATCAATTTGAGAAGAAGCGCCGCAGTCTTGTTGAGTTTCCATAATAAATAGGGTTGTAGTTCTAACTCGTAAACGACAAAACGTACGAACGGGACCAATTTGATATTTTATGACAAGACAACCAAAAATGACAGGATTTAAGACCATAAATTACAACAAAGTAATTGTTTCTTTCGTGGACATTGAACATGTTCCCATAACTAGTAAAGGCAACGGAAAAATAACTCAGCCAGAAATGCTTTACTTTAAATATTCCAATCCATGCACACTTTTGTGATGGTGTGAGTCTTGATGAGTTACTCATGTCACAAGTAGCATATTACAATTATACACAAGAGCTGTATTGCAAGAAAATGTTGCTGGTGTGTTTTATGAAAAGAAATTTTGCCTTTGACATTTAACCAGTTAAGATACTCTGACTCTCCACTCAACTGTGTATTGCTAGCATGATGACTATTCATTTAATTTGCAGAATTTGATACTTGAGCGGAAGTGTTGAACGCGCGATGGTGAGAACATGGTTTACGTGACACCACGTGCTTTAAACAAGGTTAATACGACTTTTATGCTTTTTAATTTCTAATCGCAAGAATAGGGAATTATCCTGAGGATATACGAGAGGATTTTAAATTCGTGCATTGTGTACCGACGCGGGCGACGGATGCAGGGAATTTACGTGATATTTTTATAGGTTACTCGCCTCATCTGCAGAAGTGCAACTTACTAATAGTCAGATTATACAATACAAAGCTTAATTTTTATTGACAAAAAATATATTCTTCAATCATACAAATCATGAAAGAATACAAAAGACTATAATAAACGCAAACAATGAAGGAAGAATTTGTTTGCATTGCATTGCACTGAATCAGTAGTACAAACAACCTTTAAATAAAATAAATAAAATGCAAATCTGGCACGTACAGGCAAATCCGACCTGATGATAACTGTTACCTTTTAGCAAAATTGGATTCGTTTCTTTAATGTTTTGCCTGACACTTAAATATTTTTGTATTTTACAGTATATAAGTACAATGTCAATACTAGTAAACCTTAAGTAAATAATCAGAAATTTGCTAGTTGGATTTGAACAAATGCTGCAACTGTTACAAATTTAACGCAATCAACAGCTTGAAACTGATTGAAATTGATTCGAAATTCGAATACAACGGAAACCAAATTATAATGCAGTTAATAATAATTCAAGATTACACTGAAGATGAAACAGGTCTACACAAAGTGCAAATAAATACGAATATATTTTTTGGTTATGGTTCTTTGAAGAGCCCTTAAGTAAGATGTTGCTTTAAAAAGATATTTTATTGTATTTATCGTCGTAAAATACTTTAGCTGATACATGCTAAATGCTACAATAGCGTCTAATTTGCAACTAGTATTCCATGCATGTAAAACTTTGCATTAATTTAACAAAGTGATCCTTTGAAATATTTATGCTCAACCGTACTGCTATCATCAACAATAAATAGAATCGTAATGAGTGTTTATAAATCGAATATTTCACAGAAAGACAGTTCCTGCAATTTACATTTAGCCTCCTGCCGTCACAACTGAGAATATGCAGCTTTACTCGCATTAATGAAATGTACGGGTATCATGCTGATCATTTTAAAGTGTTCGTAAGACTAATTGCCAAAAGTATTCTATTAACATTTATTTACAGCCTTTACAGAATTGGGAAGGAGAAGAGCTATCAAGGTGCAATTTAAAACGTATAAGCTGTCATGGGTTTGAATCATAATTAGATGCATTGCGGGAACGGGGTTTCGATCTTCAGTTTGCAGACTTGTATAATAAATAATAATTTGCATGTAGAAAATCCAGAGGTGGATGACAATGTTCAACCCTGCGATTGCCAGTGAATCAGTGTCATACATTTCTGATAGTAAATTCAACTTTAATGGATTGCCTTAATGACTAAAGGGACTGCCAACATACTAATTTGAGGAGTGGTGCGAATTTACATATTGACGTTATAGCGATATTTTAAGTTTGTGACACTATCAAATATTTGTCCTTAGTCATTAAGGTGCGTGTATCTTTCGATGAACTTTATAAACTTAATGAAATATGACAGCATATTGTGATATCCTGGGACCGAATAATGAACTTTTTAGCAAAGTACGAAAAACGCAAATCCAAGATGCACTCATACTTTGTGGGCGGTACCTACACATTCAATACACCATAATAAAACTCTATCATTACATTGTGACATTACTTTCGTAAGTTTAAATTTGCTAGCCTGTAGAAATAACATTCATCGTACTTGGTCCGGTTAGATTTTTAAAACACCATTCAGCAAAAATCTTTAAACTTCTCATGTACTTTTATATTTCTTATTTATATTGCTTTATTCAAAGTGGTAATAAGAGATATCATTTCTGTTTAAAGGACTAAGTAGAAACACACTAGAGTTAATTCATTAGATTATGTTTGACTAGTAAATATACGTCTACAGTTTACAATTTACAAATTAATATTGAATTCTTATTCAGTATTTTAAAATGTACTCCAGACTCTGCTTTTAGCAATGGTAAATGATCAATATTCTCCTGCAAAAGACATAATACTAAATGTTCTGTGTAATTTGTGCGTGGAACCGTGGAAGTAATGCTTCATTTTCTTTCATTTCATTGAATTTCCTGCAAAATATCAATGCCACTTGTGAGTAGGTATTTAAACATGTTTTAGATTAAGCGTTTTTACAAATGTATTATTATTTGGAAATATTTGCTTTTAAGAATCTACATTTTAGGATCCTTACCTGATACCAAATTGTGCCCCAAAGGTACTTCGACACAAAAAATAATCACTGCGCCCTGTTTGTAAAAATTGCATTTGCATGTAAGAGTACTAACTTTTTCCTTAAAATAGAAGGACACAAACATGAAACCAAAAATGTCTAAAAGAAGAATCTTTTACTCAGTATCTCTTTATATAGTGCAGGTTGCAGGTTTCCGCTTTTGGAAATCACAATATAGTTTAGACAACAACCAGTTCCTTAAATGGACCATGCGATTACAATATCAGTTTGTCTGCACACATAAATCTTTAGTTTACTGAGTGTTTGTACCTGAAATTAACTTGATTCAAAACTCTAAAAATCTTATGACTGTTTAGGATTCATGCATGAATTCATAATACTGAGTAAGCATAAACCAAATTAAGAGGGATGAATAACCCAAAATAATAATGCAGAATGAGCTGGTGTCTGTATACTGACCAACGACCCTCCCACCCTTTACGAATCGTACCTTTGCGAACCATATCTTCTACGAGCCAGTATAGCCTGCATTATGTCATTAAAAATTTGCTTCGAAAGAAATAACGGTCAAGGTACGAAACTCCAAAACTTCCCCAAGGTTTATGGCTAATAAAGTAACATTTCCTATGTTTCTGTTTTTCTCTGTCCTACTTTCCAGAGTTGCATCATAACTAAAATGCGTAAAACTAACTGTTATTTGCAAATCAGCATTGTTATAAATACGGAAGGCATTAGATAACATGGATTATTTACATGAGCGGCACGTACACTTGTTTAAAAAATTTACATTGTGTTATGTAAGTTGTTGATTTGAATAAATTAATTTTTCAATACAGACAATTGTATAAAGTAGTCCACACGTATTTTAAACGTTCCGCAGTTAACATCATAATGCGGCAGTTTTAAATAGTGAAATGACCATGAAACAATGGTAAAAAGTAATCGGAAGTTGTTAAAGCCGTGATGTAATGTATAACACATTACAATTTCAATGTCAGTAGTTCCAAAAGGATAATGATGGCTGAAAATAGAACAGCAGCCTTGCCCACTTTTACCACTCTATAATTTAATATCGTAAGGTGGAGGGTAACGGAAATTTTATTTTAATTGTTATATTCTTTAGAAAAGACCGACATACTAATAACTAAAACTACGATATGAGTGTGAGTGATTCAATACAGGTATAATGAATTAATGAAGTCACTACAAATCAATGGGAGGAAATGCGTGCAAGCAAATGTCATGCAAATGTCATTTGCTTTGAAGTGTTATTTGCACAAAGTTCGAGCATCTCTCAAAGTTTCAACAACCCACATTCGTTATTCGTTCGGTTGCCAATCTCTCGATCTATATAATGGTGACTTGATAAAACCTCTGGCGATAATTACAATTTCAAATATTAAATCAAAAATGCATCTATGCATCACACAGTTGTTGTTATTTTGACCATGCTTATTGAATGACAATAAAAGACTATAATTTTAAAATAACTACAACAACGGAAGTACACAGGTATAGAACAAATAATAAAAATTTAATGTGATGTTTCTCGCATAGATGTAATTAATGATGCAGAACAATAATAATTAATGACTCAGGCTTTACTCCTACAACAATGTGTGGATGTAAGTAACAGTACTGTCAAGAAGGGTACATGTTTAAAACATAAGCATGCTCAGATTGCTTAAATGTCAAGCTGATGAAACCGACAATGAATTTGAATTCTTCAGGTTTAAGTCAGCGTGTATAATTTTTTGTGTTAACGCTATGTGATGCACATGGACTTACCCGAAGATTCACAGAACACAAGTAGTAGTTCGTCATGTGTTTCAGGGAGTTGGTTGTGTAACAAAGGAACTTTTGCCGAGAAATGTGTGAGATTATTGTTATTATTTTTCCTGGCAGCTTTTACAACTTCCATTTATTCGCCAATGTTACTCCTCATCTTCCTGTTCCTTTTTTTGTTGAGACTGCGTGAGTAGAAGATATCATTATGACAGTGGGAGGCCAAAGTGTGAAGTTTCCTTGTTATAATGCCCTTCTTGATTTGCTCCTGTCAGCGTGCTTTATAGCTTGCAGGTACTTGCTCTAAGGCTACTTTAGTCGACGTAACACAATATGTTTCGTATTTTTATGCGTTTGTACACTATTGTTTGGATGAAACAAAAAACCTCAATAAAACCCGTCGTAAAAAGGACTTAATAATTGTTGCGCGAAAATTAATGCAAGAAAAATGTTTTATCTAATTACAAATTTCCGTTCTAATTACTACAAACGTATGTCTTGATATTTAATACATTTTTTCATCAAAGTCTAAAAGTTTTAAAAAACCATTACTCATTTCGCAATCAAGTTATATGAGCCAAACAAAATATATTGGAAGTGAATTATTTTAGGCCATAATCACTTTCTTGTACTAATATTTTTGCATTTCCAGATTCTTGTTGAGCCTTGAATAATGGTTTAGTTCAAAGTTAGCTGAATCTAACTCAAAATATCACAAACATTGACTATATGTTTGCTACTCAAGATGCTAATAAATTACATAGTTTGTAGCATGCATAATATAATGAAATATTATGTAGATTGTAGATACCTAAAACGGACCAAATTGCTTCGTGCGATAAAAATTTTAGTAATTTTACAGGTGTCAAAAAACTACCAAACATCAATGACCTAAAAGAACCACATGAAATTACTGCATCATGTTTAACATTGCACTAAAACATTTACCCACGCCTCAACCTGATATGGCAATTTATTTAGAACCTTTATATCTATTTTTTGTAGCCTAAAACATAAACTGCTCATGTTTTTATCTGTTCAGCTAGTTAATTACTACACATATTCGTAGCGACAGAAAATACAAAGCATCACGTCATCATGTGCCATGGTTGTTGATGCTGGTACTACTCCATGTAATTGTATCTTATATCTTACTCCTACTTGTGAGGTCCAGACCACTCAACAACAATACTTACAAGACAGACAAAGATAATGAAAGGTATCACACTATCATATTATATATATCCCAGTAGAACCAGTCAAAAATTTTCAATTTCAATTTACATTGTTGTACTTTAATGTACCTATTCATAGAAGCATGACTCAAAGATAGCAAGAGAGATAGCTTTCATTTATCAATAAGTTGATTAAAATTTTTTCTCCAATTCATTATAAATCAAAATATCATTATGGTAGTTGAAATGAAAGCCACTTTTGAAACATATGCAGGCTAATAACGGTGGTGCGTTACATTATTGATAATATGAATTGAAAAGATGATTAAGCAATTTATGCTGATAAAGTGCCTTCTTCTTTTGAAAAATGTTGGCTTTCTAAGGAAATCATCTTTTTTCCAAAGAAGTGCTATATATTATTTTATTCATTCACATAAAAACCGTTTTAAGGAGCAGCCCCATTGTACTAGAACCCAAAACTAATTACGTATACTGAAAAATGAAGATTCAGTTTCAGTTGACTTTTGTATTGTATCACTCATGCCACGTATCGTTTGCAACAAACAATGGTGAAAACGTGTGTCTGAAGTTGTTTAACATTGCAGTTAAAGACTTAAGATTCTTTCTCGAATAATTTTGCATGGGACTACTTGCAAAATGACTTTCTGTCAAATACAAATACCTATGCATAATGGTAAGCGGTTTATGTAGCAAATATGACCAAACCAGCATACTCAAATTATAATATGTAAAGCTATTTAAGCGGCGATAGTGCGTATGTATTAAATGTGGGTAATTCATTGCCCTTACTCTAAATTAATAGATGTTTTCGTCAATAGCTAAGGCCTGTCATCCCAGATAGTTTATAGAGAATTCCGTCGTTAAACTAAGTTCAAATTTGCATTTTTGTATTAAATGTAAAAATATATTAAATCTAGTCGAATGACAGTTCATTACACAAAAAATATGCTTAAAAGCTGATTTTCATAAACACAATCAATGAGTACAATTAAAATACTTCCGTGTATTTGATGTTTGTTTAGATGAGTTCGGAACAATCAGGCTGTCGTCACAAAATTGAACTACTTCTTTCATTTCCACACTATTACTCTCTACTTTGGATTTGAATGAGGTGCTGAGGTCATACCACTCAAGTAGATTCAGTTGCAAAACCGTTTTCAAGATTTGTAACTCAATTTCAAACCCAAGTTCTCGAATATCAAACTCCATTTTCTTCTGCATCATTGTAAATTAATTATTGAACGCTCTTAGGTACAAAAGCATTGAGAATGCGTTTCACGTATGCACTTAAACAGAAGCACCGCTTCAATTTAGCCACCCTCAAATTCTATAAGAAATTTAATCAATATTCGAAAGCCATGTCACATAAATAATTCAGTTAACATTTCAAATTTCCCCTGTAAATCATATTTTTAAAAAGGTTGGCATCCCTCATTTTACACATGAATCGAAGAGATTTAGTGATTGCCGGAGAGCAAATAAGTGACTACCATCAATCTATTCGATCAGCACATTCCGGATGGACCATGCAAACTAGGATTAAAGTAAAATCGTGTCTACAGGTCTAAGTAGCAAATTCATCAGATTCAGATAGCCCCTTTCCTTCTTTCTTTACATTTCACTCCAAAGGAGTGATGCACACTCGGTTTCTGAATGATTATGAATCGTGACTGTAGTGTTCTCCTAGCCTTTACCTTACTTAACCTTGCCATTAAAACAAGTATGCTTATAAAACTGATGACAGGGGCACAACGAAATGGCAACATCATTACTTTATATCACAGATGATTAGGTTATCGAAGAAATGTGCTAATCTTATGAATACGCGATCATCATCATGAGGAAAGCAACACTTGTACGTTGTGTGAATGTACAGCTTATTTATTTATGAATGACTGGCAGGCAGCAGGTTCGTATGTAACTCGTCTTTACTCCCAACTGCGTTCACCATTTATTCCTTAAGAAGACAAGAGACATGAAAACAGGTTATATGCCAACCACCAACCTCTGCAACCATCGCACACAGCAAGAAACCAAACACGTTGTTTGTTATTTTCGATGCAAGCAAAAGAGTTTACTCTATGCGCGTTTGTCTTTGCTGAAGGGGTAGTTATTGTGGATAGGAGTAATGCAAATTCTGTGTGCGTTATGACGAGTGATATGCATTCGTTTTTTCAGATCGTAGGTGTAGTAAATCTGTAGAACGTTGGTTGTGTGGGCACAGTGAAAGGACATCATCGCATCGCTGATCATTCCCTCAGAAGTGCTTCTTCAACAAAAACACTAGTTTGTTCCCTGCAAAGTTTGCAAAAAATGAACAAAGACTTTACATGGGGCGTCTCGTCACTCGTACCCACAGTAGTGGTAGCTAAACTTTGTCAGGATTCAGTTTTATTTTGTCGGGCAACCTTCACCTAGTTATTATTATTAAGAAAATCTGTAGTTTTTATTTTTTTAAATCCTGGTCCAGATAAAAAGATTTTAGTGGAATTTCCCTACGTTTGGTAATAATATTACTAGTTGTGTGTAAACCAACTTGTTTAAAGTGATGTGTTAGTCTCCTAAACGAATTTTTAAAAATAAATTGATTTTTATCCTTCTTACAGTGATTAGTTAAAGAATGTGTTGCAGCTTGCCCCATTGTTTAGAAAGCTGATGATAATGTCATTAAATACCTGATGTATAGTGTGAAGGATCAAGACAAGCCGAGATCTGTCGGCAGAGCTTACACTTCTGGAGAATTACTGGTTCAAATTGCTCAACATGAGGTAATAAAACAACAAGACAACACAATTTTATACAACTTCCGTGTCAAAAAAAACGCTACAAATAAGTACGTGTATAAAGTTTCATTTTTAAAGCAATGTTCATATAATATTATTCAATTTGAAAATCTCCTAGTTTATACTTTGTAGTTGCGTTCAATCTTTGAAAATATTTATCTAAATTCAAAGTTACGATTGACCTATTTTATGTGTAAGCATTAGAATTGCAAATAAAAATTTAATCACTCCGAGTTTTACCACGTGCGTAAAAGTTTAGGTGGCTCATTGTGTTTTATTCGATAAATAATGCGTCGTTGTTAGAAGAAATAATTTATGCAAAAGTTCTCGTGGCACACTGACAGACTGGCTCTGCGTTTCCCATCCCCCATTTATTCCATTTTAATACTAGAAAAGCAGGCTTAGTAGGAATAAAGCATATAGCAATAAAATGAATGCAGTAATTATTTTTACAAGGGCAAGTGCAAACACAGGAAAACGGAAAAGGCAACTAGGCCAATAAGACAAGTAGAGTACGTGCAGAATAAGTAAGTGGTGGCATCAGCATAGAATTAATAACAATAACAATGCCATTTTTCTCAGAGAAATGCATAATCATATCAACTCAGTAAGCTTAACTGAAAGGGTTTACAGTGGCTGTAGTAAAAATGAATTATGTTTATGCATTTCATTGCACCGATATTTTCGAATTGCCACGTACAAACATGCCTGGCAATAAAGCAACACGCAGTGCAGCTTGCAGTAAATAACATTTGCGGAATTGAGAATGAGTAGATTAAATTGAACCTCTTGCTGGGTTATTTTGTTTATAGTAAAACCTATAAAAATAAAAAGAGTAAAAAGGTAGTAGTACACAACAGACGCACTTACCGGATTTGACTTGGTAGTCAGCGAGAATAGAGATTACAGTAACGGATGCATGGCATCTTATACTGCCATCATCTTATTTTTCGCCATATCATATCGTAAAAAAGAGGAATTTGTATTAGGATGATGAGGTTTTTTAAAGTGTATGCATGCCCAGTAAACCACAAAAAGTATATAATATGAGCAACTCATTGCGTGCTGATTAACCGTCAACTTTTGCCGGCAGTTTCGGTCAGTTTTGTTGTTAGTTGAAGGGGAATATTATCAAGACTTTGTGGTGTACTTGGTGCACACTGATGTCGTTTTCGGGATGTAAGTTAATGGTGGCACTGTTACTGAGTGTTTTTCTTTTCGGTTTATTAGACGATCATCATGAATCACCCCCGTGAAGAGGATAATAATATTTGATGAAGCTTTCACAAACAAAAAAGTAGCACCATAAGTCAGGGATTTTTGGCTTGGTGAAGGAAAATTTGGTAAATGCACCAACAAATTGTCAGAACTGTACACATGTCTGATTACATATTATATGAATAGATTTACTACAACCCCAAGTAAATATGTACGCATTTCTTAAAACATGTATATTATTCGATTTATCTACACTTACACTCCGTTTTCCGTATGTAAATCGTCATTATATAACGTTATTATGACTTGGACTGTTTATCATCATTGCTCAAATGAAACTGTTGTTCCAAGTTTTCAAAAATGAAGTAAAGACGGAAAAAATCCGTAACAGCTTTATCTTATATAGGAATTAGACACATGTTATGAATCCGATGGTTTATGTAGCACCGTTTCAAATATGGTTTTTGCAAAAAAAAAAAATATTTTTGTGAATTTAACGACATTTACTGCTTGTATAATGAGTGAATATAATGGATAATTTATTAGGTTTAATGAGACTTTCAAGTGTATTAAGTCCAGTTGAAGATTTAGAACTCCAATTTAATAATAAAATTTGTTTATAGTTTAGTGTGCCAACGCGCTTTTATGAAACGGATCTCATATCTTTCACTCACCGGAAAACATGCATTAAATGTATGAACGCATTTGTAATCAAAAGGAATTATGACAAAGTTGCTTGGCATTCTTATTGGGTGAGCAGAGCAGTACATAAAACACGAGAAAGCCGTTAAAATACAAATACATACTAAGAATACTGATAAACAAGTAGTAAAAGTATAATTATAGGAATTAAATAAATAGTGCATTGCATGTAGCAGGTGATATTCTTTAAGAAGCTTGCACGAGTCACTAAAAAGTACTAACTGGTGCGAGAAAAAATAACTTTTATGGTTAGAAGTGAATAGGAAAAAAATGGGGAAATGTCCTACATGTGATAACGCTCACATTTGTTTATAATTGCTTTTTAAACTGGGTAGTAAGCATTTAAAATGGATATTCGGAGTTACAAACATTTGGAGATGATACATTTTACAAACTAATACACACCATTTATCATCTTTCCTAAAACCTAATGTTTTAAACGCTTTTTTGTTTTGAAACGAATCCACTATGTTTATGGGTCATTTGTTTATGCTAAGAATTAATTCGTTCGTCTATTAATGTTGTGAATGAACACGACAGGATGAAGTACGTGGTGACCTGCTCCTGTTGGTGAAAATTACTAGAACACAGTACGCTGTAGAAGAAAATTGATAGAAGATGGTCTTAAGTTCAAAATGATTGATTATCTGAAAAATTATTGCAAGTTTGTACTCTCATAGCATGCTTTTGGTAAAAAATGCAAAGTATAAAACGTAGTGAGCGCTCTGCACTGCAGTCGATCTTGCTGTTTTTGACCATTAGTCAAAGTCGTGCAGTTTTGCCTTCGTTGTCGTGATCAATAAGAAATCCCGAAAGTAAGCTTTCTTGTCACACTTCTTGTTTGCGGTTAAGTAACGAGAGCCAACCCTCTTCTATAATGTAGTAATATGTTTATGCATAATGAAAATAATTGCATTTGTTGAGATACTTGAACTGCTGGTACAAATTCATAGTTTCTATCTTTTCCGTTACACTAACTTCAAAATGACAGTAGATAGCCCAACATGATGCCATGTTTCTTAATTATATTCATTAACGCGGATTATGCATTGCCACAGCAAGACATGTGGTTTTATGATGCAGTTCATTTTTGATTAATACAATATTTTTAAAAATCCTGTACAGTAGTAGCACATAGTGCTTTTTCATTGTCACCTTTTCAGTAATTATTATACATGAAGTACTTACTTCTACAGGCACAGTTTTAGTTTTTTGCTGTGAAAAAATTTGACTTCACGCTTTCTTCTCGAATTTCAGGATCTTGAGCAAAAGCAATATGGCTACATGTATTCCCAATCGCCAAGAGAATCAGCCATATATTCTGCTTCGCCCACCGTAACCCAACAGGATAGTTGGCCCAACAGGGCAAGATCAAGGGTTCTGGATTCAGAGTCGCTCTTCCCTCCCATGTTTTTTCCTCGTGACTCACTAAAACGGGGATCAAAAACTTACTCGCCTGCCTACATATCCAACACCAAAGTTAGCCTAGGCTTTCGAATATTTCAAGTAAGAGCATTTCGTATGTCGTCTATTGCCAATCAAAAGTATACTAACAGAGAGGTCATTGCATTAATTATGAAATCATATTTTTGTTTATTTCACTATAGATTGCTAGCGTCCTCATTGTTGGCATTTGTTTATATGCTCTAGTCGATAATATTTTATTTTTAATACGAACAAATGGGGATGAGTTTTTTCTTCATGATTCAAAAAGATCCTCTGCAAACATTCATGAACAGCTACAGTCATGGATTATTCATGGAGAGGAGAAAACTGGTTTGTTACCATCAGACGAAAACAGCATAATTTCTTCACTCGTCGCACATTCCCCCAGTGCACTTGGCCCAAAGCCCAATCTCCTAGTAAATCATACCTCAGTGAACAGCCAAAATCTTACTTTCATCTTAAGCAACAGTGGAATGTGTTCAACAGTGCGTAAAAAATCACATAAAGGTAGAAAAAAGAGCAGCTTCATTGTCAATACTGTTGGCAGAGATATCGCTTCTTCAAGCACTACTAATCCTGGAGAGGGAATTTACTTCATGATAATTGTTCACTCTGCACCTGACCACTTTTCTGAGCGACAAGCAATAAGAAGTACATGGGGCAGTGTGAAATCTCTAAAGAATCTAGCCATCCGATTGGTATTTGTACTAGGAAAGTATCATCTGGGTCCAAACCCTGCCTTGGAAAACTCTATTCGACGAGAAAATGAGTTGTTTGGAGATATTTTGGTGGGCAACTTTGTGGATTCGTATCGCAACCTAACGTACAAACACCTTTTAGGCTACAAATGGATCAACGACTTTTGTTCCGGTGCAACTTTCATATTAAAAACGGATGATGATGCTTTCGTGGATATTTTTCAGCTCTTTGATTTCATCAGTAGGACGTATGGTTTTGCCCCACAACCAGGCACTCTCATTTGTAACGTGTTTCCTGAAGGTACAAAGCCTGTCCGAGCAAAAAATACGAGAGGTTCTAAATGGTCTGTCACAATGGATGAATACCCACACTCGGTCTACCCTCGCTATTGTGGAGGACTTGCTTATTTAGCTACACCGGATGTGATTGCCAGAATTCTGAACGTGAGCGACAGAGTAAAGTTTTTCTGGATAGATGATGTTTTTGTCACTGGCATCCTCAGAGAAATTGCGGAGATTGAGCCATTTTACCTGAACCTAAGGTACCTATATGATCCCATTGAATATCGCAATTGGTTGCTGCCAGCCGGAACGCTACTGCAAAACGGGGGTAGTAATAATAATACTAAAAAGGGACATAAAGATGATTATTATGAAGACGATAGAACATCGCAGCAAAGACTGAGAAAATTCCCATTCTTATTTGCTCACATCGAGCGTGGTGACAAGTTCAGCGAAGAGATGAATGATTTGTGGAGGAAAACCTTGCGAAGTTGGTCTCAGTAATAGAAAATTGAATCCACGTTCTATTTTGCTGCAAACAAGGAAGAACAGTTTACCGAAATTTACCATCGCGAGTTTTTTTGGTGGGCAAAGGGAATTAGCTTTTTTTGCTAGATGGTACAAGCGCGTTTTAAAAGAAAATACATCAGTTTGAACATTTTGTTCAAATTGTAGATAAAAAGTTGTAACGTGTCAGGTTTTTGTCAAGTTAGCACATTATCGACATGCGATAATGGAAACCTTGTGTTCTACCTTTTGCTTTAAATTGTACATAATTGCATACTGCCACCGAAAAAGTTCGCATGTACGTGATCCTAAAAAATCATTTTGTTGTTATCATAGAATTTACCAAATCCTTTTTACAGCTTAGCTAGCTTAGCCATAAGCATGATATTGTGAATTTAGTTAGCTAGCCATGCGAACACAATGAATCTTAATACCACAACCTTGAAATCTTGCACTTATCATGCAATTCGCATTTTCATATTTTTTTAAATTTCAGAGGTAAGCAGTGCTGGTACTAGTAGCAAGTGTCTTAGGTATTTAGTTTAGTTATTTACAAAATAATTTTAGTTTTGTCAAACTCTTATTTCTTTCCTTGCTATTTGTTTGATTTTACCTGTATTTTCACTAATTTACATACAATAAGTCTTCTAGCACCAGTACAATTCAGCCACAAAATATTCGCAGCGCACATCTTACCCAATTAGCCTACAGTGCTACTCAATTAATTAAGAGGATTAGCACAATGGAGGGGTGTCATAATATTTTACATTAGCATTACATATAACTGGCAGAAATCCAAGTGATATGTATATTCATATGTATATTGTGATATGTTGTTTAGTTAGCCAAGTTGGATTGAAACTGAAGTGTATATTTTATTAAGATGACATCAAAGATATATTTTTTATTGCTTGATGATGGACGCTAAGCCAAACCCTTGCTTTTAATAAAAAGAAAGCACGCCTTGTTAATACTATGTACCATGAATCATATATAAACGAAGGAAAAGATTAGGATAATCACAATGATGGATGACGTTCCCGCATCTCAGCAAATCAGAGTGTAATCTGTGTGGTGGTAAGAAAATCCAGAATTTATTCTCACATTGTGTTTCTTGATGTTTTTGCCCTTGGGCACAGCTACAGACATTATCACAGAAATATTTAGCTACTCTAACCGTTGCGTATTTGAAATGTGCTGCTATTTCGAAATACATATGTTTGTAACACACGTGAGGAGACAGCTGCGTTTCAAGTTATAAAATAAATCTAATGGTATGCCATAACCATTCGATTATGTAAAATATCATTTTAATAGATTTGTTCTCAAAAATACATTTTATTTCACCAACAATACAATAATTTCTTTAGTATCGTATATGTTACTTATGTGTCGGACAGACTATGTGCTTTCTTCAATACAAATGTCAAAAGCTTACTAGATACAAAAACATATTTTATTAATAGTACAATTGATCAAACAGAATAAAACTTGATTATATATTGATCTATTTATTATATTTATATAAATGCTAAACATGAAGACATAATAAAAACATCTACATTTGACTCTAACGCAATAAGCTGAACAAGACGCAATATTGGCAAATTTTTCATTGATTTTACAGCACGAAATCTTTTTCCTGATAAAGTCAAGCAGCATGAAAAGAAAGAGAAAGATTATCACGGTAGAATTAACTTCTTTCATATTCTCATGCATTTAAAAAAGAGAATTATTCAATAGGACTAAAATTGATGAAAGATATACCGTTTTAATCTCACGTTTTGTCATCAACGTTCCGTAACATGCTGCATTATTCCAATTTTTTGTCATGTCGTGAGTTGGTAATGCATATCCTATCAGTACTCAATTTGTACTCAATGTTCATCATGGTTTTAGATATAAATTTTTTAAAACTTTCAGTATTAAAATACATTAACCTTCAAAACAACATAACTAAAGTTGGATGCAAAAACTTTCAGCAAATATTAATAGTAGAAGATGATGACACAACCGGAACATATATACTGTGTTTATAGTTAACTTAAATTTGGAATTTAGCACAAGCAGAATGCATACATGCGATGACAATGACTCAGATATGAGATTACTGTATAGACGTGCAATTTTCGATAAGGTAAATTGGTTTTAGTTGTATGCATGTGTCATGTCATACGTTACAAAAGAAATATCACATGTGCAGTGAGGTGAACAAGAATGAAATTGTGTTTTTCTAGTATTTTTTGCAGATATAAAGTATAGTAGTGTTAATGAAGCGTGAATCCTTTACCTACTAAAATATCCATACTTCTTCACTCCACATTCAAAGGACAGGTAAGAGTCAGTCATTCGAAACTCATTGAATGTGAAAGAATGACACTATTTTCCCCAAATGGAAATGGAATTCCGATAAAGCGAATGATTTTTAGGTTTTCTTTGCTTTACTCATTGTTACAGCGATGCAGAGAACCGTTCAACGCTAATGAAGACAGCTTTCATGACTGCAAAAGCGTACTCGGGGAGAGAAATGATTTGAAAGCAATGTGCAAATTTGAGAGAATCTTGTTGAGTCGCAATACTTGGCAAATTTTTACACATTACCACGGAAAAGGTGGATTTGATGATGACAGTGATGAAGATGAGGCGGGCAAGTCTAGTCGAAATGATCACCGCTATTATCATCACTTGTCGATATTCCCAAATTGGAAAATCGGTTCTATTGAGCTGCAACGAATATAACTCATAAAATTACGTACAAAGGCATTTTACTACTTAAAAAATTACTGTCAAAAATGCATTTGCTTATCTGTGCAGTTCTTTTTGCGGTTTATTTTTTCGTTCCCGCATCTTCATCATTACCATCATCATTATTATTCTTATTATCTGATTGTGTCTAGGTTAGTCGAATATTTGCAAAACTTGAGGAGAATGTAGATGTTGCATGGGTGAAAATGTACAGTTGGGAGTTTGGGACAGAAAAAAACAAAGTTCATTTGTGGGATCATTAAATAAAAAAGAATGAGTTGCTTTTTAAACTGTGTCCCGTTGTGTTTGTGTATGTATGTCGCATTTTTTCTTCAAGAAAGTCTTGACTTTGCTTAAATCAAATTCCTGAAAGAATGATGATAATTCTAAAAATGTCAGCAATGAGGCGACATTAGACACGATGACAAATGAAAAACAGACGAATACCGGGATAGTTGCTATAATTTAGAATGCTACCGATGATGCTTATTTTTTCAGCATGACGTGTACGCATCATAAAAGTATTCAAAATCACACTTACACTTGTTAAATATTATGAATAGTGTCCTCTTTAAAAGTAAGTGGACGTCAAAAACCGATATACATAGACTTATATTATATTATGTTGCCACAAATGTATATTATGTGACTACTACATACACATTGTTTGTATTAGTGTATAGTACTAAAAAGGTTAAATAATAAAGATCAACAATTCAAAATTAGACGTGATTCATCGTGTCAATTACATTGTATGAAGTAAACTGAGGATTTTTGGAAAATGAAAGAATCAGTCACTTTTGAATTATAACTGATCACTTTGACCGATCATGGGGACAGTGAATGACATTTAACAAAAATTGATTGATGAATTGGGTAAGGCAAAGCAGTTGAGTGAAAAAACACGAATTATCCACTGCGTCAATGGCTTCTATCGGTATATAGGTATATTTGTTTGCATGATTAGTAATAAATAGCTCAGAAAATATTATTCAAGAAAGCATATAAAATACCAAACCGGAAAAGTTGTTACATCATCTACAAGTACTCATATTATGTTGTAAATACTTAAGTACATTCTGATAAATGTTTCGAAGAGCTTAGAAAAGAATCATTAAGTAATATGAATAGAAGTCTAAAATCATGTTATACATGATATACTTGACAGAAACGATAACCTGAAACGAGAAAGAATTTAATGAAGTGTGAAATTCAAAATTATTCAAGCCTTATAACTTATGGTAAAACCCGTATCCTTTGTAATTTCGTCACTTCGATTACATAATTTTCCTATTTCGTTTACTACATGTTCAATATAATGAGCTGCCTTTTCCCTTAACAGTAGGTTAGCTTTTCCGTGTCCATTCGGTTGTAACTTTTATGATGCAAGTGCTCACAACACCATAAAAGAGTTGAAATAGGGCTTATATCGTGAGAAAATTTTAAAAATTAACGAATCGTTTACGATAGACTTTAAATCCTTCACAAATAGCACGATTAACACATTTTGAATCATGAGTTGGTTGAATTGTTGTTTTCATTCCGCACCATGTGTGTGTCTTGTCATTCACACTTTTTAAAGTCATTCTTCAGTCATGTACATGTCAGGCGTGTATACATGTACCGTTCTTGATTGTGGCTTTTTAGCTGAGATGACCATACAAGGAAGATATAAGCATAT